>CM021770.1:28305731-28724270 GCA_011076525.1 Nettapus auritus
GCCATGCGGTGCCCGGGGCGGCGGCGGCGGCGGCGGCGTCGGGGGCGCGTTCCTGCGGGGCGCGCGGCCATGGGCGAGGGCTGGCTGGCGGCGGAGTGCGGCCCGCAGGGGAACCGCTCGTCGGGGCGGCAGGAGGCCGTCGGCGGGGCCGTGTCGCAGCAGTGGGCGGTGGGCATGAGCCTGCTGATGGCGCTGCTGGTGCTGCTGACGGTGGCGGGCAACGTGCTGGTGATGGCGGCCATCGGGCGCACGCAGCGGCTGCAGACGCTGACCAACCTGTTCGTCACGTCGTTGGCCTGCGCCGACCTGGTGATGGGGCTGCTGGTGGTGCCCTTCGGGGCCACGCTGGTGGTGCGCGGCTCGTGGCTCTGGGGGTCGTTCCTGTGCGAGTGCTGGACCTCGCTGGACGTGCTGTGCGTGACGGCCAGCATCGAGACGCTGTGCGTCATCGCCATCGACCGCTACCTGGCCGTCACGTCGCCGTTCCGCTACCAGAGCCTGATGACCAGGGCGAGGGCCAAGGGCATCATCTGCACCGTCTGGGCCATCTCCGCCCTGGTCTCCTTCCTGCCCATCATGATGCACTGGTGGCGGGATGAGGACCCCCGGGCGCTGGAGTGCTACCAGGACCCGGGCTGCTGCGACTTCGTCACCAACAGGGCGTACGCCATCGCCTCGTCCGTCGTCTCCTTCTACATCCCCCTCCTCGTCATGATCTTCGTGTACCTGCGCGTCTACAGGGAGGCCAAGGAGCAGATCCGCAAGATCGACCGCTGCGAGGGACGCTTCTACGGCGGCCAGGAGCAGCCGCCGGCGACCCCGCTCCCCCACCACCAGCCCGTCCTGGGCAACGGGCGGGCCAGCAAGCGGAAGACCTCCCGCATCATGGCGATGAAGGAGCAGAAAGCCCTCAAGACGCTGGGCATCATCATGGGAGTGTTCACCCTCTGCTGGCTCCCCTTCTTCCTGGTGAACATCGTCAACGCCTTCGACAGGGACCTGGTGCCGGACTGGCTCTTCGTCTTCTTCAACTGGCTGGGCTACGCCAACTCCGCGTTCAACCCCATCATCTACTGCCGCAGCCCGGACTTTCGCAAGGCCTTCAAGAGGCTGCTCTGCTGCCCCCGCAAAGCGGACCGGCGGCTACACGCCAGCGGCGGCCAGCTGGCCCCGCTCCCCGGGGGCTTCATCAGCACCCTGGGGTCCCCCGAGCTCAGCCAGGGGGGCACCTGGACCGACTGCAACGGGGGCACGCGGGGCGGCAGCGAGTCCAGCCTGGAGGAGAGAAATAGCAAAACGTCCCGCTCGGAGTCCAAGGTATAGGGAGGGGGAGGCGGGCAGGGGGCGCGGGGCTCGCCGTGGCCAGGGGACGAGCAGGGCAGGAGCCTGGTGGGGACGCTGACGGTGGGGACGCTGACGGTGGGGACGCTGATGCCAGCCCGAGCAGCGCTCTGCCTTGGCGGGGAGAGAGAGCCCGTGTTTACTTACGAATAAAAGCAGGTGAATTGCGTACGACATACCTCATCTGAAGCTAAAAGCAAGCAGGGAGCTCGCTGGCCGGAGAACAGAAAATAAAAACAGCCTGTCCCAAAGATAACCAGATTATATTTAGTGCTGAAAGAGACTTAGATGCGGCTGGGCTGGAGAAACGCTCTCCCGAGCCCGTCCCGTGGGCGAGCCTCCCCGCACGGCGCCGGCAGCCGGAGCCCGAGCTGGAGCAGCGGGAGGTTGGCCAGTGGCTGGCAATGCAGCCAGGCAGGTCCCCAGGCAAGAAGGTGCCCCCAGTTTTATTTCCGAGCCCTTCAAGACCGCTCCCACACAGAAGTGGCCGGGGTCTGCCCGTGGGGCTGGAGCTGCGGGCGCTGCCGCACCGACCTGCCGGCCAGCCCCGCTCGCTGCGGGGAGGCTGCGCTCCGCTCCTCTGCTGGCTGGGATGACAACAGAATTAAGAACGGGGAGCACAGGTCTCTTTCTTTGGAAAGGGAAAAGAAAAATAAAATAACCCCAACCTCATCTGCTTTTTTTTTTTTTTACCCCCCTTCTCTGCATCAGCAACCAGCGAGTTGTTGTGCTTATCTCTTCGGCCAGACAATAGCAGTCAGGCTGGGAAACTTCTACCTCAAACTGTGCATATTGCACAGGGGAATAAACGGGCCGTGTTTATATTAAACAGCGTACTTACCTACCACTAGTAGTATTTTATGGAAAAGGGGGCCGGGGAGGGGGGGGAAGGTTAATGAGCCTTCTGCAGCTTGTTCATTGTAATTACAGATGGACAGGGGAAAAAAAAAAACCTGGCAGCAACAAAAATTTACTGCACAATTTTGGAAAATGGCAAGAAAGCTGTTTTTTGCACAGTATTAAGAATTGTAAAGTTTTTTGAAGATGTTCCTTGCACACACACACACACATGCAAATTGAAAATGAAACGGAGGTTTAAATAACACCAAACCTGAAACTGATTTCTGTTTTGGTCTGATCTGTTATAGTTTTATCGAGAGAGTGACTTTTTATATTATTTTATGAAGGTACTGTACATAGATCTGTATTATAAATTAAGATATCTTAAGGGACTTTTATTATTTTTATTTCCAAGTGCCCACGTGAACCTGCTGTTATTTTAGCACTTGTGTGACATTTCCATTTTCCTCTGTGCGTGTGTTTTATAACCTATTTATACTCTGGTGCAATTTACTACTGTGTAAGTAATTGGTGTATGTGCAATAAATACCATTGCAGCACAAGCAAGCGTGTCTGTATAGGTTTTGAAACAATACCTACCTATAATGGGAAGACCAGCATTTGTTTTTCTCCAACGATGGCTCGGGTTACCAATACAACTCTATCTAATGGCTTTTCCTGACACAGGGTTGTAAAAAACGTGTTTGAAACCCAGTAAGGTTGCATTCCTGTTGCGCCGAGGTCTGCCCACTTCCCTTAAAATTAATGGCTAAGCGACAAGGTGTTTCCAGGCTGATAATGCACGCGCTCCTGCTCCGCAACCGCACCGTTTGGGGTCGTGCTCACCTTTTTGTTGGGGTACGAGCTGGGAGTCGGGGGACCAGAAGAGTTAAGACTACAGCGGATGCTTGCTTTGAGAGTTAAACGGGGCCTTGAGTGGGAAGGGGTCTCGTGGTGCTCGCGCTGTGAGCGCAGGTGTAGGGCTGAGTTTTGGGTCCCTGGTGCAGAAGGTTGCCTTCCCTCACTGCTTGGTGAAGGCACGCCGTGTCCTCGTGGGCCCGTAGCGTTTTCATTACTGCGATGAATACTCGGTAGATAGAGCGACACAAAGGCAGTGTAAAACACCTCCTAATGTCAGCGCAGAATGAAAGCGAGCCATTTTTAGCTTTATTAGACTCAGAAGCACAGTTAAATCACAAGTCAGCTCCCAGGAAGAGTGCTTCCCAAGGTGAGATCTGTAGGGCAGAGAGAGAGGTTGATTTGGGAACCTTTTTTTCTTTTTAAAGGAATTTGTCTTTAGCAACTTCTAATAATGCATTTTAAGGAAAAAGAAAAGATAAGTTGTGCTCTTTATGCAAGGACGAAATAAAGGAAGCAGGGAGGTGAATAATCCTTTTGAGCTGAATTAGCTGGGCTTCGGCTGCGAGCTGCAGGCAGGAGTTTCTCCCGTGGCAGCTGTGAGGTGGGCTCCTCAAAATGCCACCGCGATGGCAGGTCGGGTGCTCGGTCTGCTCTGCCACTGCGGGGTTTGTTGGTTTTGGACCCCATGGACCTGCTTTTGTCTGCGATTCCAGCAAAGTCACCGGGGCTCCACGTGCCGGGACTGTGGCACCTGATGCTGGTGACAGCGGGGAGGTGGCGGCTGCGTGCATTGGGGACAGGACGGGACAGGACACGACGGCAGCGTGCCCAGCACCAGCAGCAGCCCTGGCTCTTCCTCCCCGTGCACATTGCTGGGTAGGGCAGGGCAGGATCTGGCCCCAGCTCTTGTGTCCTTAGGCTTTAGCAGGTGGTGAGTGTTTTGGCTCAACCGGGACTTCAGGTGGGAAATTTAGGGCCAGGACTTGCTCCGCTCATCCTGCCGAAGAGCTGCATGGGGTCACACCTCCCCTGGCCGAGCACCACGGATTTACAGATGTTGAAGGCAGAACGAATGCTGCCTGTTGACCCCAGCAGGAGCAGCTGCGTGAGCACAGCGGTCAGGATTTGTCCCCTGATGAGTTTCAGACATTCGAGGATTTTCTTGGAGCGCCCGGAGCCTGCACGTTGAAGCCAGTAGCAGACAGTGAAGACGACCCAACTGGCCGTGACGATGGGGGCTGTGGGTCTGCCCCGTAGGGTGCCACAGTGACCCCACAGATGCAGTGGGACATGGAGCAGGCACATGTGTGAGCATGGGCAGCTGCTGGAAAGCCAGCGGTGTGGATCCCCCTCGGGACATGCTGTCCTCTGCTGCCAGGGAAGAAGCAAACCTGCAGAGTGCTACAGGGCAGCCGACATGCTCTGGAGGCTTGCAGTGAGCGTACGTACTTCTGAGGAAACAGCCAGAGCCTGTCGGGACCAGAATCATTCGAGCAGGGTGCCTGAGACGTGCGTGTGTCAGCGGCCGGATCCTCAAAGGCGCCGGTCGCTCTCTTGGCAGTGTTTGCGCAGCGCGTCTGAGAAGCAGGCTGCACCCCTCCGGGTGCCTAAATGGAAATAGCAGGTGGGACGCCTGCCTTCGTTTTGTGGTGTGCTCGGGGAGCTGAGGAAGAGGGGAGATGGATGTTTCTGAGGTCTGCATGCACCGACAGGCGCCCGGCACAACACTGCTGGGGTTGCAGGAGCGTCTCTTGAAAATTCACTGCCCTAAAAGCCTGTGGCCCCGGCCATTAGCTGACTGCAGGTTCACACCGAGCTGTAACTGATGAAGCATTTAAACTAAGCGCGAAAAATGTGGCTTAAAATTAGGATCTCAGCAGTGCCCACAGCTCACACAGGATTTGACAGCATCAGCCATCGGTTGGTGATACAGCACGCTCTGCTGCTTCTGCAAGCAGCTGCTCTCCCTTCGGGGTACCCCTCTGTTTTCAAGTACAGGGACTACTTCTTCATCAGCTTTTGTTTTTTTTCTTGCCCGCCCGTCTTTTTTTTTTGCTAAACCCTATCTGAAGTTCACATTTTATTAATAGCTTTTAAGTGGCTATTTATTTTGCAAACCTTCCCTGTGCTGCACGCTTTCCTCATTTATTGTAATTTCCTGCCCAGCGGAGTGCACTCACTTCCTTTATGTAACATATCAATTGCAGGGCTGGAAATCGCGCAGCTATGAGCTAAAGGAGCGCTTTCTTGAGGCCAAATGCGGTCAGGCATCACAGCCACTGGCAGCAGAACTTGACCTGATAATCTAATCTCTTTGGAGAGAGTATCTCCAGAAAAGTATTGTTACCAGCAGAAAATGACCGCTGTTAATGAAGCCGGAGCAATTAGTCCTATCCGAAGCTGTCAAGAAAATGTTAACTGCTAAACAACAGTTAACACTGGAGAGCCGGAATAATAAGTGTTTTGTTTGCCGATGTGTGTTAGGTGATGTGTTGGGAAATAATTATCCTTTGACTAGCAGCCAGCTTTGTACTAATCAGAAAGAAGTCGTGTTCTGTTTGAAGGATTATGCCTAAAAATAGTTCTGCTACAGCCACATCAATGGGTGAAATGAAGCAAATTCGCGGAGACGTACACACCTTCTGAATATTTCACTCGGAGTCCTCAAAACTCTTTGTTCAGCGGGAACTTTCTGTTTGATCGTGGCAGAGGCACTAATGCGACCTCCTGGGATCGCGCTCAGCGTGCGCTCCCCGAGGAGCATTACCCTATGCACCACTGACTCGCTTTCAGGGCCTGCCAAATTCCGAAACGCCCAAGGAGGAAGCGAGGAGTCCTCCTCCGTGTGTAAACAATCGCACCGAATGTAAGATCAACACCGCTTGCAATAACGGCCTCGCTGGAGAAATCGATCTGCTTTTTGTTTGCAGTGCTGGCGTGCTTGCCCGGCCGAGAGGAACCACCATGGTTCGCCCTCCATCCAGGGGCTGTCGGACGGGGCTGGAAAAAGTGACTGAGATGAGAAAAGGGTGCGAAAAGCGATGCTGGCATCACACGTGGAGCTGTCATTTGCAAACATTAAAAACGGAGACATCAATACCGTAATGTAGTTTTCTGGGGAAGGCTGGCCGCTCTTGGTAGGGATGCATCAGTTGGGCACACCACAGAAACACAAGGAGTGTAGGAGCAAAGACTCTTTCCACACAGGCCTGTGCCACCAAGGGACTGGCAGCTGAAGCATGCCCCAGACATTCCTGAAAGTTTTTGACTCTTTTTGGGCAGCAACAGGAAACCAGACCGAACCTGAGCAGCCTCTCGGCAGCTATGCAGCTCCCTGGCCGCCTGCGGCACTGGGGGACCTGCTCCCGGGGACCGCGTCTCCTCCCCAAGGGGCTCCCAGCTTTACAGGGCCTGGAGACCTTCTGCAGCCCTGGCTGGCATCTGGAGCCACTGCCTTGGTCCCACAGAGGGACGGACCCATGGTGGTGGCACCTCGGTGGGTCGGGCTTGCCGAAAACCGGAGCGTTGCGGTTCATTACATAAAGCATCCACGGCTCTGCCGGCACTCAGAGGCACTCTCCCTGCCATCTCCTCATCCCAGCAGCTCGCTGCAGGCCCCTTCACGTTGCTGTTTGTCTGCCCTGCCCCAGTACCCTGCAGCAGCCGCCCGGAGCCCTGCCCAGGCAGGAGCCTGTGGCCCAGCCCTGGTGTGGCCGTGCCCGACCCTGGCCGTGGGATGCTTGGTGCTATGAGGCCCAGCTGCCCCAAGGGAAACGTCCCAGCCTCGAGGTCAACAACCCATGGGAGAACCCCCACAGACTTATGCCACCGCCATGGAGAGCGGCGTGTTGCGGGCGTAGTGGTGTGCCTCTCCTCCCCGAGCCTGTGTAAGCTCCAAATCCCGTCACCCTTAATGAGATTAAATGGGGATTTCCTCCCGGCTCGGTGCTCCTGCCATCAGCCGCTCTTCTGCGCCTGCAGGCAGTGATGTACCTCTGCGTGCCCGGCCCTGTGTCTCTCTCAGAGCCGTGCTGTTTAGTCTTCTTACCAAAATTAGTTTGATGATTGGTCCTAAGCTTGTTGGCACGATGCTTTGAGAGGTAGATGTGTGTGAATGCAGCAGGGAGGCGGTCAGAGCCGCTAAGGGGCCCAAAATCTCAGCAGCTGCTGGGCAAATAAATCCTGCAGCTAGAAACAAGCCAGTTGTTGAGGGCAGGGAGAGCGCTGCAGACCCCTCGGGGCTGTCAGCCCTGCTTCCTCCAGCTGGGACTACAGAAAACAAACAATTTGCAATGTGGTAATTTTTTTTAAAGTGCTTTGTGATCAAAATTGCTAGAGTGCTTCTCAAGAAGAAGGGATTCCCGCTCCTTCCAGGCTCTCCTCACCACTGCGACCGGTGGGGAGGTGAAGCCGTGGTGGGAGGTGGGACCTCGGAGGTGTTCCTGCCTGGGTGGGAGGGCGAGCGCGGTGACACGAAGGTATGTGCCAACCTACGTCCCCGTCCCCGTGCGGGGTTACCGAACCAGGCATTGTGCTTGCGAGGGAGGGGCGCTTCCTCTTGGACGGCAGCAGGTAAATTGGGAGAAGTCCCACAAAGCTCCCATTGTTTAGCCGCCCGGCCGCTGTCCGAGCCCGGCTTTCAAGGAGGGATGTGTTGTTTGTCTGCTCTTCCCCTAACGACTCGCTTGGGAGCCTTCAAATGAGGTCTCCGTCAGCTCGCTTACGCCACTGAGGGCAGTGCCCTCGCCGAGCAGAGCGGTGGGGAGACCTCGTCACAGCCCAGACCGAGCTCCACAGGTACCACAGCAGGCTCCTGTCCCCAGAATGGGGCAGCCAGAAACCCCGTTGATCCCATCAGCTTGCAAATCAGCCCCACCTGGCTTCTGGAAGGTGGCTGCAGAAGTGGAGCTGAGGTGGCTGCCCTGAGGGTCCCTCCGTGGCCACCCTGCTGGCAGGGGCAGCAGCACCTCGCTCTTTTCCATGGTCACCCCAGCTGGGTGACAGCAACACTGCCCAGCTCACAGGAGGCAGGATAAAAAAGTGCATCAAAGTGCTCCCAGCACCAGCGGGGATCAATAGGATTGTGCAAAATGCTCAGGCTTTTTGGAGCTTTGATGTTAACAACATTCGGCACAAGGCAGCTGCAGTAACTGCCGGTAACAACAGGTATTGTGACAGTGCTTCAAACCACCTCGAGAGCGTCCAGGGAGAGCTTTTGTTCCTCTTTCACTGCCAGCTGGTTGCCAGCGAGCTGGGAGCAGGGTGAGCACACGTCTGCGGTTTTCGGCACCGGCCCGTCCAAGCGGGGCTGGTGCCCAGCCCCTGTGGCAAGTCCCTGCCTGGCCGGGCCCTGCTGTCTCTGCAGCCGCCGGGACAACGGGCTCATATGGGGGCGAAGCAGCCTGTCCGGGAAAGATTTATTTCAGCTGGTCCACGTGGGTTGCATGAGCATGGGCGATGGCACGACGAAATGGGAAGGTGCGGAGTGACGGGGCTGAGATCATCTGTTTTGGTGGCCGCCCAGATTTCAATCTGCTGGGTGGGATCACAAGCCGCGTGTCTGGTGCTGCTGCGGGAGCTGGGATGCAGACCAGCACCCCCGGCCTCTTATTTAGCCTGCCTGGGGCAGGTGCAGTTACACAGAGAAGAGTGTGGGACTGATTCGTCAGGCGCTGGCAGAGCCCTGGACCGGGGGAGCTGGAGGAGAACCTGGTGGCAGCACTGTGCTGTCCCCAGCTGTAAGGGGGTAGCACGGCACCAAGGCACGGGCCGCGGGTACGTAACTCCCCAGGAGGAGCTGCCCTGCTCGAGCAGTGTCCTTAGGGAGACCCCAGCACCGATGGGCACTGTCACACTGTGAGGGACTTTGAACAATCCCCATCACGCGTGGCTTCTGGTGGGTGAAGCCTCGCTGCTGTTATTCCTGTGCACGCCGCTCATGCAGGAGCAAGGAATGCGACGATAAAAAGGCTGGGATAATTTCAGCGCTGGATTGTTTCCATTACTACATCTCTCATTATATAACGCTTCCATCACGCCACAGAATCTCAGGTGCCTTTTAGGAACGTTTGTACATCACTGTAATTAAGCAAGGAGCACTGCAGAGCAGGCTGGGCGGCGATCGGATACTTTTGAACTGCACCAAATGAGCTCGTGCTCTTGCACGGTGTGGATTTCTTTGGCTTTACGTTACGAGGCACCTCATAAACGAACCGGTTGGCATTGTCAAATGCATGCCATTAACACGGGGAGCAGATAATGCGTTCGGTGGCCCCTGCGGGGTCTGACACACTGCCCGTCTCCAGATAAAGCCCCTGGAAGGAGAACAATGGCGCTCCGAATTCCTTGTGACCTCCACTCTTTGGTGCTGCGCCTCCGAAGAGAAAAATTATCATTATCGGCATGCCTCAACCTCCCTTTGAAACGCGGTTATTTTTTACTCAGACGTTCCAAGTATTTTTTGTGTGATATCAGTGAGAAACTTGAAACCTCCTTTGAGGAGCAAAAGATTTCCTGCAGCCCTGCTATTAAAGAAAATGGATAGATCAAGTAGTAAAGTTCAATGACTTACTTAGCATTAAATAAGAAAGAGAATAATGAATGGGATTTGGCATGCCTGTTTTCCCTCTGCAGGGAGCAGCCGGGGTAATGGATTTGCATTGCCTTCTGCCGCTGTTCATCCATTTAGGTGAGTCCAAAACACTGCTGCAGGTTTGGGGTTTTGTTTTTTGCTCTCAATTCTCTGCTCACTTGGTGAAATTTCCAGTGTACAGAGCCTGGTAACAGATGGGTTTGCCACCATCAGACCGATGAGGAAGACACCTCTGCGTCCAGTGACAACTCGTGGCCTGCTGTGTGGACGTGGACATCTGTATTTTACACTAGGGGCTGCGAGTGGGTAATTCCTCTCTTAGGGAGGACGCTAGTTTCCTTGTATTATGAGCTCAGCCTTTGACATCCTTCAGGAGAGACATGATTTCCCTACCCTATTTGGGTTCACCAAAAAGCAGTTGGGTATCCAGCCCACCCCGCTTTGTTTCTGGGCCCTGCCGAGCGTGCCGTAGTGATTTTATTGGGGAAGGAAGGGAGGTGGTGTAGGAGGAAACTATCACAAAGCCATAGAACATAAACAGCTTTCTCCTGTGAGCTCCAAACACTGCTCAGCAAGGCAGAGGTTAATGCTGGGGGGAGGACGGGGGACTCATTAGGGCACAGACATAAATAGCAGCCCGGGAAGCCTGGGGAGGGATGCAGGGCTGAACCCAGACGGGGCAGGCGCCCTGGGCTTGCCAAAATCCCTCTGCTCTGCTGCCCTCTGGGTCCGGACCTGAGTCCTCCCTGTGGCATCCCAAAGCACGGGATACCCCACAGGAACCCCACATAACCAACCAGCTGTTCAAAGGCAAGCCCAAAGCGTGCTCAGGTCACCCGAAGACTTTCTAGTGAGCCATGAACCTCTGCTGCTCCCACCTGCCCCTTCCTGCCCCAAACCTTGCCGGGGTCCAGCAGTGCCTGCCTGAGCCGGGAACTGCTCCCTGCCCACTCGGATGGTCAGAGCAGGATTTCCGTTTTCCTACCAGCCTCGGTGCCGCGGGCTTTCAGGTTTGTTTTTCATCCGAATGGGAAATGCATAACGAGAAACTGTTTAAACAACTTGTGGTACAAGGAAACTCGCTGGAGTAGAGCACAGCGTTATAGCTCGTTCCCAAGGAAATGATGCACTTTTCAAAGGTGCTCCTCTCGAGCACTGCAGTTAAAGTTGCAGGATACTGGCGGGTCCCCTCCAGTGCTGCCTGCAGCCCTCGTCCAGGTCTGAGCACGACACATGACGGGGGCAGAACTGTGCCTGGGCCACCGGCAGGTGACGAAGCCTCGTGCTGGACCCATCAGGAGTCACAGCAGATCCTTGCATGCAGCGGGATGCTCGGCGAGGTGTAACTGTGCTGGTGAACAGGCACCGACCAGGCAGCGTTACACAAGCCCCCTGCCAACGGATACGTTAAGATACACACAAATGTTAGCAAGGGCGTTTCCTCTGCAGTATTTTAAACCACCCATGTCCGCTGTGGGGACCACGCCGACACCACGTGCCCGCCTCCCCCTGCCCCAGGCTGCGAGCAGGGCACAGCCGAGTGCCTGAGCCCCAGGGGGTTTGGCTGTCAGCACTGCCCCGACTCCCAGGTCCTCGGGTCGGTGGGTCTGGACATCCAGTGCTGCTGAAGGGAAGCCCAGGAACCACTAAAGCCTCGGAGGAATTATCTCATGCTATTTCCAGCCCTGCTTTTTAGATACAAAGGGTTTCAGATCAGATGTTTTTTTTCTGAAGCTTATCTGCGCGAATAGCTGACTGCTTATCCAAACAGACCAAAAACCTTCAAACCTTCCGAGGTCCATCCATCAAGAGCCTTATCTTGCCGCGTCGCTGCATGGCTCCCAGCTGCTGAGAGCCTCCCGCTACCCAAAGCTCCCCTCTCCTCACCATCTCTCCTCCCTGGGGGGCTTCGCAGCATCACCCACAGTCTCCTGCTTAGCTCCTGCCACTCCAGCGACAGCCTCTGCAGCATCCCAACCAGCTGCATCTTTGGTGCTCTACTGCTGCCCGTCACCTCTGTCCCCCATGTACATCCCCTCGCAGCCTCGCCACTGCTGGCATAAGGTCTCGAATCGCACCCCGAAATGTCTTGGGACTGCTTGGTAGCTGAGCTCAGTGCCTGAGCCCCTGTGAGTGCTTAGGGGCAGATGCCAGCATTAGCAGTCCCGTGGGTTCCCAGCCATGTGAAACAGCTGCATAGATGGTGTTGGGCTGAATTTATAAACTCAGCCTGATCGGGGAGCCTTCACAGTGCGTTGTATCAGGGTTACGGTGCATTTCTTGCTTTCAAGTTGAGCTGGCACAAGAAATGGTCTGCAGTCCCACAGCCCTGGTGAAGCCCTGGCCAAGAACAACAGGGCGAAGACGTCGGAAGGGCTGCCCGTCCGCAGCACCGGGAGCTAAACGGGGCTGGCTCAGGGTGGAGAGCAGCTTTAAGCAGGCTGTAGCCCCAAAGTGCACACAAGAGCAGGGGGCAGAAGTTTCTGCTGCTTGGTGTCGTTTGGACTTGGTTCTGCACGAGCTTCAGTATGGAGGTGAGGTGCCTTTTTCTGATGGACACCGGTTTCCGTGCCCCTTTTCATGGGACAATCTGTCCCGGTGGCTGCTGCTCTCCTCCACGTGGTTTTATTTTGCTGGTTTTGATAGCAAGGAGGGTAAAACTAATGCCCATCTCCTATATAACAATAGCCAGACTATTGTTGACTTGATATTGACTCAATAGTAAGAGGATAAGTGTATTTTTATACTGTGGTGCATGATAAGCTATTTATAAATATTATATCACTTCTGGGTCATTTTCAGGGTCTAAAATAAAGTCTTAATTTAAACTTAATTTTTCAGTGTTGACAGATATGATAAATACATTTTTGTTCCAATAAAACCTAATTTCAACAATGTTCTGCAAAATTCATTGCAAGCTAAGGATTATTCCTGAGGATTATTCCTGTTTTTTTTTTTTTTGTTTTGTTTTTTTTTTTTTTTTTTTTTTTTATGTATACTTTTTTTTGCTTTGCTTGTCTCCATCCCCCAGTGATTAGTTTAATGCTACATTCCAGTATAGAAAAAACCATCTGTGACCACAGCAATCTGTTGGCCAAAGGCTGCTCAGGCAATGGGAGGATGCTCTTGAGAAGAGCTGCAGAGAGGAGTTAGCTTGTGTCATGGGGGTCTTGGGGCAGTCACAGCACTTCTCTGTGCCATCCTGAGACACTGCACCTTGTCTGGAAGGTGAGGTCAAACAGAAGACCTTCATCTATAGGAGGGTTACATTTCTGTTGCCTAAGCTCCCCACCCATGTTTTGAGTCTCTCCAAAATTTCTCTGGACCTTCTCTGGTTTCCCTGCTTTCCCACGTAAACAGCTGTGAGGAAGATGTCTTTTTCTGGAGTCAAGCATTTTCATTTCCAGTAAAACATCATCTTCTTACATCAGCTTCTATTGATTTAGGGTGTAATTGCAGCAAAACTATGCATGTTACCATGGAGGGTGCTCAGGCTGCTTTCATGGGGACACCTAGAGGATGGCACCCAGCACGGCCAGCTGCCATCATCCTGTGAGTGGGAAGAGGTGGTGGAGGTCAACCTTCTGTTTTTTCTTGGCTATGGTTGGCTTCAGCCATCAAGACTGAGCAAACAGGATTATTACAACAGCAAGTGGGGAGGTGAGGTTAGTGGAGCCGCGTGTCCATGGGCCTGTGGGCGCCAATCCAAAGGCTTGGCTGAGCTCTGTCTGCACCAAAGGCCTTCTCCAGCCAGCTCCTGCCTGGCAACCCAGTGCTGGATCCCAGCTGCAAAGCCCTGCCCTCATGGCAGCATGCCTCCCATAGCCTCTGCTCTCCCATGGGGCATTACAGGTGGGATGGGGGCTGCTGGTGTATGGTGATCCAGCCCCAGAGTGCACAGGCTGGTGCCCTGAGCAGACCTCAATGCTCTGTCAGGCTTGGCTGTGAATCCCCAGGGAGCTGCACTCAGCCACTCCCCCTGCACCTCCTCCACCTCTCTCAGTGACCAGCCTGTACCCCGGTGACACTCCTTGCTATTCAAAGCCAAGACCCCTCAGTTCCTGTTTTGCCCTCTTGTTTCTACTGATAACCCATGGCTCCCCAGCCATTCCCTTCTCCACCAGCAAAAGAGGAAGCACAAGGCTTGCAGCATCAGCCTTTATGCGCTTCCCGTGTGCTCCCCCTCACTGCTTTGCTTCAGGACTCGGTTGACACCTAACTTCAGAAATAGCAAAGCAATTGAGCGTGGCTTCATGGTTTTGAGGCAATCTTGGCCTGAAGCTGTTTTAAATAACGTATTGCAAAATAAGCAAATGTGTCCAGAGCTGTAGGAATAGGAATAAGTGACACACAGACCAGCAAGGCTGTTAAAACCCCAGCTTGTAGCCATGCTGATAAGGCAGTTTCCAAGAAACTGCCCAGCCCTTCAGTTCTAGAAACTCTCTCTTCCCAGGTCAATAACCTTTTATGGGCCGAGTCCTGCTGTCATCCTACGAGCAAACACGGTCAAGGCAGGGCTTTCTGCGAGAGATACCAGAGGAAAGAACCTGTGTTGCCACAAAAGGGTCCAGAAACTTGCTGGTGTAGAAAGGCAGGTTTGGGAATTCTGGTAGGTTAAGAAGTGTAAGATAAGGCATGGTGAGGCTCCACTCCTCTTCATCCAGATGCCTGCTCTGCTAGAGGATGAAGGGGGGTACCAAGCTCCTCCTCGCCCATGTTTGGCTGCCATACAGCCAGGCCTGGAGCCCTTTGCAAGGTCCTGCCAGGAGCCCTCGGTCATCCCTGAAAGTGGGGCTTGGCACTTAGACTCTCTCCATTCTTTGGCTCCCTGGCTTCGTGGGGATTTTTAAAAATATCTTGTGCAGGTGTGCGAGTTGACACAACAAAGCATGCAGCGCTTTAGAGTCCATCCAGCTTGTATGTAAACACTCCTGGTCCCTTTTTAAAACTCTTAGCTGTTGTTTTATAAACACCAAATCCTTGCCTAATTTCCAAGCCACACGCCATCAGCTTGGTGGCCCTGCGCTGCATCCCAAGGGGTGATCCCGGGTGTCTTCAGAGCCATGCTGTGCAGGATGGCACCAGAGCCAGGCTGAGGCTACCACCTGCTGGAGCCTTCTGAGGGACTCACTGCCCCGAGCACGGCCACCTCCATGTGCTGACCACACCGGAGGCTCTCCGGGGAGCCACAGAGCAGGGCTACCTCTCTGAGCTGAGCTAAATTGCCATTTTGCTGAGCCAGGGACCTTACATTTCCCTGCTGGATCTTGCTTCTATAAAAAAAATAATAATAAAAATAAAAAAATAAAAAATAAAAAAATAAAAAAAATAAAAGAGAAATGATTCCTCCAAGTGTCCTTAAGAAGTGGGGATAATATTTGTTCATGGGTTGGCACCTGAGTTGGCATGGATCCCCCCCTGGCATCGTGGACATCCGCATGGCCTGTTGCAGGCAGTGTTCCCAACAGGCCGGGCAACTCTGTAGGGCCACTGCTCGTGTGGGGGTACAGGACTTGGCCCATGCACTTCAGACAACCCAGGGTCATGTTTGTCCCCCTCAAGGAGCTCCTGCAGCTCACCCCGCCTCCTGCAGCCTCGAGATTAAGGGATTTGGCATTTGCTTCCAGCGGGCAAATGCAGGGATCCTGCAGGGCTAAACCCAACTGCTGCCGGCATGCCCAGTTGGAGGCTCATGGGGCTGTAGGCGTAGTTTCCTTATTGTAATTTCCATCTTCTGAGGTGCCCTGAGCCTCAGCAGGTCACGCTAGCTCGCACCTGCAGCGCATCAGGCCTGGCTGCCCCATGAGCCAGGTCCCAGGAAGGTCACTGGAAGGACTCCAGTGGCCTCAAATAGGAGTTGACTCATGCCCCAGGAGCTCAAAACAAAATGCCTCTGCATATTAAAAAAATATTATGGAAACTGTATCGTTCATGCACAAAAGCCACGCTTCAGACTTGATCGTATAAAATACATAATGTTATAAATGGAAAGGAAAATTGCATAAGGCCTGGCGTGCGTTAAAATTGTTGGCCTGTGAGAAAGTCCCTTCCCATAAACACAGCTGTGTCCTGGGGTCTGGCGCACATGCAGGCGCCTGAAGCTGGAAAACTTGGGGCCTGCCTGCACTCCTTCAAGGCAGTCATTTCCCCGTAGCAATAGTTCATCCCTGGGCTCATCCCTTGTCTTGTTGAGCATTACACAGAACAACGGCTGAGGATGGAGCTGTGGCTATGTGCAGGTACCCCGCAGGACCTCTCCAGGGCCATGACAGTGCCAGAGTGCTGCGGAGATGGGGCCCCAGAGCACCCAACCCATGGGCTCTTGGCTGGTTCTGCATGCACAGCAGATGCAATTCTTAGGGATTAAAAGAATAATTAAATAAATAAAAATAAAAAAATAATTCAGGCATTAACCAGCAATTTGTCATACAGCTTCTAAAGCCAGCTTGTGATGCTGTGAAGCGTGCAGTGAGAAGTGATGGATAGCTTTTCCCTTCCTCTGGCTTTTCTGAGTTTCTTCAGCACTGGAAGCAAAAAGTGAACACCATGGAGACTGTTTGCTGCTCAGCAAACGAGAGAAACCACGATGAACGCTTCAGCTGCTCACTGCAAGGAGCTCTCTGACCAGTGCTTCCCTTCCCAGCCAGGAGCCCTCACAGAGAGGGGTGTCAGGAGCTGGCTGGGGACACCACAGAAGCACAGTCTGTCCCCTCACAGCCACCCCTCGGCGGGCTGGACCTGAAGCACTCTCTATTACTCTCCCCTCTATGCCTCCCACTACCACCCCATGACACCGCTGTGGCAGAGGGGTCCCACCACCACCCCCCAGCAGCTGGGCCCAAACGCAAGCACATTTGAGGCCCAAGTAAAGTAACTTTCCTGCACCACCTGCCTTCTACTGCAATCGAATTACCCCATTTTCTCTCAGACCATGCTCACTTCACTGATACAAACGAGGCCTGACGGCACTGTGCATGCTCCACACACCCATGGAGCATGGCAGCAGTGAGGGCTGGAGGCCCTCAGGCTCTGCTGCCCCACTGTTATGGGTTGGCTGTGGAATGTGGCTCACCAAACTGGGCTATACTGGTTTCCTGCTGGAGCGTGTTCTCCTAGATGACATCAGGAGACATCCAGCTGCAATGACTAAGCTCTTCTTGTATTTTGAAAATGCAGCAAATAAATACTTCTTGAAAATAAACAAGTGTTTTGTCTTCAGAAATGAGCAAACCATCAGCCCGGGAGTTTTTGTGTAGGGGACGCTGCTCCCCAAGAAGTTGGCATCAGGCAGCAACTCAAGCATCTTGCCCACCGCCTGCCCAGCTGGCATCTCCTCCTTCCATGGGTTTGGAGCGAGCTCTGGAGGTCTGACTGCAGAGTAATGGTGTGTGAGCGCTCCCTTTCATTTTTCACTCTACTTTTTTGGAAGGTGGAACATTTTACAGTTGACAGCACCATGCTAAATCCATATGAGGCAAGCAACTATTTTTAACCAGACAGAAACTGAGAGTCTACTGCTGAATCATTTTAAACAAGGAAGAAATCATAGGATCCAAAATTGGTGCTGGTAGGAGGGGGTGGCAACACGTCTATCATGAACTTCTTCCAGCAACTGTTGAGCTACTTCAGTTACACGATGACGACTATCTCAAAGACACAGCATCTGGGGGTCACCCCCAGTTGTGGCTGCCTGCAGGCTCCTCCAGACCTCTCTTCAGACAAAACCACACTCTGCCTTGACTGAAACCAATCCACCCAACAAGGGACAGCATTATCAGTCCTCTGATTTCTGTGCTTTCCCAGGGGATGTTCCTGCTGCTATTCACCTTCCTCGAAGGACAGAAGACAGGCGAGCTCCCTCAGGGTTTGCTCTGCCAGCTCCTGCACAGGACTGATCCCGTCCCTTTGCTGGAGGAAAGGCACATTTGGGCAGTGCTGCCGAATGGCATCCAGCCTGCTCCAACCTGCAGGCCACACGTGGCCCGTTCTGTCCCCAGGTCTGTAGCCTTGAGTAATGGGGCCTGACACGTGTGTTTTTCCAGAGCACAATCTCTTCAGATCAAATTAATTCTGCGATTTCCATCTGCTTCCTCCTTGACACAAATGATGAAGACTTCCTGAAGCTAACGGCCAAACTTGCTCAAAGCTGGGCCATTAAAATCAATCTTTTGTTCTTGGGCACTTTCTGTGGCCTGATTACTTTAGGTGTCAGCTCTCCCTTTTTACCCACAGACCTGTAGGTCCCAAAGCAGTGGGCAAAGGGGATGGGATGAGAGGGGCAGAGCAGGGCAGGTAGGGAGTGAAGAGGTTCATCTGTGGGGCTGAGCTTGCATGGAGGCTCATGTGGAGATCTCCTTGCCAGGCTCCTGGCTGTTAAGGAGCCACCTGAACCTCCCCCTACCCATGGGGTAAGGACACTTTTGTGGCTCCAGATCATGGCTCTGGGCCTGGGGTCACCACAAAGTGACCTCAGATGAGGCCACCTCTGCGCTCTGCTGTCCCAGTGGATGTCCCCCAGGCATCTCTGAGGAAGTGGCACTGAGGGCTATGGTTAAGCCACCAGACGAGCTGCCCTTCCCCATCTGAGAGGTGCTCTATACAGAGATTTGCATTTGAGCCCTAGTCACGCTGTGTCCTGTAGGACCTCTTTGCATTAAGAGGAACTGAGATTTTGATGGGAACATCTTGTATTGTGCATGCTTTTCCCCTCTCCCACTTATCAGGGGTTGCATCAGGCTGCTTGTATTGAAGTCCAAAGGTACAGATAAAGCTGTGAAGCATGAGTAATAAATGCTGCTCATCAATAGACACCCCAAAAACACATCTTCCTAATAAAAGGTGTTGGGTGAATAAAATGCCTTTTATTCTCTGAATAAGAAATTTTTGTTCCTCGCTTTTTAGCAAAATATAAGGTTGGGTCTAAGCCAGGATGTTCATATCTTGGTGTGGATCTACATTTGCATTTTCTCATGTCTAGTTCTATTACCTGACTGCATTGCAAGTGTAAATAGAGCTGGCACCGCTAAATTATCACAGCCTTTAGAAGGTATGGAGCAGATGTCTGGAGAACATAAACCGCATCTGTCTCCCAAATGCATTGCAGCCACCAGCACTTGCCTTACAGGCAGTACCTCCCCTTTCTTGGAGACCTCAAAGCCCTTGCAAAGTGTATTCCTTCTGTTTTTCAAAAGGGCGGGATGCTAACCAGCCCTTACACAGCTTCTTGTCTGAGCAAGACAGCATCCTGGTGCTGAACTGCAGCTTTTTTGGCTTGCTCTGCTCACCAGATGGGTCTGTTCTAGTGGGAGTTTTAGGTGCGGTGGATTTTAAACAATGAGTTAAAAATTCACAAACCTGAGCATGCAGCCCTCATGCTTACTTCAGTATCGCCCCTTGGAGAAAGGCTGGCTGATGCTTTTGCTAAGGTTGAGGTCCCTCGGGGTACATTGCCATGACTTGTGTTTGCACCTATGTTGGCAGGTCCACAGATTCACCCCTTCTGCCTGCAAGTTTCAGGTATCCCTATTACACTAAGGCTATCGGTGTTTTCCTTCTTGATTGTTCAGCATGCCATCGCCACTCTACTAGCAGCATTTGGGTTATGACATTGCATCATTTTAACCATGTTTTTCTTGGCTGCAGTTTTGATTTTCTTGGCACTGCAATCAGGGAATCTTTGCAGCCATGCACACTTACTAGCTGCACACTCCGTTTCCCCTTTCGTGCACCTTGCGCTTGCCTCTGCAAATCCAAACTTTGCAAAGCAGTTATTTTGCAATTCCTTCCTTGCTTGTTCAGAAAGGCTAATGCAATTTCTCTTCCCCTTTAATTTTCGCACGTCACTACTTATCTTGGATTAAAGTTGTCCTCATACTATGTACAAGAAATCTTTGAACTTTCCTTTTTGATAGCGGTGCCTAGCATATCCAGGCGAGGATCAGGAACAATTTATGCTGGTTCTGCACAGGCAATACCCATCCGTCCCAGCCCCCAAGTGTTTGTGATCTAACCTTCACACAGGACAACAGATGGATACAGACAGGAAAACAGGAGCACCAGGAAATGATGATGCAGCATTACCCAGCATGATAGATGTACGTGCCTGGCATATGAACTGCTTTCAGACCTTTGTCAGCAGCAGTGCAATGGGATTTCAGAAGAACTGTAACTAGATAATTTTGAGGCGGTATTTCTGTTGTGTTTTTCTTCACTGCATCTGTCAATTTAGTGTCACATTTTGCTTGTCCTGCTCTGGATATACACCTTTCCAAGAGAGGAATTTAGGATTGCATTTTCCCCTCAGCAATTTAGCAAAGCCTATTCCTCGCTCCTGGCAGTTCTGCCTCCACCTTCCTACAGGATTACTACAGGCTTTTGCTGGATCCTCCCATTTTTCATTCTCAATATTAGAACACAACCCGCCTTTTATTGTAAGACATTCAAATCATCAATACAGATATGTCTATTTTCTTACATTACAAATTATATTTCTTACCATTGCTTCTTGGTAAAACAAAACCAGAACATTCCCCCCCATCCCCTCCCTCTCCGCCCCCAGCAACAATCTTTTTCTCCTTTAAACCCATCAGAAATCCTATAAATGCCTTTATCTGCAATCTGTATCTTCCTTTTTCTCCTTCCCTGCCCACATATTATCATTTGCATGTCCCAGCCCTGCAGGGGACTGCATGTGTCCCCATCCCCTCTCCCCTGCTGGGGGGTCTTGTCCTTGTCCCAGCAACACGGGGATGGAGCTGGGCTGTGGGCAGCACCCTGCTGACAGTGCCAGCCTCATCTCTGCTTTCGAGGGACAGACAGCAAGCAACGCCTTCAGGACCAGAAGGACACGGGGCAGGAGGGTGGCTGGAGGCTGTGTCATTGGATCTACGATGAAACAGGAAAAAATCAGCCCGGACATTTCTCTGAGAGAAAACGCTGCTGGAAGCATTTCCCCGCAAAAGTGATTGCTGTGCCACATTGCCAAAAACAGTCAGACCCTTCTGTTTCTTTTTCACATATCTCCACTTAGAAGTGGATGTTTGGGATGCCCGGGGTTCAGCAAGGAGAAGCTCAGATGGTGCTGCTGGCTGCACACCAGGCCTGGGCAGGCGAGGCCCCTGGCTGCTGTGCTGGGACTGCCTTCCTTATAAAATAGTTCCTTTTCCCCCTATCTCTTAGCTTTTCACCAACTAGCCTCATCCCAGCCCCTTTCTCTCTCCCATGCTTGACTGCAGAGCCTTTCCTGCTTATCTGGAGCGGTTCCCCTTGCCCAGAGCCAGGCAGGAAACCGGGCCTGGGCCTGCCTGCACCATTTCTGCTCAGCCTCTGCACATCTGCCCGGCCGCTTTTCCAGAAACCAGAAGTAATGGGGCCTAATCCAAGCTCGCTGCCTTCTGAAACCTTTTAAGGGCACAAAACCAAACTGAACTCGGGTATTGCTTTTTGGAAGTCTGTTGATTTCGAAAATGAAGGCTCTGTTAGGGCCTAGCCTCCCCGAGCCGTGGAGCAGCCTGGGTACTGCATTCACAAGCGGGAAGACCCCACAGACAGAAGCACCACAAAATGGATTTTTGCACTTCCCAAGGAGCAGATCTTCACGGTCTGGACAAACAAAGCCAGTCTCCCTCCAGAGAAACCATCACCAAAGCCACATAGCTGGAAGACCGGGTTTTTTCCAGCCTGTGGGGCTGGTGACTCAGAGCCGGTGGAAGTGCCTTGTTTCCTCGCTCGCCCGTCCAAGCCTGCCTTCCCTGCCAGAAACCTCCCTCGGCACTTGGTGCTAAACTCACCAATTGGGGTGGGAGGGTTGTTTTGTGTTTTACTTCCAATGTTTGCTCCAGTACACAATTAAACATGAGTCCCTCCATTTACTGCTCTCTGGAGAAACAGTGCTGGCTCACGTGCCCCAGTCTTTGGGGACCATTCTATTGTTTCAGCTACTGCCAAAGCCAAGGAAAAATAAATCACGCTCTCCTTCAGTGTGATGGGAGGGAGCTTGCCTGCCAATGTGCCTCAGCAGGGCTTGCAGTTGCCCAAACTTTTTATTTAGTGAGGTACACATTAGAGTTGGTTTGGCATTACAAGGTGACCACTGCCAGCCAGGTACTGGCTCTGTCACTAACCCAAGCAAGGTCAAATCCGTTTGAAACAGTTGAATGGTCTTTCATTGTCAACAAGCAGCCTTGGAAGACTGCAAGGAAAGTCTAAGAGAGGGAAGTTGTTTGACGTAATTCAAGTAACAACAACAAAAAGCAATCTAGGAGCCTCGTGCTACAGGCTTACTGCCAAATCCATCACATCTCTATTCCAAGGGCTTCACCTACCTTAGGAGCAAAAACAACTTGATGCAAGCAGTGGTTTGCAAGGTCCTGGTTTAGAGATGCACCTTCACTTCTGAAGTGCCAATGCAGAAGTCATTTGCTGCCAGCAGCCCACCCATCTCGATGCATTTGTTATCGGGATTGTGTGGCTCAAACTGCACGACTTCGGAAAGGAGGCTTCAGAGCAACCGTGGAGCCACAGACACATGGACTGATCACTGCTTTCTTCGCCAGCTTTGTTTACAAATCTGAGGCTTCCCTCTGCCTGTCCTTGCTGACAGAAAATGCTTGTTTGGCTCCAGCTGGGTCTGTGTGTGTCCAGAAATGCCCGAATAAAGCCAAGGGAAATGAGGGGCTGCAGATGCAGGGGCAGGTTCACCTGGAGCCAGGCAGGGGTTTTGCTGCCAGCTGTCCTGCCTCACTTGAGGAGCTCCTGTCCCTGCAGCATGGAGGACCGGGGCTGTGAGATAATCTAATTACTGCAATAAAGCCAGACCAGTGTAGTACAAGCCACTTACACCATTAATGGGTTACAGCTCCGAGGTCAAACTGAGGGTTTGTGTGTCTGGCTTGCCAAAGATTCCAGGGGACCATTTGCAGAGCCACCAAACAGGTTTAGGCTGACCAGTACTAAGCTTGTTCTTCTCAGCCCGTAACATTGCCATACGCTGCTTTTACCTGCAGCACTGGTGTAAGGGATTCTCAATTCCTTCCTATCCCCTGTGCCACGCACTGACTGGAGTTAATTTCAGATTTAGCAACAAATGCTTCTTTCAAAGCATTTTTAACTGGCTGCTTTTACAGTGTAGCCTCACAAACACCGCTGTCAGATTGCGTGGGCAGCTCCTTCCAGCAGCGAGGCAAGAACAGCCGGCAGCAAGGCACGAAGCCGCTCTGAAACCACAGGCGCATTTACTTCTGACTGACCACAGCTTGAAAAACAGTGCCCTAAATTCACACCTTGCTTCAAGACATCTTTGTCTTCAAAGGCAGCACCTGTTCCTGAATGCCTGCAGGTTGGACACCCCAGGACAACATTTAAGGACATGCCAGTGACCCCAGAAGGAAAGGCCATGCCTGCAAGGCTGTGCTCACCTACCTAATGTCACAAATACCAGCATTTTGTTAGAGAGCATCGACTTTTCAGAGCTTTTGTGTGCTGCTTTCCTACCCTCTGGATTATTTTCTAAATAGAAACTTCGTAAGTAGCCCATAGGCATTCAAGACCAGAATTAATTCAGCCTGTTAAGTCAGTGAGGTGCTTCACGTGGGGCATTACAGCAGTCCTGAGATCAGCTGCACACGGTGAAGAGCCCTGCAACACCTGAAGGCCGGAGATTTCCTGAATATGGGGCATCCAACAGAGCAGAACAGCCATAAACATATCTAACAGCATATTTGTACAGGGTACGAGAACAACTTGTTCATCAGCACTCACTCTTCTCCAAGAAGTTACTTTATGCATGCAAAAATCTTGCAAAATCTGGCACAGACCCACTGTGGTTTAATGTAAAATAGCCTAAAAACAACCGCAACAACAAAACCCCAAACATGTCTCCCTATTAAAAGCCCTTAAAATAGGGCAGGGAGAGAAAAATAGCAGCGCGGATTTCCTCTTTCACAGTCGGCTAGAGAAGCAGACTGCTAGCTCTGGGTTGTGTATTTATTACCCAATAGCTCCGGTGTCAGACTGGCTTGCTGCAGGGCTGAGTGCTTACCAACGTGCTGTGAGAACCTTTCCTCTGCGAATACAGTTGTGCCCGTCCAAAACACAGACATATCTGCAAAACAGGGGTGAGAAGTTTGCCAAGTGGCTACTTGCAACTACCACCCAAACTAAGGTTTCTATTTGAGGAAGTTTTGCTTCAAGCTGATGTTTCCAAGTAGCACTGCTAAGTACTTGGGAGCACAAATAAATCCTGGCTTTTCGCTTCGTCTGTCAGCGAGAGCTGCATCTGCTCCCAGTGGAAAAGGCTGGAAGAATGAACTGCAAACAACTCCAGCACAGGGTGTGCAGAAAACACACTGGGAACCCTCACCCTACTCCCCAGAAAGCCAGTGCTAGTTTGCCATTAAAATTCCAACAGAAAATAACACCCATCCTTTCTTTCACTTAACATTCTCTGGGAGATACTAGAATAAACTCCTTATATTATCTTATTCTTGGTCTTCCTTCTTCCTCTTTCTCAGTCTCCGCACAACCAGTTTGAAAGGGCAGCACAGCCTCTGCAAGTCTGATTCCTGGATGTTTACTAAAAGAGCAGCCACAACGAACAGGCTGATATCTGACAGCATCACTTAAAAAAAATAAAAAAGCACAGCTTGTATGTTAGTCATACCGCTGTTGTGTTACACCTGTATAGCTGAATAAATAAACCGGTATATCGGAGGCAGACTGTGACCAAGGGAACAGGGCCTTTGCTACTGGGATTGTCAAATTTCACATTACACAAGGAAAAAAGAGGACTCCAGCATTCAGGCCACTTACTGGAAGTGTAGCTCACAGCAGCATTTAATTACAGCACACCTATTGCCTGTCTTTAGGATGGAAAAGTCTCAGCCCAGCTTCCCAGAGATGAAGTCCAGACATGCCCAACTTTTCCCTGGCTTTGCTGTCAGACTGGCTGCCAGCACCTGCGGCACACGGCACCGACACACTGCCACCTACCTCTTGCTTCGAGGGTGCAGCAGAGAAATGCAGCTACGCAGGCACCTGTGCGACCCGGCGTCAGGCAGCAGTACGTAGGCACGAACCACAGACCCGCAGCAGACTTTCACTCGTTTGTAGGTTTATTATTTCAAAGTACAATATATACATAATGTATAGAGATATCTTCAAAAACTTTATACAGAAACAAGTATCTACAAAATTAAATCAATAGACACTCTGTGTATTCAGACAACGTATAGACATATATTGGAAGATTTAACATAGCTTCAGTTTGAACATGAAAACAGGGAGGGAATGCCATCCGTCTTGGAAAAGCTGTAAATGCCACCCAACTCCCTCTGCAGCTCAGCTGTCTGCCTTCTGAAAGATTTCGGGTGGCTGCGGAGACAGGAGAAATCTGATTTCTAGTGCCACCTACTGTTGGGATTTCCCATCACTCTGGCAGCTGGAAGGATCGAAGCCCACTCCTAGAGGGCTGTCAGGTCCTGTTCCTGCAGGGTCCCTGCAGCACGCAGGCAAACAGCTTTACACTCGATTCGGTGGAAGCCAGAGATGTGATCTGTTATTGTTTTGTTTAGTTATGAACTGAACTATTGTAACGAAAACTATTTCCAATGAGTAACTTCACATTTAGCAGCTGGGGATACTGTAGGTGTTGCCAGCAACAAGTGAAGATGAGAGCGGATCTGAGAACAAACTGACCTCCACTGCATTCTGGAGACTGAAATTAAAAATATTGCACAAGCCTACGAAGCAGAAAGCCAGTGATTTCTACAGGAAAAAAAGAATTCTTCGGTTCAGAGGATCTAGCTTTGGACAATGACAGCACAGGATTTTACAGAGGGAAGAAAAGCACCAGCAGCCTTCCTGTAGGGCCTCTGAGAACATCTGGACGTGAGATGTTTGGATTAAAAGAGCACCCTGAGTGTTCAGGAACCAGATGTTTTAGCCTGTGGGATACAACTAGCTACCAGCTTGGAACTTGCAGAAGAGCCTGTGGCAATCGAACATCTAATGGACACTGAGATTCAGTGACAGGTATGTGAGCTCATTGCTCCAGGCTGTCTTCAAAATTAGTTTATCAGTTCATCAGCAAAATTTATCTGAGGACAGTTCTCAATCTCTTACTCATAACACAACAAGTCTCCAGAACAAGGGTAAGTGAAATGTAATGCACCAAGCCTTGCACCCACTGGTGTTCACCGGCGTGAATCACCCCACAGAAATGCACCTTTTCACAAGGGTTCTCGTGTGCACCAACATCATCACACTGCTGGCCACCTACCCACCAAAACAGAAGGCAGGTGGCCTGCCAACATTCACATGGCCAGCACACCGTTAGCTCTCAGGACTGAGCAGCGTCTTTACGCAGAGCTGCTGGCTGACCCTGCCATGTACGCCTCACGCTCTGGGCTAACTGTACAGAGTCACTTGTTAGCGTGCTAACTACAGCAGAGCTTCTGTCTCTAACAGGTATGCTTAAAATGAAGCCTCCCGATGATGACTTTAGTCTACGTGAACACCATGCACAATACGCAAAGTGAAATTTCCGCAGTTCTGTGTGTCTCCGTAAGCAGGGGGAAAAAAGTCTGGGAAGTTTTTAAGTGCTACAGAGAGGAAAGCAGCATTTCCAGCAGGGCAGGAGGGCAACTAACTAGGTTTCTCAAATAACTTAAATGGAGAAACAACCATGCCAAAAAGAAATAAGAATTTCCACAATGTCATTGCACTTATTCCATCTGCAGCACACCTCTCCTTCATTCACATTGTACACCTGAAGAACACACATTAAATGATTACAATATTAACATCGTATCTAAAATACTGGAGTCATTCAGCTGAACACCTGAAAATATCCAGAGATCTGGAACGTTAAAGCATGAAAACGCAAACATACAAAAGCTAAGCTATGTCTCGACATGCAAATTGGTCTTTCTAAATACTCTCCTTCAGCAGAAGGTCTAGCTCAGTCACGACCAACTGCCTGTTCACTCAGGGTTAAATCTCAGCTTCCCAGAAGTTGGGGACAAATCTGTTTCAGCAGAGCCAGGAATTTCCCTCTCCACATCGCTTAAGCAACACTAAAGCAGAGGTAGTCCCATGACTACGCTGGTCAAAATTCCCTAACGGTTTGAATAAACGTTGTTCTCTGGAGTTTAAAAAAAATATACATATGTCTATAAAACCCACCCAGATTAAAGGCTCACAGCTTCTACGACGCTCATCAGGGTTTACATCACTTGTTTCCACTCTCCCTTTCCAAACACTTACTCCACTGACACTGAAGGGACGGGCTATCCCAAGAGCCCCTGAAGCTCCCTGGACCACAAACCAGGCCTAGATCCTGCAAGTGCTTTCCGAAGTGCCTATCCCACCGTCTTGTACCCAACTATTTTGCTCAGTTTGGTTCATTGCAATGCTCAAGTGACTCAGTGGCACATGAAAATGGAGTACGCGCCCCGAAGTTACCTAAGTGCTTTCATAAACTCTCCTCCTTGTATGCTCTAGCACAGAGATGTACACTGAATCTTTTTTTCACGATGACTGGAAGTTCAAGTATTTAAGAAAAACCCAACGTGTGTATTTACAGTGAGAACTGGTCAATACATTTTGGTCAGAAGGCAATAAACGCACTGATAATGCATTTACTGCTGGAATAGACATTTCAGAACCTGTGAATTATGTATCTTGGAATTAAAATGCAAACGTGATGTGAAACTCAAAACTTGTCACCTTGATCCTCTTCTGCTGTCACCCTCTCAGACACTGAGGGATTAAACAACAATTCTCAGTTCACGCCATTTTAACCATCTTAATTCTTCACAGCAGCAAAATTACGGAGTCACACACATTTCTATGCCGCTTTTACAGTCCAACCAACAGAATGAAATCCCATTTAGATGTATTTTCCATTTCTTACCACCACTTTCACGGGCTGGTCTATTCATAGCTAATGAGAGAACTTAGTAAGCTTCTATTTGTCTCTGAAAAATTTTCCTTCATCTGAAAACAGATGCAAGCACTATGTCTATCTGTACATATGTAACAGTGGGCAGTTTAACTCTTACTTTTAAAAATGTTGTTATAAAAAAGGACAGAGAACTCTATTAACCAAATAGCAGAGATCAGACTTCTTTAGATCCATACACCTAAAGATCAGGGGTTTACAGGATTTGCTGAATTGATGTTTCTGTTGCACATCCTCAATAATTGATTCAGAGGATTTCTTAATCCCTTAGTTTTACTGTTGTTTCGTTTCACTTCTTTTGAATAAAGAAACCGCCCCAATGAATGCTAACCCAAAGCAGAAAATAAGCAATGTCATGGTCATCACTTAAAAAAATCTGTGACAAAGCATTTTTCCATGCATTTGTCAAAAATGCTCGATCAACCTAAACATTAGAAGTAATATGCAACAAAGGAAGTAATATCTGAAAGCCCTTAAAGCTCAGTAGCACTGGATATGTTCAACAGCAATTAAAACATAATTGGTTTATTTTTTCAAGCTCCATCATTAAAAGACTGATTAATTATACAGTGTAGAAATGAAAATCTCACTGCAACTCACTGAAAACATGGTATGCGCTGCAAAGCATCTGTGTGTCATTTCAAATAAAAGTTTTAGACAAATGTAGTGTGTCGGAAAATTCAGCAACACCTCAGGCTGGTATGGGGTAGACAGAACCACGCTGATGCCAAACCCTGCGAATCTCACGAGTAAGAACAGCCTGTACGACTAAAGGCTGTGTATACAAAATACTGGATGCTTGTGCTGGCAGGCAATCAAATTTCAGGAAAAATGTAGAAAAACAGTGGTCTGTAGCACCTGCCTTTTCTGCATCTTCGTATCAGTTATTCCACGGAAGCTTTAGTTATGTCTGCTTTATTCTCTGTTCCAGTTCGTGCTTGTGTTTAATAAGTCGTTCTATTTCTGTTCCTAGAGTTTGAAGGTTTTCCTTTGGGGAAAGAAGGGATGGGTTCAGTTATAGAGAGAGAACAAACCAAATCAGCACAAAATGCACTAAGAAGTCAAAATTACTATTTATGTCAGCAGACTGAAAAAACCACACTTATGAGTGTTTCAAGTTACTTTCAAGTAACCCAAATAAATGCAAATGATTAGACAGAGGTAGAAAAAAAACAAGCTCATTTCAGTAAAGGATGCAATCCTTTGAGCAAGTCCTTTTTTTGCAGTTACTAAGCTGGTTACTTCTTAAGTTAGTTCTACAGGCTGTCTCTACAAAGTGTAGTGTCTACGGGGAATGATAATCCCAGGAAGAGTCGTCCGACTCCTGCATAAAGTTGCAGTTCAGGCGGCAGGCTGCACAACTCTTCCCAGGCTGCTGTCTTTTCCTCACAGCAGACACCCTGCCCCAGTGGCTCAATTTGGTACGCAGCAACTGGCACGGGACCAGGCACGCAGAGCCCAAGCAGCACAATTCAGTGAGCCGACTTCCAAAAAGCCTCCTCCCTCTAACAGCACGCATCTCTTTGAAGAGAGTATCTCACACCTAGGAGAGCATACGGAACAAAAGGCATACTCACTTTCAGTGTAATATTTTTCAGTAATGTATCTTCTAACACAGCCTGCAGCTTTCTGTTTATCTCTAAGGAGAGTTCTAACGTGAGACCGCTATCTGCGGGATGAGATGTGTACAGAGATGCCATAATCCCACCTCGTCTACTCAAGTGTACTTTGTTGAAGTCAGAGGCCTCCGAGGACAGCGTGCCAGCTTCTTCCCGCAAAATGTAACTCTGAATAATTCTGGGCAAAAATTAAAGAGACACCACAGCATTACAAGGTAGTAAGAAGGCAGACATTGAAATAGGTTCACATTCCTGACATACAACAATTTTAATTTCAAGCAGTACTGTATTACTGCAAAGGCAACAACATAAACACCTGCAATTTCGTGACAGCAGAAAACCTAAGATACCACAGATGCTATAGGAGGTGATGGAAAGAAAGCCAGGACACTAAAATGTGCAAGTTTCACGTGCTTTGACGTACTTTGAGAAATTAATGTTGCTACTGGAGCAAAAAAAGGTACTAAAAGATGCGTCTATTTTTCTTTGCTGAAAGATCAAACAACCTCAAGTATCAAGTGATATTAATCCATGGAAACACCACGTGAAGGCAATTGGGGAGCAATATTTTGCCTTTTTATCTTTAAGCCAACACCCACAGTTGAACTCATCTGTTTTTCAACGGTCATTGAAACAATGCTGCTCATTGAAGGCATAACTTCTCCATATGGCTTCAACAACTTTTAAGTTAACAACAGTAATAAAACTACACTAAGAATTTATAAAGAAAAAGAGTCTCATGCATACTACAGCATATGTATACCCAACGTGGAAAATTGTATGAACCAAACTCAGAACATACTTAGTTTTCTTCCTGATTTCCTCCACAAGGTGTTTAATGTGATCCTCCATAAACTCCATCTTTTCATTTTTTCGAGCATGTGCTTTCTGTAGCCTCAGTATTCTCTCAACCAAGACAGACTTGTCCACCTCTGGGAAGCTGTCCACGGCCACTGCAGATCCAGTGTTCTCAGGTGACCGATCCTCATTGCTGCTGCGCGCGTTCAGGGACCCTGCCAACACATTCAGATTTTAAAGCTCTTTTTAGTTTTGCCACAAATAAAAAGTCTCCACCAGTGCAGCGCATTCATTACGTTTTAGTAGCCCAGGATATTTTCTTCAGAATGTCAGTTCCCTTACACGTGAGTGGGTTTCTACAACAAGCAGTATTTACACCATTCAATGCATGCTGGAACAGCGCGTAGTCCCCTACTTACGGGCATAATTCCGTTAGCATCGCTGTATGTGCTTCAGTAACACTCAGTCCTGCAGACGTACTGCCATATTCATTAATATTACTTTGTACAAGACTGAGCTGATTTTCAAACAGATCTGTTCTGGAGTCCACTAAAATCACAACCATGAGAACTGCGTACAGACTGACAAGAGCCCTACATTATAAACCAGCTGCAGCGCTGTTCACTTACAGCTTGAAGTATTTTTTTTTCCTTTCTGTTCAGCTCTTATACAGAAAGATTAGAAAATACTTCAGCATGCTGAACCCAATTTAAAACCCAAAGATACCGAGGAAGAAAACAGCTGTTGTTTTCAGCGTTAAAGATAACCGTTCTACTTCTAACTGGATAGGAAGTAACGAATTCTACACAACTCCACTGATGCCTCTAAACATGCTAATTGATTTTTATCAGTTAAACAGTTGCAACTGTCAATAAGGCAATTAAACAATCTGGGAAGCTGCTGCTAATTTTTGTTTTGCCACAGCTGCATTTAAGAGGGTTCTCTAGAAACTGCAGTCCTCTGAGCCTCCTCCAAACATAAAAGAAACAAGTCTTGCATTTAAGAAGACCCAAAACATAGAAACATCAAGCTTTAATCTTGCAATAAGAGTAAGCACCTTTAACTGCACCCAGCCAAGTGCATTTTGGTGCTTAAAGGCTATTTTGTCAGGTTGAATGGGAGACTGCCCACACACTGCATACACACAAACCACAGAAAGCTGAACTCACAGCAGCACGCCATGGCAACCTTATTAAGATCGAAGGATTGTTTTGGCAGCCCTGCTATTTGCTATATTACCTGATGAACTGGAACGACTCCCCATGCTGCTGACTTCTTTGTCATAATTACCATTTTCCATCTGATCCAATTTCCTCCGTGCTAAAAGTATAATAAAGTGATCGTTACCAACAGGAGATTAAAAACCAAGACTCAGTGTGATACAACCAACACTCTAATCCTCTGACCTCCAATAATTTGACACGGCTTGACCACTTAAAGACAATGGTAGCAACTAAAATCTGATGGGGTGAAGACAAAACCAGAACCAAAATAGCTCCCTTCTCTCCCTGCCCTCAGCCACGAAGTACCTGGATGCAACATCTGCTAAGACCCTGCAACAATTTCCAGCTGCAGTAATGTCATTCACAGGGTTATCTGGGAACAAGACTTGAATTTGATTTTACCTTTGATTGGGACAGCTATGGAAATAACCACTGGATGACAGAACGGCAGCTCCGTCCTGGGATCTCCTGACTATCACTACTGGGAGCTGAGAGTAGTGCTCGAGCCAGAAGCACCACTCGTTCAGTAGGGATGAAAAGGGAAAATGCACAGCTGTCCATATGCGTACAAAGAGACAAATAACTTCTCTTGCACAATATAAGAGTTTTTCTTTCAAATACATTTCAAAGAAGTCCGGATACGTTCAAATCTACCTGCATTCAGAACATACGTACTATCGAGTATGTAATGATTTCTGTCTGTTGACAAAATCAATCATCAGTCTCTCAACATCCATCCATCTTTAACAACTGAACTGCTCTGTTGAACATACTGAGCAGGAACTCTCACCAATAATTCGTGGTACAGCCGGGAGCTAGGAAACTTCTGGCAGCTTTTGACTATACTCAGACCAGGATCCGTACCTACCCACGGTGACATTTAGGTAGTCACGTGCAGGACAACAAAGACAAAGCTCTCAAGATAAAACTTTCAGTTTATAACTAAGCCCGTTTCAGAAGTTTTATTTCAGGCTGACGATTGAGGCTAGGGCCTGTTTGCTGCCACTGCAGTTTTCTCAAGTCTTAATTTGCTCGCTCACCCTTCTGGGACAGGGAGAGTGAGAGGGGCTACGCTCAAACAGCGCGCACACAGACGGGAGCCTTAGTCTGTGCCAGACTCTGTGAAGGGGCTTACACACTGGGCGGATTTATTGTATCTGAAATGAATTTCAACCTAGCTGAAGCTGTTTCGTGAGATCTTTCAGGTTTGCTGCATGCTTGCGCTTCTGGGTAGTCAGTTCATCTTTCAGTTCATCCACGTGGGTCTTCAGTGCCGTTAGTTCTTTCTGCTCTGAAGCCAGCTGAGCCTGCAGTGTCTCAACCTCTAGCTTTCGCTGATCCTCCTCCTTCTGCAACTTGGTGGCCTGAAATTATAGTTTAAGTCATGCACCAAAAGAATTCCTGCCTAACCACACTGTACACTCAATAGTTCTATCTCTGTACTTTGCTTTCTACGTGAGAATCCCTTGCATTTTTATTTGGTAAGCTAAAAACTAACATTTAGAAACATTACCTAAGGAACAGTTTACAGCAATACAATTCGCAAATTACAATCTTTTGGTTGTTTCATTGACAGTTGCATAGAGAGAAATTCTGTCCTGCAAGACAGGAAGCACAATGCAGGGACACCCCCACCCCATTTCAGCACCGCATGCCTTGGGATTTCTGTCCTCTTAAAAGATGAGGTGTTCATTCTACCAGACTGGCAAACTCAACAACAAGTTGCAGTTAGGTGAAAAAAAACACGTGGTGGAAGTCACGTTCCCCAAACATCTTAGTAAGGCATGAACAAGCTGCATGCTGTACTCACCAGATCATCTTTAGCCTGTCGAACACATTCCACCTGACTCCGCAGCTCTCTTTCGCTGTAAGAAAGCTTATCCAACTGGCTCTGTAAGGAATTGTTTTCAGACTGAAGCTGTGCATTCTTACTGGTTAATTTTTCAGTGAATATCAATAGCTCAGATTCTCTTTTCCGACTACCTTCAATGTCCTTCTGGAGATCAGCAATAAGAGAATTGAGACCATCTACTTCTTCCTTTAAAGCACTGATCTCTTGTTCGTCTCTGCCAAAAGAATTGCATAGTATTAGGAATAACCTGAGCTTGAAGACATCTGATATGAAACCTTACTGAAATAAAAGCGTTTGGGTCCAGACCAAGCAATGCCCAGGAACACCTAGTGACCCTCGTGCATCACTTTTAAAATATCACATTTTAAAAAAGAAGGGAGTTTGCAAATTCCATTTCATGACAATGCTGACGTGACACAGAAATGAAGTGACCACCTGTCTGTACTCAACGTGCTTCAGTACGGGGTGTCAGAAACAAGACTGCAGATTAAGAAGACGGCCTGCAAATCCAATATTCTCATATTTCCCTTTCCAAAATACATTGTTTCATTGACAGGAGCAATTTCTACTTAACAGTCAAGGTCAAACCAAACAAAGTTAAATGTTTAGACCATCCTGAAAAGAGATCTCCAACGGATCCTTACCCTTCTCCAAAAAGGAGCTCCTGCAACACTGGAGGTAATCAGTATCCAACTCCAAGTGTTATCCAGCATCCAACCTAAAATAATCTTTCCTGCAAAACCCCGTTATTTTTATCCTTGCTCCAGCGCACAGACTAGCTGAACCTCCCCTTTGTAATACCTTTTTACGTATTTCACCTCAATCTTCTGGATTCCTTCTAGAAGGAATAAACCTGTTTCCTCAACCCCTTTCTCATAGAAGGAAAATAGATGAGATTTTGCATGAATTAAGACAAAATTCTTTTCATTTGCTTCCAAAATAAAAGGCAGCAAGTTTATTTACGCTAAACAACAGTAAGAAAAGCAGAACAAGTTTCCAGAATTTCTGTTTCAGAGAGAACAGGAATTTACTGATCCAAGCTTTCAATCTCTTGTTGAGATTCCACAACTCTATCAAACATCCTAGGGAGCACTGCAAACACGTCAGTCATTGTAAGAGAGAAATAAAAGACTATATGAAAATTGATGCAGTGGTAGTGAGCGTTGTGCTGAAAAGATGTTAAAAAACACCTCAATCCAAGTTTAACGGGAAAAACTGAGACATTTAAGGACATCTCAAGGAAAAGATAACTGGAAAAACACATTTGTAGTCTTCACGCTATGATCACAGAGTTCATTTTAATTCATTTAACAAGATCCCAAGAGAAAAAAACAACTGTTACTGACTGAAGTCTAAGCTTCAGTTGTCTCTAACAGGTCACAGCTTCCCCAGGAAAGCTGAGGAGACCGTGCCGATGCAGCTGACCAGCATAGAGCAAATGGGAAAATGCTTCACTCTCTAAACCCCGAGCATGTAACCACGGAAGTATTTTTCAACGAGAAATAAGAACTCTTTAGAAGCACAGAAGGGACATGTGAACGGTTCTGTTTATCCAAAAGTAAAAGTATCCATTGTATTTGTTTACAATCAGTGAAGTGGATAGCATTTCTGTATTGTAGTTCATATGCACCATACCAGAACAGAAATATGCTCAGAAACTCCTGAACTGTCCGTGAAGCCAACTCCTTTCCAAGATTTTATATCCCTCACGTTCTTAAATGAGAGAACTCTGAACAGCAGAACGAGTACTAATCCATCAGAAACACAAGTGCTCCCAACTATCTGCATATAGCACCTATCAAAGATATAAAGCCTTTTCTGTGTAATACTTTAACATCACAATTTTGAAGTGATGGATCTTTCAATAAAACAAACACTGGGCAGGCTTCTACAAGACATAACTTCTTATAGGGTACACTCCAAAGTGAACACTTTGGTTAGATTTATGAGACTATTAAGGTCATCTCTATTACTAGTGAGATTGATTCACCTTGAAATAAACACTTAAATTAGGACAAGAATTCTGCACGTTATTGATGTTTTAAAGCATTTTGTAATTCGATAAAGAAAAACTTCCCAAATACCAGAAGATCTGTCACATCATTCCTCAAAGTGCATAGCTGTACCTCTGATGTTGATCCTGCAGACGATCGACAGTTTTGACTCTGTCCAGCAAACTCTGAATTTCAGCCTTCTGTCTATTAATGATTTCTTTATACTTGGATAACTCATCTTCTGTTCTTAAGCGCTCGTCCTCCAGACACTTCACCTAAATGGGAAAAGTCAGAAACTATTTATTCTCCCAAGCTTCGGAGATGAATTATTCTGATCAAACGTCTAACGTTTTGTACAAAACATTTTGATTACTTTTTGGTGATTTTAGCTCAGAACGGTAATATCCTGTTTTTTTCAGACAAAACATAGAAAAAAATAGATAAAAATAATACATGCAAAAAAATATCAATTATGCACGTGTGATAACATTAGCTTTGTCCAAAGACTCAAACTAACGCACCAGGATTCAAAGACTTCAAAGACACCTTTTTTCCAGTTACAAAGCCAAATCCAGTCACGTCTTCATCCATTTTTCTAAGGCCCTATTGAGATCTGGGTCGAAGGAACAGCAGGCTGATTTACAGACAGTTCAGAAGTTACGGATAGCATAACCTCCTTAACGGACATCAAATGTGTCATGTCTACAAACCTAGCTTCACCGATAGGAATACTTTACAGATATTTTTCATTTTCCAAAGTTACTAACCATGTTTCTCCTAACTTTTCAGTCAAACGAGGTGCATATCATAAAATATTGTACTATGGACCAACTGATTCACTAAGAAAGGCTGCCCAGAGTCACAGTTATGTGCTCCTTCTGATCTCATGCAAGCCAGTCTCCAAGCACAGTATTTATTCAAAGAACTAAAATTACAAACAAAAAATTAAATAGAGTCTTATTCCAAAAGCCAATACTATGCATTGTGCTCTCCTACAATCCAGCACGTTACCTTTGTCCTCAGCGTTCGAAGTTCATCCATGCCTTCTTTAAAAGTTCTCTTCAAGTCTTCCAGTTCTTTTATTTTTGCATGATGCACCTTTTTAAAGAGTGAGAAGTTAATTAAGAAATCTAAATTGATACTGGCATTTCCTAGGATATCAAAAAAGTCTAGGCGAATGCAGGCCAACACAACAGCTGAGAGGGCTGGGCTTAAAATAAAACAGGTACTTTTAAGGTTTGTTTTGCTTATATATAGATTGGTAAACAGCCACCACAAACAAAAGCAAAAGCGTAGGGGGAAAAAAAAAGCAAAGCCTAGAAGTTTCTCTTTTTCTTAAAAGAACCCAGGACAAAAACAGGATTGCACATTTCAGTTTTAGTTGTACAAATTGACATCACAACAGCCCCTGGGGAAAGTTCTACGTTCAGACACTTGCTTAACCGAAGATGATATATGCACATGTGAGCAGGTACTCATTAGAGAATCTAGTTTTTGGGATAGCAAATTTCTACAGAGAACGGAAGCTATCCCCTGACTCACAGTTCAGCAAAATACTGGTCAAAGAAAGCCAGCCTAGCCTTATAATTCGTGCTTTAAATTATGGCAACATTCACGTTTATAAATGAAAGAGCAGTTATGGGAAAAGCATGATACGACGAGGACAATTTTGTTTTTAAGAAGTTGGTCCAGGGTAATATCTAAAAACATCCTCCCATAAGCAAAGTTGGAGGCAGACGTGAAATGGAGTATGAGCCCAAGAAGAAAAATGTTTGTCAAGAACTGTAAGGAGCTTAAAAAAAATTCTCAAGTTCGAAACTCACAGCATTCTTAACTACAGGTTAACTGGTGGCCAGGCAGCTGTGCTGCCTCCATACCCCAAGTACTTACTTCCAGATGATCAGACTTCTCCTGCATTTGTTTTTCTAGTTCTCCTTTAGTTACTCTGAGCTTTGCATCCAATTCATTTGATTTAATTTCTTCCGACTCCTAAAAGAAGATACAAGGAGAGTTTTAGTTTTACACCCCTCACACCCCTCCTTCCTGTTTCATGAGCGTACGTACAGCTTTTCCCATCACTGAACTACTTTCCCATAGGTATGTGTCCCAGTAATTCTGAAAAGGTGAAGATAGACTTGCACACCAGATGCCAATCAAGACAAACTTTTCCTTTTAGATTATCAACTTTCCAAGCAAAGCAATCAGTGACCGGTCATCTCAATTGTAGCTCACACAGGCTAATTCTTCCCTGCTACAGCTTAAGATAGAAATAGGGGGGGTAAAATCAGATCCTGAACACTAATTCCACCTCCAGAGAAAAAGGGTTTACCTGATAGGTTTTTATCATTTCTTGACAGTTTTTCCTTATCTGGTCTGTTTCTTCTTTTGCTTGAGTTAATTTTGTTGTTGCATCTTTGAGGCGCTCTTTTGATTCCTACAGAAAGAGGAATGAATAACGGGTTAAACCTACTTACATAACATCATTTAGGAAAACAAAACAAAACCAAACCAAAAACATTTCTTATAACAGAAGTTTCCTACTTCCGTTTGAAAAGAATCAACAACAAAAATGCCCGGTATTTTTTCCCTTCTTACTTCCACTCAGCTATCATTTCACGCAATTTTGTTTGTTCCAAAAATCACAAAATAAGGACTTCTTGGTTATGTGCTGTTGATGATAGATCACATTAAGTCTATCACAGAAAAACTAAATTAAAAAGACAGTTAAATCCATCATACAAAATCCAAATTAAAAGTTGATGATCAGATTCAACAGAACCCCCTCTGCATTTCCCTCCTCGCATCCTTCCACCATTACCACTTCAGTAACAGGATCTAAGATCACTATTCCAACTTCTGCTGCAGGTGTTCAAATTCAAAACACTTTAAAAATAGATTTTAGTACTATTTAAAGAGAGAACAGTATCGCAACTACGCTCCTCTGACTGTAGTTTCGTGTCATGGTAGCACTTTACTAACCCTGTGCGAATCCATTTCAGTTTTCAATTTGTTCTGAGCCCATTTCACTTTGATAACATGAGAATTGATTTCTTCTTTCAGTTTTTCTATTTCTTTGTTGAGTCGAGTGGCTTCAGCATCCTAAAACAAATCATAATTATATGGATAGAAATCATGCAGCGCTTCTCGCAACACACAGACTAGCGTTCTACAATAACAATCTCCCGAGCAAGCCGCGCAGGCCCCTTTTTTGTTCTGTTTTGGCAACAGGATGAGGAAATGCAGGTGCAAAGCAGTAGTTATATGTTACATAAGGCTACAGAGAGAAGTCCTGACACCGACAGAATGGTAATACCAGCTAGAAACGTGCAGTGTGAGCACCGGCACAACATATGCAGGCCAAACCACCAGCCTGTAAGTCAGCATCAAGTCAGGACGTTAAGAGAAGCACGCTGCTGGCCCCAACTTCTATACCAGCATCCACAGACACAGCATCCACCTACACCTCCAAACCGTTTCTGATATGATAGGTTCAACTGCTACAGAAAGGTTTACGGAAGCACCGTGTGAGGGCAGTACAGTTCCTGTAAGGCTCTAGTGCAATCATGAGGTGTTAGGAGGTTTAGGAGGTTAAGTTTTCTTTAGCAAACCTGAAGCCACGCTCCCACTTCCTGTTCATGTGAGAAAGAACTCTGAAGTGGTATTTTTTTCCTTCAGAAGCGTAACTTTTCTGACTGTAAACTGTAGTTTTCTGCTTCTTTTGTCCAATGTGCACAGTAAAATTCATCAGAAGAGACCCAAATCAGCATGAACCCTACTAATCTATCAATTTTGGGGCCTTCCACATGAAATAGTTGCGAAACAGCACAGAAAGACCTGGATAATTTAGGAGCCTGATGGGAAGCTTACTGGCTTCTAAAACTGAATGGCAATTTACTTATTTATTTGAATCAGGCCTGAAAAATCCTACTGCCATACCACCAATTTTCAGAAGTACAAAAGAGAATAGAGTGAAGACAGAAAAACTGCAATAAAGACTACCATAATTTAATGCCATCACAGCCTTTTAAAAAAATTTAAAAAGTTAGAAACTCCTTCAAAAACCCATGGACCTGCAATAAGCACTTTTTTCTTTTTTATTAAATAAAATAAATTAGGGGAATATTAAACGGAACTTGGAAAAGACAACGAGAACTCAGTTACTTCTTCCCCTTCCCTCGGAAGGGTTTTTTCCATAGATATACAGCAAAACAAAACGAAAACGTGCTTCTTTCCCCAAGTACATCAGCAAACAAGTGTTGAGAAAAGTTTGTTCTGATAGTGCTTTTAATCATTCACTCAAGTCACACAGCAATACTCAGAGCACCTTAGTTTCATAGAGCTGGTGTAATCTTCCTTTTTCCTGAGAAAGCTGTTTGATTTTATTAGCATGCTTTTCAATTTCTTTGTTTGCATCTCTCACTCTTCTCTCAAGTATCTCCTTTTCCTTTCGGAGGTCAAGTGACTCCTTTTCCCCTCGGACATATTTCATCACCATTGTTTCCTTTTCATGGCGTGCTTCTTCACATTTCTTATTTGCCTTGGAAAATATTTAAATATGAAATACACGGTTGATTCATTCTGGTTTGCTTTTGTAAGACACCACTCCAATATCAAAGATATCCAACATAGGAGCGTAACAAAGTACGGCTCAACAGCACCAGTTTTGCAAAGCCTAGCGTTAGATGCCCACATAAGTATCACAAGAGTCCAGCTGATTCAACTGGAATTTCTTCTAACAGTAAATGCATCTAAGCAGCTGCAGCTTCACAGCGAAACATCTCATGCGAATTACCACCACACAAGTAATTCTGAACGCAGTTTATTTCAGAAGGAAAGGGTTTGATAAGGTGTAGTCACAAGATACTTTTGCAAGAACCCAGTACCACTCCTCTGTCTTGCCTGTCCACATGCCAACTTCAGTATCATTCAGTGGCTTGTTTTTCAGATGGGCTTCCCCCCTCCCCAGCATGAATAAATTTTGCTTCATATAAGAAAATAAAAAGAATCAGAAACTGAGCTTTGGAGTTCACATAATAGAGAAAATATTTGGCATAATGTATTAGGAGGGAAAAAAAAAATCTTAACTCTCAGTAATACGACAGAAAAATAAAAGCTTTGTGCCGTATTTGAGAAAAATATTTCATCTGATCAGTTCAAGTAAGAGCCACTGCTAGCTTTTACCCTGCTTCTGAGCCAAAACCAGGCTGCATGCTTCCTACAGGGACCCAGTTCATTCATGAGATGTTCTGTAATTAAAGGTTTTCTGTCTCACCTGTTCCATTCGATAGGCCATCTCTTTATGCAACTGTTGAATAGCATTTTTGGCTGCTGCATCTTGGGTTAAAAGTTTGTCTTTTCCAGCTTTCACTTCTTTAATAAGCTCTTCTATTCTTGCTTCTAGCTAGAAGACAACATTATGGTATAATTATAGGAAAAAGAAGACTTCGATCACGTTTTGTACAGGCAGCAACATTTCACACAGATTATTTGCTTCAACGGATCTTTACCTGTACTTTACACTTGTCAAGCTGTAACTATCCGTATCAACACCCAGCTTTGTATTCAAGTACAAGCATGAAAGATGTCAATTTTCATCTTCAGCGAGACAACTGCATCAAATGGAGTAGCACAGGAGACGCAGTAGCTTATTACAGAAAAAAAAGAGATTGACAGCAAATGCTGATGCTGGCTGCTGGCTGCAGTAGCTTCGTCCTCTACCCTTTAGTTGCTATCCCTGTGCCACCACCTCCAGCCCGCACTGCGCTGGCAAAGAAGTCAGGCGTCCGTGCAGAACTGGACTGGGAATTAATTCACTGAAAAACAGCTCAGCAAATACAAAGGCGGTGCTTAGTCACTGTGCTGGCACGTTTCCGTAGGCACCCAGTGAACTAGGTGAGACCTGATCCAGCTGAAGAACAACCACCGGCGCTCAGCTCAACACCTCCCTGGGCAGGCTCGCTGCGCAGCCGCACAGGTGAGGTCCCAGAGGAAGCAGCACTCGCACAAGGGCGAGTGGTGGCGAAACAAGCCGTGATGCTGCACGAAGGCTGCTCAAACTGTGCCTTAAGGACGACCCTCTCGTTACCAAGAGCCAGTTCACCAAGGCCTGCCTTTTTTTTGGGGAAGAAGGGTGTAAAAGAGTAAAGATGCCGGTGTCAGTACCTCACTTCTGTGCAATCCAAGCTACAACACAAAGCAAGAACAAGCTAAAATCCTTCTTGCCACACAGTGAATTTGATCGCACCCTCTTTAGTTTTGCAAGCTGAATCATTGCCTAGCATGCAAAACATTTGTTTTTATTTATTTTTAAACGTGCAAGTATGCATAAACATTTTACTTGCAGCTGTGAGTGCTGCCAAGCTTTCACTTCCTTGAAAGCTACCAGGACACATTAATTCAGAAATCATCGCATTAGAGGCATTCACTTCAAAGATGAGAAAACAAAACCCAACAACTCAGGTGTTTCTCACTGCACTGTATTCACAAGTCCAGCTATGAGTATTACACCAAAGCAGTATTTTCTGAAACCACCCCCAAACATCCGTATCAGGGATCTTACTCATGGGACTAGAAACCCACGTGTGACTCCCTCAAATGTTGTAATAGCGCAGCAGCGACACCCGAAGCGATGCCTCTCCCTCCTACACTAAAGCCAGCCCACACCAATGCAAACCCCGTGCTCCTCTTTGGCCTGTCACGGTCCTGAACCATTCACTGGCTAAATGCCGACATGCAGTAAGTGGTAACACCAAAATAACGCTAAGGCCGCAGTTCACATGCTCTAACCTTTCTTTATACGTGTTCCACGTAACCATTAGCATTTACAACTCCAACTGCAGCCGTTCACTTCTATAGGCAGATGCAGTAGTAAACAGAAGGTAAAGATTACTTTAAAAAAAATGAGGCATGATAAAACACTTTCCTAAGATTCCCCTTCTATCTACATACAAGAAAGAAATCATCCTAAGAGACTGAACACACCATTTTGCAAAAAGGCCTACAAGGCCGTTAACACACCCAGCCTCCAGCAGGAAGACAAAGCACACACAACCTCCCCATCAAGGCAACCCAAACTGGAGCTCCTTCAACATCTACAATGAATTTCTGGATTCAGGTCACTTAGCCAGACACTGAGCACTTCCAGCCAGTACTTCCACTTCTTGGAATGGAAGAACGGATTTATCCTCACAAAACACTCAGCATACGTGAGCGTGGGCACTCCTTCCTTCTTCCCATGCTACCACACATTCTTTTAAACAGGGGCATCACGTACAGGTGAGATATTAGCTGCCACTTCGGTTTTGTTGTCTGTACCTGTTTAATGATGTTGAGGTGCTGCTTTTCTGTTTCTGTTCGCTTTTTCAGTTCATCTTTTAAGCTGTCCTTTTCCGAGCAAATGTCCAAAATCAGTTCTTGATGTTTTTTATTTTCTTTAATCAACCTGTAAAGAAAAAGAAACAAAACGTAAGGTGCTTCAGTACCGTATTTTCTATTTATTTATTTTGAGATGCACGTTTCTTCCTTCTTGACTGCAAATCCTACTGCAATTAGAGCCAGGAACACATGAACTCCACCAAAGCCTTACAAAAACAAAAGTAGCCCTTCTCAAGTTAAAATGTTTAGCTTCGGTTTGTTCCTTTGCAGCTGTTTGAAGCCTGAGTTGAAGCTGCCACCTCGACAATACTAGATTTAGCCCGACCTTCTAGCACTGCAATATGTGAAACTCTGAAGCCAGATTGTCAGAGCTGCTGAGTAAATAGTCGCAAATGCATTTAAATGGTTAAAGACACAGTTAGGTGGGGTATTTCCAAAGGCACCTAGGCAAGTTAGGCCACTAACCGCATGAATTTGTGTGCGGTATGCATTTACCCAAGCAAGGTATTTAAATACCCCTTTAGATACGTACTTTCATCTTTAGCTTCCCTCCTTCAAAAGGTGTTTTCTAGATAAACAAGGCTTCAAAATGACAAGAACGTCAATACCACCAATGAAAGCAAGCTTAGGTTGAAGAACAGTTCAGAAGTAAGGAATGTCCCAGGATTACAAATGCTCACAGGAAGCTGAGATTCACACAATCGCTGCTCCCTTACCTATCATAAAAGACAGCTGGACTACTTCCAGAGCAATGTTACAGGAAATTCTTTTGATCATAAACAAAGGGACAAAAACCAGCCCAACCCAGAACGCCCTTTGGACTAAAAGTATTACACAGCAGCTTTGCACTCTTGAGGTGAGCACCCAAAATTCAAAGGGATGCAGCTGGCAAAGAAAGAGACTGAAGATACATTTATACAAAAAAAAAATCTGTGTGTTTATGTAATAAATACATATATCTACATGCACATTTGTCTCTAAGTAATTGGTCCACTGCTGAAAATACCGATCTGCCTTTGAATTTACTGTAAACACGTAAAACCCAACTGACTTGTTCACTTACCATTTTCTGGAGTTAGAACCATCTCCACAGCACTCCCCTCAGATTCTCATTCCTCCTCCACAATCACTAAATGCCTGAGCACGCAAACCCTTCCTGTCATCAGCTCACTTTCCTCACATTTATGTTTTATGCCAGTGGTTAATGGGTGAGGTGCAAGAGAATGCTTTCTCTACTCTACTTTTTGGGAGTCTCTCCCTCCTGCCTATTTTTCCCTGCCTTTGATGTCCTCTCCTTCCATCAGGATGCCTCATAGGAAGAGTAGGGCACTCATTTCCAGCTCTGCAAGCAGGAATAAAATTAAAGCTACACACTAAGTTTTGTTAATAAAAAACCTTTTTGAAGAGGCTACAAAACACTAAAGGCCAAGTGGGGAATCAAAAAAAAATAAAAATCAACCACTGCTTTTGACAAATATGCTTCATGTAGCAGCCGGTAGAACTACTAAGCCCAGTTGAATCCTGCAAGGTTTAAGCATTTCAAAAGCCCTCCTGTACCATCTCAAACACAAAGAACAGCTCTCAACCAATTAGAACTTCATGGATTATGTCAGAAGACTGAATTCTGATACTGCATGAAAAAGAAAGAAGCAACTTCAAACTGAAATCAAACACAAATAGTGAGAGTGCGTAATTACAACGGTTCGTTTCTTCAAAGACATACAGGGACAGAACGAATCTTGGACTATTTTTAAATACTGTAAAAGCGATGGTGATAGAAGTAATTCTAGACACTGGCAAGCTATTCGACTGAACAGTTGGCTATTCAGTTCCTGCCAAATCCCACAAGAATTCAGAGATCTAAGCACGCATTTTCATTTAAAAGTACATTCCACACATAAAAATAATTCCTTGCTTACTGACCTTTTCTTAAGGATGTTCTTCATCTGTCCTTAAAACAACTCACAAGACACTGTTTGTTTCATACCGTAACGTTGTGTTCACATAATATGCATCTGAAACGTTTCAGTTCACACCTCCATAGCTCTAATGAGAGTACTAAAATACTCACTTTTTTATGGTTTGCTCCTGCTCCAGGTATTTATCTTGCACACATTTTTCAAGCACAGCCAAGGCATGTTCACCTTTCCTCACACCGTTCGGACATTTGTGTTCTTTGGAAAAGTCTGTAGATAAGAGTTCAGACTCTATTTCCTTCAGCAAATCGTCCTGCGAGGAAGTCTGATGCATCGTGGAAATAAGCTTCTTTGTGCAGTCTGTGTCGTAAGGGCTTTCTGAGTAGATTTTATCGCTAGATTTTTTCACAAAGTCAGATTCCTCCCTTAGCTCCTGCAGTAATTCCATCAGTGATTGTTCGGCATGATTCGTCTTTGGATCTTGTTCAAATTCTTCGCTAGATAAACGCCCTGGCTTCGTGGAGCCCTCCACCTTACTTTCCGAGCAGGTCGTGGTACCGCAGTCCGCCCCTCCGCTGTCATCAAGCGCAGGCTGCTGCTCCTGTCTTTCTGCCAGGCCCCCGCCGCTGCTCAGGTCAGCGGCTGATGGATCCTGTTCTGAGGGCAACAACCTCGAATCCATTTCCAGGACACCAGTTCCAGCACAAGCAGCTCCGCCTGAGCAGTCCTTCGCTCCAGGTGTTTCGTCAGCCCTCCTGTTATCTGGGCACGTGGAAGAGGCATTGCCCAAAAGGCTGACTGGCTCCGGCGTGCCTTGTGTTTCTGGTACATGCTCCTCCATCATTTTCCTTCAGAAATGTAGAAGAATTTATATTAGACAACGCATTATATTCAAAATCAAAATTAAAAGAGATTGAGAAAGGGGAAAGAAAGTCTACTGGAAAGTAACATTCAAAGGGCAAAAGCGTTTAGATACAGAAGCTATGCAGAGTTTGTTGCTTTCCAGCCTTTTACGTCAATTCTCGGAGTTTTTCTGAAGGAGGGTGATAAATCAAGGAAAGCAAACATGAAAGAGTGGGACAGTAAATGCCAACGCAATCAAAAAAAAAAGAAGAACTTTTTAGAATTAATAATTTTATGATTTAAAACCAGAAAAAGTTCAAGTAGTCACCTCTGAAAAACATTTCAGATATAAGAAATAAATATCTAAGAATCACGTGCTTTTTAGCTTTCTTTGTCCCACACACGATTTGAAAGCAACAATATGCCTTCACTCACTCATTTTCATAACGCTGGGCAACTCCCTCATCCAGCCAGGGAGAAAATGCTTCCTCACTGTCACATCCTCACCTATTACCCACACAAAGAAACGTATCTGTACCCGGCAACCCAAAAGAGGAAGGGGGCTGGGGGTGAGATTCTCTTTTCCCATCTGCTAGCAAGCAGCAGAAATCTCTTGCTGGATGAGCGCAGATGGTCTGAGGCAGATTTGCTCTCCCAAAGTAGCTTGCAGAGCAAACATTTGAGGAGTTGAAAAGCTATGCAGAAAGTGTTCTTCTAGAAGGACACTGTACCGTGATGCAAATAGCTAGAACATTTATGGAACAGCCTGGATATCAAGTTGGATCTTCTTTTTCAGGACTCCCAGATGGTCAGGTGTCTGGAAAGCCTGCTGGCATTTTTATCAAGCACAAGAAGCTCTTATCGGACCCCTTCCATTAGGAGAAATTCATTACAGCAGTCGTAACTTTAGATGTAACCCTGCCCCCCATACGGGATAAATTAGACTATTTATAAACAGAAGTCATTTTTTTCATTTAGGAATTCAGCTTTGCTTTTCCAACGATTATCTCAGAGGAAGCAGTAACTTTGCCATCTTGCAACATCAGGCATGTTTTCGCACTTGCTTTCTCATTTGTTTAGCCTTCTCTCACACGTTTCACACAATTGGAGTTGTTCAGCTACATGCTCCAGACTCTGCACTTGAACTTAGACCGAGAGGAAGCCCTCTGTGCCCCTTGGCTCAACTCCTCCCAAGTCCCTGCCTTATTAACCAACACTTAGCACCACGGCTTACCCCATTAAAACAGAGGGATACACGAACCCCATGATGTCTGTGACTAATTGCTACCACTACGCACCAACAGATTAAAAAAAAAATCAGAGAAGGAAAAAAGAAGTAGCCTCAGCTCAGCTGTTTCTATCAGAAAACACAATCAAAAAAGACCCACCACGAGTACCTGAAAACACTGCCCGGTAATCCCCAGGAGGAAAATAGGAAGGGAAACTAAACCTAAGGCTGAGTATGAAAGAGAACATGCTGTGGCAGCAGTAACAGATGATCCAATGACAATTCTAAGTAACAAAACTCTTTTCCTTTTTGGTTTCTAAACAAAAAGCTAACCACCACAGTCTGTAAAACAGTACAAGTCAGTAGGAACCAGAAGACAAACAGTAACTAAAGCTACGAATGAGAAAGGTGGTGAACAGCAGAGTTCTTGCACAACATACAATGTGAAACTTCTACGAGGATTCCCAGTTTACAAGCACATCTTCTCTGACATGAATAAAATTCCTGATCCCCCTTGGCTTCAAGTATTTATGCTTAGGTCAATACCGGAGCCAATGAATCCATCCGCTTAGTTTGTCCAGCCAAAACAACTCTTTTAGTAACTATCTACATTGTGATAACTCCTAGTACTGAAAGTTCAAGATGTTCTACTGCTAGTCTAAAAAAAATAAATAAATGGAACAACCCCCACTTACGATCTAAATTGGCAAGCAAAGAAAATGAATACGGCTGCAAGAAAAAGCACTGAGCTCGACAGTAGCCGAACGCTAGCTTCTACTTGATTAAAACGCTGTTAAAAATAATGATCGAGACTGGTGCATTTAACACAGTCCATAACCATCAGATCTGCAAACAATGCCGCTGCTCAGAGGGAAGGCAGAAATTCACCTCCTAGTATCCTGTCCCGGGCAGCTTACAGTGCACGCACTCTGCAGATGCCTGTTAAAAAAGAAAAAAGAAGACTGTTAGAATAAAGCTGAGGTGCAACTTTTTCCGTAGCAGTTCCTCTAGCTTAAGTCCTTGCTGACGCTTTCTCTGGAATGACCAGAGGGAAATTTTGGCTCAATTTAAGCCTTTTCTAGAGTGTCATAAACCCCCCAGATGTGAAGCTGTTTGATGTATTGCTGCCTCAGAGCTGCTCACTGCTGCCCAGCTGCTGCAGTTAACTCCCACAAGAAAAGAAGTGGTAAAAGCAGATAGGGGAGCTTCCTCGGTGGTTACCATACCTAAACCTCAAGGCTGGTCAGCAAACTCGATGGTATTTCTCCTCACATGAGAGCAAGAGGTGAAAAATAAAGCTCTGTTAGAGTGTACTTTGGAAAGAACACCGATTTTTCACCTTGTCATGTTACTTCCTTCTGTAAGTAAGGCTCTAAATTAATATTAGAGGCTAATAATAAAGATTAATCTATTTGGAAGCAGAAGTAAAGTTATTTGCATAATTCAAGTAGTTACGGAGCAATAAAATGCCATCGAGTCCTTATCCACAATATCAGACCTCCTATCAGCCATAAAGTGTAGGTTTCGTATCAAACACCTGGGGAGTTTGAAGTGACTGCACAAATCTGCTAAGGCTTGAAGAGTAAATTCTGAGGATTCAGCGTTCCCTGCAGACTTGCTCTACATTTCAGTGGTGCCCAGAAAGTGATTTCCTACATTAAGGACGTTCCCAGCCCGATTCCAATATCCGGGATTCTACATCTATCTGCCCAAATCGATCCCAACCTGTTCCTGCCCTGAACAGATGTTTTCTTTCCTCCTGCTGCCACTGCACAGTGCCAGTTTTCACATTCCGAATACCATTTGTAAAATAGAAATAAAACCTTATCCTAGGATCAGAATTTTATCTTCAGAAACATCCAGCCAAAGAAACCACGCGGAGTAGCTGTCAATGCAAATTCACCTTGATATTCAAATGTGTCTCTCGCATATCCACATTGTCACGTCTACCCCAGGCAACTAAACAGAGCAGATACCTCGTTTGTAAGGCCACAGACAGAAAACTGCAGTAACAAGAGCAAAGAAAAGGCTCCTGCTTTGTAAGCAAAACTCTGTGTGTGAAAGTAGCTTAAAGAGATCAGCACTGCAAGCCTAGCCCCAGCCAGTTGAAAGGAAATATGATAATATTCGCTGGTTTCACATCAAGTATACAAATACAGCAGGTCCCAAATGCGTCTGATACATACTTGACAGCAGCTCGATCTTTTTCCAGGTTCCATCTATGCCGGCTATCACCCTACCTACCCTAAGTGATTATTCCAAAGGTCGGGGAAGTAACGAAGTTGTGGTACCACTTCCTTACGTGCCTACCACCAGGGTGGGTCTGCACATAGCGGGGCAGGAGAAAGCAAAGCGCTGCCAGGGGAGCACCCGCGTCCTCCTGCGTCCCCCTACACCCTCAGCTGGTCACTCGGCCCCAAAACCCACCTGAGGCTCCTCCGGCTCACGCAGCAGCCTCCGTGCGGTGCCTGTGCATGCTGAGATGCCCAGGGTACAAACCGCCAGGTGAGCACAGGGAGGGGAGCTCGGCCCCAGCGTGCCTGCCTCGCACCTCCAACACCCCCGGGTACCTCGTGAGACTGCTGCACATCGGCATGGTGCGGCGAAGGCTTCCTGCAGCCGGGCCGTAAGGCTGCTGCTGCTGCGGCAGGGCCAGTTTGCAGCCTTTCCTCCTACTGCTGTAACTGAAACGTGCTTGTCTGCCAAACTGCTGCAGCGAAACTGACGGGAATCAAACTCCGGAAGATGCTGAGGGCCTGCAGGTACAGCGAACGGACAGCACAGCTTTTTAAGGGAGCGTCTCACAGACATGCAAGTCAAAGAAAGCAAAGACTCAGGAAACCAGCAGTGGTTTTTTCATTCACTGCCTTTGGACCAGAACAGAAGCATCCTCTCTAACTGCTAATCAAACGGCAGAAACACGAACAAAGGTGACAGTCACTCGAGCTCTCCAGCTAAGCACCTGATACAAGCCAGGTATCGATCCGGGGGAACATCAAAAACCTTCCTACACGATCCTGTAAAATACAAAAAAAATAAAACAACATTCCTTGTAGCTACTTCAGCAGCAGGCTCCCGAACACGTTGTTCAGCCCTGGCCTCGGGGGCTATCCGTAGATGAGAGGCGAGAGCACACAGAGATGCCTGCAGAATGACTGCATGTAAAGGTAAAACTGTAGAGGCTGCCGGAATTTATTTGGATTACGTCCATTTACATTCCAGTGTCCGCAAGTAGCCTATCTCAAGGTTTAAAGTGTCTTAAAAATTAAGTCAAATCATGTTTAATGTTTAGCTACCGTAACACTACGGACCTGACCTGTAAAGTACCAGCCAGCAGGATCAAGGTCTTAGCTCGTCCTATGAGCCAAGCAACTCTTTCTCACGCAAGATTTGCTCTCAGTCTCACAAGACGAGTAAATACCACGCTGCAGCATGCTGGTTGGATTTCTGGAATAAAAAAGGTCTAATTATGGTGGTATACCCTTGCTGTGATAATGTGTTAGGGTAGTACAGTACTTGTTTATTATGCTATTTGTACAGGGAAATGAAAATAGAATTACCAGAAAAGCCAGCGTTACCGTCTCTGAACAGTAATTTGACTGTTCGTTAACGCAAGATTTACTAGACTACATTAAATAACTATTTAAGGCAGCTGGTGACCAGACATTAATATTTAGTTCCTGATTCCTGAACTACAACCATAGCAATTACCTGCAGCAATAAGAAGCCAATTAGCAGTTAGAAGATACATCACCTCTTTTAAGATCGCTTCCAACTCAAGTGCTGATTTTCATACTGCTGTACGTTCTGAAAAATTAGGTTGAGAATTGATTTTCACACTCGGTAACAAGAATAAATGTGATTACTGGTGTTTTAGGGTCACTCTAGCAAACACGTGAAGAGATGATGATAAACACAGAGGTGTCAGGACACAAGCCAGCAGTGGATAGCTTCTACAGCTACAGCTCAAGAAACAGAATTACAAATAAAAGTATTTCAAACTGTACCTACACTGAACCACCAGACTAACTCCTCTATTCACCTTCACTAGAACTCTGTACATTTAGGAATTTTTCTGTATTAGCAGAGAGCTAAGACCTACTGTGTTCATCTCAAACTTGCCGCTTTTCTCCCTCCTGCTCTCTTTCTGCCTATCGCCAATTCAAAAGCGGAAGAAGACGCAGCAATACGGGTGGAAGGCAGAGGGAGGAAAACCAGCAGCAGTCCTTCATTCCCATGCGTGCTTTAACAATAAACTCACTTCAGAGGCCAGTCACTGAGCACAAAAAAGAGCAGTTTCTCCTGCGCTCAATCCTGCCTTTTCCTCTGCTGAACAGACCCTACACCCTACTTTTTAAGATGCTCTTGACACATTCAGCTGTCCATCAGGTTATCCACTACATCACTCAGAAATCTTCAGCCCCGTTCCAACACTGCTGATTTCCAGCTACCAGAAGTTAATTCACGATGAAAGCAACTCCCCGCGAGCTCCCCACTGCCTGCACAGCTCTCAGCGGGACCACGACCCTCCCCTATCCTGTTATTACGGGCGTGCCTTCAGAATCTGCCGCATTTTAATTCAGTATCATGCCATTTCAAACCGCCTGTCTTTTCAATCTTACGGAACACAAACACGATCCTTTTAAATCCTGGACTACAAAGACTTCCTAAGCAGATGCACCGTTAACGCCAGCATTCAATTTCACGTAGCAGCGAGTTCGAAGCATGCCTCACGTACGCTGCAAACAGCGGAGAAGAACAAAGAGGCTTCAGGCCATTTCGAAACACATCTGACGACTCGGTAACTGACAGAAGTATAGGAAGCATTTCCTGAAGCTGGGCTGTTGAGAAAAAATCACTGACAGTATGGGGAAAAAAAAGAAAATGTGCATCTTGTCAGCGAGTAACTATCACATTTGGGCTTTTACCAGAAACGGAGTGAAGAGTGACAGAAGTGTGGCACTGCCAGGACACTGCTGGCTGTTCAGGTCAGTCCCAGGAGACAAAAATCTCTGCTGTAACAAAAAAGAATATATTTAAGCTGCCGAGCTTAGCTATACAGTAGAGAAGCAGGACAAGGAAGGAAAGAAAGGGACTAATGCTTCAGGAGTGTGTGCATAATAACAAAGACTTGCTCAAACCGGAGTGGATTCTGAGAAACAGCAACAAACAACAAACGGTTGTAAAAATGTTGTCCCCTCATAGCTGTGCTAAGAGACCTTGGAGCAGAGCCTCTGGCAAAGTGAGCACCGTCTCCTTTCCACCAGGGAGGTAGGGATGCAATCCACAAACGCAGGGAACCACCGCTCTCACATCAGCAGCTAACAACACACCTGCTCTTCGCCTCTGGAAATGTGAAAAGCATCCAGATCGGCTTTACAGTATCCGAGACAAGCTTATTTTTGAAGTACAATGTAACTTACGAAGCCATCCTCTTTCCTCTTTCTTACCTGTCACAGCAGGGCACTCAAATTTCCGACAAGCAGAGGACTGAAGTCTAATGACTGAAGCTGCAATAGCGGCATGATGTGTTTCAGGGTAGGCGTGGGACAAGGAAAGAAGTGACGAGGCGCTCCGTGGCTCATGAGCAGATGACACCCGGTCACCGGGGTCCTAAGCACCATGACCAGGCACACAGAGAGCTGAAACACCCGGTGACACCACCACAAGCAGCCCACGCTGCAGAGGTATTCCCAGTCCCACTGAACCTGCAGCCCGTACTGTGAGCTCGCTGCAGAAACACTGCTCGCCTCTGCACAGCACGTTGAGAGAAAACCCCTCCCTACAGGACAGGCCCCTTGAAACTGCTCCGGAGCAGCTCTGGGATTAGAGATCCTGGCTTCACGATCCCTCCTTAAACTCTGCACTGGACCAAGAGCTTACAAAATAGCTGCTGTTATTTTGCTTCTCAAGATGGCAGCACCCCAAAGTAATACCCACTGGAGACTCACCAGAAAATCGAAGTAAACACCCTTAAGCAGCAGTCTCTTCAAACGCCCTGCAATTCTCACTAGCCTTCCGCCTCAGTTCTAGTTTCTACACTCGTGGTAAGCTAAAGTAAGAGAAGCTTCATTTAGCTCACAGAACAGCTTGGGTTGGATGGGACCTTAAGGACAATCCAGTTCCAACCCCCTGCCGTGAGCAGGGACACCTCCCTATTTTCTATCACAACAGAACAATAAGTACTATTTTCTTTAACCAGACTACCCTAAAACAAAGACATCAAAGTCATCGTTAGCAACCAGACAACTCTCAGAATCCCAGAAACTGCTATTTCATTTTAATTCGGGTTTAATTTCCAATCTATCACACTCCCATACACAGAATCAATCTCCAGCCAGAGTGCTAAGGAAATAACCCAGCCTGGGGTAGGACAATTGTTTCCCTTCATACAGTAGCGCTGCTCATTTTAAAAGCTACGATGCAGCTCTTCAAGGACTTTTCACATCTTTACTAGACAACAATCATTTAATTTGGATAATTAGTCAGCACCGAGTGCCAAGCTGTCATCACAAGAACTCTTGTTAAAAGTTTTACGTGACAGTACGACTACAAATAAGATGGAAGAAAAATCTTACAGCTTGTGTTAGCAGACAGCTGAAGTGTCATCCTAGTAATACTTTCACCTAGACTGATCTGAACAGACCAAAGCTATCTTTGTCCAAGTCACGTATGAGGCTTTTTGTTTGTTTTAATTATTTTCCTAAAGCAAATATCTTCAGCTATTGTCTACTGCTCATCACATTGCCCAGCAAGGCAAACTTCCCTGTTGTTTCCCGTTAGCACCCACAGTGTCTGCACTGGGCACGGCACCTTTCACAAGAGCTCCACCTCAAATGGCTTTCCCAGTCAGAACAGCGCCTCACCAGGTAACACTGCACAAGAGGGAAATTCCACTCCAAGAGGTAATTCTGTTTTCAGTTGAAAATTATAAGGAAAAGAGGAGTCACTGAAATAAATTCTGTTCTACATGGCCAGGTATGAAAGGTGTCTCTACTGTACAGCTGCTATGCAGAGGTACAGATCAAAGATTTCAGCCAAGGACAGCTTCAGAAGCGATTTAGTTCCCAACTACTGCCTGCATGCCATACAAAACAGAGAGAGGAAGGCCATGAGGCCTTGTACACCGAGGGCCTTCTTCTATTTAGACGGCACACGTAGGAAACAGAAGAAAAGCACCCGAGTCCCACCTCCACCAGCTCTCCCAATGTTAACTCATTTTCACCCAGACCGAAGACTGGATATAGCTCTATCCTAGCCAAAACATAGAGGACTTACAGGGGTAGCAGCCAGTGCTGCTGAGAGGGAAGATGTCTGAACACGTGGCTCCGTCTGCACGGAAAGCTGGAGGGCTACAGCGCAGACAGGACACGTACAAGAGGTAAAGCTGGCTGCGCGCTGGCACACCGAGCTCTCCAGCCCGGGCATAACTCGACACAGTTCCCAATTCAGCTCACACAAAGACGTGCATTGATGCAGGCGCTTGGAGAGCAGGGAGTGGAAGCGTGCGTCTACACAGATCCTCTCCAGATTTCCTTGCCTGTATCAATTTAATACTTAATACTTAAGCTCACTTTTCTTTCAATCTTACTTTCTATACACGCACTGATTGTACAGCCCCACGGCAGCGCTAAGGTGCAAAGCTCATCGTCGCTATCAATTCTTTCAACGTGAGTCGAGTACTGTAGAAGACAGGGCTTACTCATACTTTAGCTTTGCTTTTCTTCGCTTACGTCACAAGTTAAACAGTTGAGCAACGCTGTATGAATTCCTTCACGGCATCACCAGGTTCTCTACCCGTGTCTTGCCAGCGGTTAGTATCACGATCACATTAACTCCGCACACAGAGCCAAGTAACAGCACAACTCCAAAATAAGTTTATTGGTTAAGGTTTAACAAGCGGGACTGGACTTGTTCCCCACAACACATGGCATCAGGTACCCTGAGAGTATTGCTCTTTTGTCCTTCTAGCCCCAAGGTCAGAAGCCCGTGTCCCAGGGAAAACCACATCGGAGCAACACGGCCCTGTTACCCTGAGCTTCAAGTGAGACATACGGGATTATGCACAGACCTGCAACCTTCTGCGGGCAAGCTTCTTCAGCACACAACTCCTACTCGTCTAAGTAAGGAAAACTGGTGTCACCTACACTGCTCAGCAACTGCTGCAATACCGCCAACAGCACCATTACAGCCTTACAGGATTTTAGCATCGTGCATTCAGCTCTGCCCAGAACAAGGCTAATGCCAGCCAGTTAGTCAATGCTACTGCCTCGTCTGCATCCGCGTTCTGACACCGACATTCTCACCTGTGCAGAGCAGAATGCTTTAAGGGAGGAGAAGAAATCCTCCCTGAATGACTGAAAACACAGCCTGGACAAAGCATATATTCTATGACAGGTCTTCTGCATCGTTAACCGAGTTGAAGGTTTCATCCATACGATAAAAATTAGAGCTCTGGCAGCCATTCTTACAAAGCTGTCATGGCATCATATTAGTAAGCTACTGGTCTTAGTTTATTTGGTATGGAAGATACCAGCATATTTGCAATCAAAGGCTATTTTCAAAATGTTCTTTCCAGAACATACAAGAGGGTTGTGAAACTCCAACCAAGGCGTTTCTGTCTGCCTGACCTCTGCATACTGAAAAACACCATTCACGAGGACGGTAAGGCACTGCTGTTTTCTAACCTGATCTTCCTACAGAGCTTCTCCAGAGCCCCTGAGGGGAAAAAAGAAACAAACAAACAACAACAACAACAACACAGGGAAAAAGAGTTGATCTTTTGCAGATCTGAATGAGTCAACTGAGAGCTCTAAAGAAGATGGACTTCTGTTAATTAATAAGAGGTATTATGTAACATTTGCACATTAAAAACATCAGTAGTCCCTGTGCTTCTCGAAGACAGGATCATTTTCTTCTACATCTCCTCTCTTCTGAGACTGATTTGTTTCTGGTGAGATTTTTTGCTCCAGTTGGAGGTAGCAGGGTCTCTGTCTATAGTCTGAAGGTAAGCTATCTGTAAGGACTACTGATTTAACATACCGCCTTTTGCCTAATAACAACAGCCTATCCAGAAAAGGACTTGCTTTTTTCCATACCTCTTTAAAAAGCCAGCTTCAGGAAATTCAGTATTAGCCTAGGGAAATGATAAGCAACATACCTATTAATTAGGACCAAAGGAACCATTCTCTCTGGTTCCTTAGTCCTCTTCTCAACACTTTGAAATACTGAACTTTGCAATACTAATGAACATCTGTCAACAATACCAAATCAAGTAAGTCTTTTGAAACAACAGAGAATATTGTTTTAAAGCCAAGGCAAGAAAAGATGATTGAAGAATTCCAGAAAAAGAAGTGCTCAGAAGCAATAAGGATCAAGTTTGCATTTCCCCACCCCCAAATGGATGACATTTCAAATGGACTGTATTGTCTCTTGATGCCTCTTCAGAATTTCAATTTCTCATGCTTTTAGAGCATAACCATCCCCTCCTAAAGTCAATGGCAACGTCAGCATTCATCGCAGTCGGTGATTGCATTTCCTTCTCAATATAAAAGAGCAGCTGTTTTCCATGCTGCTTCAACAATTTCCTTATACAGCAAAACACAGCAGGACACTGCTCACATGTGGATTTTTTAGCATGTTCTGCCTGTCACATTTTAACTTCTGGAAAGTTTACGTGATAAAGCAAGCCAACAATAAAGCCAGAGGAGCCTATCTCTAATCCTACGCACAGGTTTCAGTCCCACAAGAGATCCTCCCCCGGTGTGCACGGTCTCACTGGAAGTACACCCACACCAGACCCACCTGGGCAGCCGATTTTCCAGGCCAGGAGCCCAAACCCACCTACCTACACCACAACCCAACCTGCAGCAGCGCTCCCTGCCCACCGACCCAGAGGGGGCTTCAGCAAACACCACCCGCAGAAACAAGGACACCGCTCACCCTACCGCTGGCAAATAACCTTCATACTGATACACCACAAGACTAATTTTTGTCAGCGGATTATTTAGCGGCGTAGCGAGCCCCCCACATCCCCAGACACCGCGACGAGCCGCCTAACGACGCGGAGAAACCGGAGCAGTGCGCTCCGACATCCCGGCTTAGGGGCGCCCCACACCGAGCCCCCCCGTCACGGGGACCCCCCCGAGCCCTGCCCCGACCCCCTCACGGAACCCACGGGCTCCCCCGGGGCTGAAGGGGCCGGCAGCGAGCGGACACCCACCCGCCCCCTTCCCCGAGCCCGCTCCCGGCCGCCTCACCGTGCGGGGCCGGCGGGGAGGGCGGCAGCTCCCCCATGGCCGCAGCCTGACACATCAGCCAAGATGGCGGCGGGCGGCGCTCCGGGCCCGAGGCGGGCGGAGCCATGCCGGCGGCCGGCCCGCAGTGGGCGGGAGACGCGGCAGGGGGAAGCGGGGACGCCCCGTGAGGGGCCGGGCCTGAGGCGTTTGGGAGAATGGTTTAGCGGTGGGGTTGTCGGTGTTGTGTGGATGGTCCTAAGGGCCTTGTCCAGCCGGAATGGTTCTGGGATTCTGTCAGAGTGAGGTGCGCCTCGGGGCTGGTGTCGTAGGGAGGGCAGCCCCCAGAAGCTCTGCGCCCCTCAGTGTTTTAGAGAGATAAACCCCAACGCCTCTCTACCAAGATGGGTGTGCGGTACCAAGTAACATTTCCCCCTTCATCATGAAGAGAATAGTGCCTCGCTTTCTATCACCAGTGCAACTGAATGTGTTAGGGTGTTAGGGGGTTTGGCCCCAGCGAGCGTCTGCCAGAACTTCACCGCTTTTTGCTGATGGGGTTAAAAAAATAAATAGAATTTGCGGGGCGGCAAAAGCCGGGAGTGTGCCTAGTGGTGAGAGAAGCAAGTGCTCCATGGAACACGGTTTGGAATCCAGAGGATAACATAAATGCCTTTTTATGTAATAAAAATAAATTGATAGAAGTACATGTAAGTGATAACAGCTGCATTTACTGTAGCAGCTTGGCTACCGCAAGCAATGGCATCTGGCCTGTAGGAACTCCTTAAACGTAACGAGCCACTTGGAGCAATTAGGTCAGGAGGGACCTCAGCAGTGCAATGTCCAACGCCCACCCCTTGGCAGGGCTGACTTTGCTGCTAGGTCAGCCCACTCCTTTATTTTGGTAAATTTGGTTTTATATGCATAGAAAACCTTACACATACAATTTTTTTTTCAGCGGTTTTGAAATCGGGTTAAGAAAATTGAGGCTCTGCTATCCCAGGGAGGCAGGCAAAAAGGACTTTTGTAGGCAGCTGGACGTTCCACAGCTCCAGGCCCAGCAGAGGTAGTTCAGGTAGTTCTGACTCTATTTTAAAACCATTGCTGAAGCCAAATTTTCACCCAAACATCATCTTATCCCCAGCAGGCAGCTACGGATACTTTGTGAATGATAATGTCAAGACCAAAAGTCAAGCCCCCTCCCCAACCTGTCTGCACTCAAATTAAATAAGAACAACCAAATGACTGTAACTCTTAGGTAGCCAGCAACAGCTCTCATTCAGCACGCACAAATGGTGTGGAAGACAATTTCTGAGAGAACTTACCTTATTAAAGACAGTCATATGCACAGACTCCCCTTCTGCTGCAGACATAAGCTCTGCATTGCAGAGGCAGCAGCAGAATTTGGCCTGTATTTTCAAAAAGTCACAGTTGGAGAGCTTTTGCCTCTTATTTTGTTGTCTTCTAAGAAAAAAATAAGTATTCACGTAACTGCTTGGTTTCTAGCTGGTGTTTGTTAATTATATAGGATCTTTATAGCTCTGCCCACTGCAGGAGCTTATGATCCCCTATTCTTCCCTTCAGCTGTAGAAGTGTCAGCACCCCTACTTTTGGGGTAAATAAACAAGGAGGTGGCTGAAGCAGCAGAAGTGCTGAACACCCTGTCCTCCTCCTCACTCCTCCAGACCGCTGGCACTGGAGAGCTGTGGCTGGCAACACCGAGGAGGAGCTGGGAGGAGGGCCCCATCCTCTGCAATCATCAGCAGGCTGCTCTGTTGTAATGTAGTTACTGCAGGCTGATTTAATTTCACATCATGCCTTTCATATAATGGCAAGATGACCTAAAGAGTTATTATTTTCTTCATTAAGAATTGCTTTCATTAACTATTTTATTCCAAGTAAGCATGGCTTGCCATGGGTCTTTGGGAGCACCACCAACGAAGCCCCGGGAAGCCTATCTTCTCTCTGTCAAGTACAGCATTGTAGCTGAAGCTGCAGTCCTGGTGCCCGGACCTGTCCACCACTGTTTTGTCTAATTTATGCATGGAATTTTTCAGTCCTAAGCATGACTGTAATTACACAAGCGCTCTGAGTAAGTCATACCTGAAAAAAACTATTTTCATTGTACGTTGCTCAGACTGCCCTTTGCTGAGCATGTAGCACAGTGGTGTCCCAGCTAGTTCCTAGGCACTTGGATCCTACAAATTAGAGCTAATGACATACTGGTACAGTATTACAAAACCTGCACACAGGCAAGCCCAAAGCTCTGACCAGTATTTGCAGGCAAAGCACATCGACCTCCAGCAGCTACTGTGATGATGCTCCTGATCAGTCTCTGTGCTAACAGCACTCCCCCCAGCTACCTCTGGCACTCCTTTGCGTTTATCTTTTTCCACTGCTGAAGCCAGACCTGTTCTTTTTCTTTTCAGAATTAGTTTTCACTGCTGTCATTTCGTGCCCTTTCTGGATGCAGTATCCTAAGGCATGGAACGTCCCAAATGACCAAGTAACATTTAAGAAACAAAAACAATGAAATGAACATTTGTTGCGGCTCAGTCATTCTTTGAAACTTTTAACTGCAAGAAAACTTCATGTCAGTTCACATGCTGATAAAGTTCTGTCCCCAGTGGGATACTTGATTCTCCTTTTCATTGCATCCTGTCAGGATTCTTCCAGCTCAGCCTATAAGGTTAATTAGTGTCATTCCAAAAGACTGTTCAATCTAGCAGTGTTGCTTTGATTCATCCTTGGGGGGGGACATGGTTAGCCAAAGGTACTAAAAATATCTGGATATGTTAAATTACAAAGATAGTATAAACTTTTTTTTTTTTTTTTTTTTTTTTTTGAGAGAGAGAGATTCAAATGCCAGGAAAGTGTTTCTTAATGCCTCAGTTATTAGTGCTTCTTAGGCACTAATTACTGGGCTAATCTTGGGGCCAGAGGGTGTGGGGAGGTAATGGAGGCCACACTGTGATTGCTCCAACCCTCAGCAATCCCACTGTGCATAAAGTGCTGCGAAATGGTGGGCAATTTGGCCATTTTCCTGAAATACCACACACTCCTACCAAATTTATCAGCAGCCACGCCGCTGTAGCCAGCTTCTGCTTCTTGCCACAGTGGGCTGAAGGTCACAGGAGCCAGGAAAGTTGCTTCTCTGAGTTAGGTAGGTAATAACTAAGCCATCTAGAAAAAAAAATTAGCCAGCCCTTAATGTGATACCTTTTCTTTGGAGCATACCTAGCAGGGTTCAGTAATTTGGCAGACAGGAGCCTAGATCCACACCTCAGTGTCTGTCTGGGACAGAGACCGTTCTACCCACCCCACACAACTTGTAAGAATAAGCTCTGTACCTGGTTTTACACATCTGAGCAGTGGGTACAGCAGCCCAAGCACCAGAAGAGCCACGGTTCACTTACTCTTGGTGAATGTTCAGCTGCATGGCACTGGGATCAGCAGAGTGCTGCGCAGGGTCGGGATGTCAGGGTGCGCCTCGTCTGGGACACGAGGAAAGGAGAGAGGGACGAAGCACCACATCTTCTAGGCCACAGGGCAAAATCCCAACACTTTACAACATAACTTTATTAATTATTGAGCTTCACAGCCCTTAAAGGGAAGGCGCTTGCCCCACCGGGCCGCCTCAGGCTCCAGCCGCCTCTGCAGCACGTGTCCCGCCGGGCCGGGCCGGGCCGGGCCGGGCCGAGCCGAGCCCTTCCGGGGGAGGGGCGCCGGCTCTGAGGAGGAGGAGAAGGAAGAGGAGGAGGAGGAGGAGGAAGCAGCAGCAGCAGCAGCAGCAGCAGCAGCAGCAGCAGCAGCAGCAGCAGCAGCAGCAGCAGCAGCAGCAGCAGCTGGGGTGTTCTTGTTTGCCCGTGGCCGTCGAGCGAGGCCCTGCGGCCTCGTGGTGCAGCCCGAGGGACGCAGGGCGGCCCCGGCCCCTCGCAGCGCTCCGGGGGTCGGCGGGGTCAGGGTGAGAGCTAGTGCCTTGGCCGGGCCCCAGATGGGTGTCTTAGTGCTAAAAACGCTTAATTTTGTCCCTAGATAGTTAAAGTAGCACTTGCTGGTTCTACATCCTGTCGGTTGTGAGAGTTAGTAATGGTTTACTTGATTGCCATGTAAATGGGTATGCTCAAAGGCAGCTCTGCTTTATTTGCAAGTACATTGTAACTTAATTTCTTCAGGATAATGTAGTAAGAGAGTCCCTTTATAGTTAAAATAGGCGTATGGTGTGTTAATGTTTGGAAAACAGGTGTTAGAAATTACTTTTCAACATCCCATAGCCTGCCTTCCCCTCAGACACTGATGGCGCTGGTCCGGAAGCTGGCTCTCCTCAGGGCTCCACTGTGCTGTGGGGCCTTCACGTGGGGCTCTGATCCCACTGTGGGGTGGGTAAACTGGTGGATTTTAGCTGTTGCTACAAGTAGACATTGCTTACTGAAGCGAGTGGTTCAGTTAGCTTGTCATCCTTTGCGACAGCCGTTCCTGCTTCTCAGTGAATCCCTCTCGTAAAGGACTGCTGCTTACTTACCTTTGGTCAGAAGTGTTGTTAATGCCGTTAGCACAAGCCATTACTTCTCAGGGCATAAATTGATGGTGGAAAAACCCTTCCAAAAGTGATCTTTAAGTATAACTTCAGAATAAGACTTTAAAATAGTCAGCTTCTACATTTGAGTCCTTGCCTGAATTAACTACTTAAATCTATGCTTCTTTAGTTACCTGGCATACAGTCGCCTTTTGTCATACTTGGATATGAATGCTGACGCGATGGCCCAGCCCCTTCACGTGAAGGACAACGGTAATAAAGTTTCAGGTAAAGGTTAAAGCAGAGGAGACCAATTTTTTGTTGCAAAGTCCTCAGTTTGGAGGCTGAACCTGTGAAATATATAACAAAAATGAGTATTTTGTGAACCAATTATACGCTTTTTTGGGTCAAATGTGTGTGTTTAAAAAACAAAATACAGAAAGTGTTACTTCAAACTGCAGCACAAGAGTGGACAACTGCAATAAAAAGATTTTGTCCAGAGCTTGACAAAGGTATTTCAACTTTCTTCCACAGAATATGCGTAATCATTATAAGGATCATTGGTAAAAGTTTGGCTTATAAATGCAACTAATTCCTAATTATTCAGATCTGGGTGGCCAGGAATGCCTTAGATAACTGTAAAAAGAGGATAATTGGAATTGGGTGCAATTGCACAGTGGGATTTGGAGTCTCTTAAGGAATATTTTTTGCCTTCGCTATTCTCTGCGCCGTGTTCTCTGTTATTCCAAATGGGGGGGAGAGGATTGCTACTGGGAGATCTGAGGTAGCTTGGTGTGCAGCCATCTGGAGGGTTCATTAAATGTGATTAATTTGCTTCCAGGTAGAAAAAGGGCCACATAAGCTTTATATTGGCTTGGTGGAGAATTGGGACTAATAAGCTTGTTGGACTAGAACAGGCTCAAAAAGGCATGTGTGGTCTACAACTGAAATCATTTCTTTTTTGTAGATTAGTTACCCAGTCCTAAAAAACATAGTTCCAAATACGTTGGTGTGCAGATTTATCAAGCAACTTCTACCAGACAAGCATTCAGATAAAGAATACAGTTGGGAAATCATAAGGCTTATAAGGCACTCAATTGAAAATAAAATGTTTAAGTTGTTTCAGAGTATTTTGTTTTTGAGTACTTGTTTATTTATGGATGGTGGTCACTAAGGCCTCTACTGAGTGATAGGACCAGAGCAGTGAAACTGTTGCTCAAATAATACCGCTGATGGTAGGGTTTGAATAAATGCAGTACCAGAATGACAAGAAGTGACTAGCAGAATATGTAATGTTCCTATTAGCATCTCTATTTGCTCAAATGTGCTAGCAGAACAGCAGAAATAGAGAAGACTTTTGTGTTTTCCTGTAAATACTCCGTAACACCGGCACATGTTAGTGTTGTTACATCACTTTGCAAATATTTCTTCTCATAGGAAGTTCCATGGAAGGCACAGCCAGTAGAAGAAAGTCGCCACAGGCTGCTGGAACTGATAAAGGAATTACTGTGAGTTATTGCACTTGGTAATTGCCCCGCTTATTCTGAGCATTTCTAGGTAGCAGAATGACCAGCATAAATTGATCATCTCTCTCTAGAACTTTGGAAGTTTTGTCATGTTTTGATACATTAGAGTATTTCTATCCAACTGGGTTGCTTTTTCTGGTAAGAATCACCTTAGATTTTTACAGGTATCGCATTCTGATTTGACTGAGAAGCCAAAGAAGTTGCAATATTCCTATGAGAATGTTTTCTCTATTGGCTATGATAGGAGTCTCTTCAATTCTCTAGCATCGCCTCCTCAAACGAGAACTTGCCATCATTGTGGTCTGTCTGGTAAGTTCCTGTTATTCTACAGTCTGTGATTCGTGGTGTATTTGCTAGTGAAACAGAATCATAAGAATTACCCAGGAATGCCTTAACAGACATGTATTTTATTTGTTAGATGCAAATGTAGTGACTATTCATAACGTAATTGGATTTACAGAACTGATACAATGAAGAGAGCATCTCTTTCTTAATCAAAAATGTATTTTTCCTTCTTAAGTATCGAAGGAATTTGGGGCAACTGGAGCAGTAATAAGTAGCTACAGATGAATGAAACACCTATTTGTATCTGCTTAGAACTGTAGTAGGAGGACCCACTTATAAGCATTTATTAAATAATACGTGGAGTTAGTATCTTAACAGCTGTCATTTTTTCCCATAAAGATGTTTCTTTGACTTTTTTTTTTTAGGATCCCTCAGATGTTCGCAATGTAAGCAAATATACTATTGCACTATAGATTGTCAGAGGAAAGATTGGCCATCCCATAGTGTTGTGTGTGAGCCAGTTAAATACACGTAAGTTTGTTAAAAGCTCTGCTAAATAATATTTACAGAAAGACAGTAATATTCCTCTTAGTACAACATAAATTACCTTGCCAAGGCACTATTACAGTAAAATATGTTGCTTATTCTTAGGCTGGTGTTACACCAGGATGACTTGATAGTGTTTAGAGTTCTTAAGTGTGAATTAAGTCAACAGAAATGTTTTTGCTTTGTGTTAGTATTGGAATGATGTGAGCATGCAGTGAGAATACCAGTTCATCACCTGTGTTATTGCTGCTGCTGATGTGGGGAATAGAGGACAAATAAGACTACTTTTCAGCAGTGGCACAATTAATGGATGGTTTTAACAGACTCTGAAGAGGCAAAACTTTAAATGTAACTGAAGTGTTGTTGAGTTTTATGGATATTTTATTTTTGATCAGCACAGTTGCAATTAGAAGATGTTGTTTCAGCCAACAAAGAGTGATGATAGCAATTGTTCCATGAGCCTGCAACCAGGTGTCCATAATCAGTTTACATGAGAGGTGTTTTTTCACAAGTTTTGTTATAATCTCTGAATCACAGGTGGAGGAGAAGGGGATTCAGTCGGGCATGTTACCTGGATTTTACTGGTGTGTTCAATTGAAACAGCAACATTTATCTTCTGATTTTACAGTTTTTAAGGCTTATTTGGGATTGCAGTGTTAGCAGAATGCCTCAACAGGATGAGATTTCTTCTCCAATTTAATCAAAATTAAAAAGTTTTTGTTGATGACATCAAGAAAAGCATACCAGATATTATCTGACAGAGAACTAACAAATTTGTTCTGTGCTTTCTTGGAGGAAGCGTAAGGGTTGACACAAACCTCATATTATTAACACAAATTTGCAAGTAGGTATTACGAATGTTCCATATCTGGTCTTTGGTTCTTCAAAATTAACACATTTTTCTTTGATTACAGTTCAAGTAATAACAAAGGAGGCAAATTACCTGCTAAAACAGAGACAGGACTTTACCTTAAGGTATAGAATATGATTTTTACTGTGTGCGGAATGAAGTTACTGTAAGCTAGTTGCAGGATATGATTTAACCTGTACAAGGAAGGAGCAAATTCCAAAGATAATCATCTGCTCATTGTAGAAAGATCAGTGCTTCTAATCAAAAGTTACTATGAGAAACATTCAAAAATGTTACATCTGGAGCTATTAGCAAGACTGTCAAACTTGATTTTTGTTTGAAGAAAAAACATTTGTGATAAAGTTTAAAAATTAAGACCTATGATGTTGCTAGAGAAATACCTTAGGAAGGATACAGATGTAGCTTGTCCAGTTCTGAAAAATTCTGGTGTGTTCTTGTTTCTTGTAAATCAAGAGGGCATACGACGTGAATAAATAATTTCTAGAGGATTATTTGGAAGGCTTTATTTCTCCCTTGTTCATCTTCTGGATCTCAAGCAAGTTCTGGGGAAGTAAGAGAGCTCACGTTAAAAGATTGTTCAATATGTCACGTATTTTACCATTGGACTGTGAGATGCATTTTTATGGGAAATTTTCTGAAGGATCTTTGTTGCAAGTAAGCAATTTATTTGGAAGTTGCAACAGCAGTTTCTGTCATCGTGCATTGTCTGAAGTATGTTGGTCTGAATATGAGTGCTTTTCCTTCAGGATGTATGAGATTTTTTTGCAGTGTTTTTAGGGTGTCGCAGACACGGATGGTATGCGTTAGGCAGATTACACTAAATGTAGGACGTTACTTTTTTTATAAGTGCTGTTAAGCAGTGGCTGCAGCGTGCTCTGTTAAAGCTGCAAGGAAGCAGGTGGAATTGAATTCCTCCTGTGAGAGCATCGTAAGCAGGAAGTATAGCAGAGTCATTGGTCCTGTGTGAAAGGAACAGGTGAAGCCGTGACTGCTGCCAAGGCTGCTTCAGCACTTGTTTTTCATCCTCAGTGCACCTCTTGATAATGTTTAGTTTATATAACTATTTATTTTATGAACTACATATAACTATTTATGTTATAGTTATTTCCAAGAGTAATACAAAGTCTTTGAATTCCAATGAGGAGTTCTTAATGAAAGCACGTCTGTAGATACTGGCTGAGATGATAAAATGTTCTTTTTGCGTTTGTCATTACACAAAGATGCAGCTGAACAACTCGGGTCTAAACATAACTTGTAGCTCTTTTAAATAGGGTAATTCAACGTCTGTGGATTCCCTCAAGGCAGAAGAGCAGTGCAAGAAAATAATGTTGTCAGATCTCCAGAGTCTAGGTCTCAAAAAAGCTATGGAAGTCCAGGTACTTTAATTTTGGAAGAGTGCAAGAGGCATTTGAAGCATTGTTAAGCATGTATAGCTCTATCTGACCTCAGCAATTTGTGTCATTTTTGTTTGCCTGTAAAATGCCTTTATTTTTATGAAGATAAGTAAATGCAAAGGGAGGGAATAACGGGGAGAGATTTATTTCTGTGATGGTGAACGTCACTGTCTCTTTGTTCTGAGCAGGTACTACTCCAGATTCAAAACCAAAGAACAGCAGCAGGTGTAGGGTGAAATGCATACTGGTGCTGAACGATGGACTGTGGGGTGTGCTTACATCTCTAGTACATTCTCTCTTCAGGGTACAGTAACAGAATTCAGGAGTCCAAGTGAATTTTATATACAGATGAGTTCTCCAGAGGTTTTAGACCAGATCAGCAAACTTTCTGTGAAGCTGCAAGACTGTTACGCTAACGCCGCTATTCAGGAGCATTATGTTGCTGTCAAAGGAGAAATCTGTGTTGCAAGGAATTCTTTGGATCAGGTAAGATCTGTTTGTCCATAAAATAACACTTTTATCATGTCTTCGCAAGTTTTGCTTTCATGTCTATACTGGTGAAAGTTGCTAATTAGAGATCTGGTTATTGTATTGACATTGTGATAGTTAGCAACTTTATAATGCCTGGAACTCAAATTTAAGGCGCTCTATTTTTTTCCCTCTAAAAAGTTTACTTTTATATATTTGTACATACTTAAACCCTGTAGGAGTGGTTTGTCCTAGTGTTTCTAGAAGGCTGTGGGCGTTCATAACAAATCTAAATTACTTTAGTTAGTTTGGAGTATGCTTCTGCTTATTTAAGTTATTTCATTTCTTACCTGGTAGCTGATCGCTTTTTAGTAGTCACCTCTAGTTCTCATTTCCCTTCCCATCCCCCCTTTTTTTTATTTCTTCCTTTTTTTTTTTCCTTCCTCTGTTGTTAGCAGATTTGTGATTCTCTGTAGGGGAGCCCAGATCCACAGGAGTAGAACTGTCTTCACAGCAGTCAACGCTGACATGTGTCACGTTCATTTGCTTTGCTTTAAAATTACTTGGTTTCCTTTGTTTAAAAACAAACCTGGTGAAATAAAGTAAGTCTTGAAGTGTGTGTTTTAGCGAGGAGTGCAGCAATTGCGGTGGTTTGTTATGCTGTGTTCTTACTAAGAGTATTATTTCTTCCTGTACAGACATGGAATAGAGCACTGGTTAAAGATGTGGATATTTCACAAAAGAAAGCACAAGTGTTCTATATAGATTATGGAAAGGAAGAAAATATCCCACTTTCCTGGATGAAAGCTCTACACAAAGACGTTGAACTGCTTCCTCCATGTGTGAGTTCTATTTTCCTAGCTGTAGTTGAGACTTTAAATGAGTAGCTCTGAAAGAAGTATAGCTCTTGTCTCAGTATAACTTATTATCGTAGTGTTCGGTGAAAGTGATGCATTAAAAACTGCTATATTACATGGAGGTTCATGTCCTGAAATGTTCTATAGCAGTGAGGAAGGCCACACGTTTTGGTTTTTGTTTTGTTTCTTTCCTTAGTGCTGGAATTCTTGTTTTCAGAGCTAGTAAAATAACTGCTGGATGTTGGGGCTCACATTTCCCTTCTGTGCTGGAAGGGGGTAGGGGGTACAGCCTGCTCGAATAACTTAATCTGGTTTTATGCAGTGGTGAAAATGACTCAGAATTTGGGCAAACCTTGTTTGCAGGATTGGCAGCTCTTGGTCTGAGTTGCAAGATTGTTCTGGTAGTTGTTCATCATCCAACTGATTTCATTGCAGGCTGTGTGAATATCTCCCATTACAAATAAATGGTCTAGCTTTAATCCACAGGTCAAAACAGTATGTTTGACTTTACACAGAGAAGAATAAAGAAGTGGGTGCCCTGAGTACCAGCCATTGGAACAGTCTTTCGTAGTGCATTCACACGATCTGCTGGGTTTGTAGTAGACTCTGACAGCCTTCTGAACCTTGTCTTAAAACCCTCAGTGTCTACTGCAGGCAAGTTATGACACAGACCTGTGGTCAGACGTAGTGTGATAGCCACACCTTGTGGTCCTGAGGAAACGCAGTGTACAGTTTGAACCAAACTTCCTATTTTTTTAAACTGTTTTGTAAAGTTAGTTGAATTGATAGCGCTTCAGATTGCAGCAGCAGCTTTTACTCTTACAAACCAGATGATATTTTGGACATATGGAGGGCCTTAATTATCTATTCATATTTTTAAAGGGCAAATAATCCCCAACCTTCCTTGTTTTAATGGTAATTCTTTCCAGGCAATTAAATGTTCCTTTGCTAATTATGATCCAAAACAAGGAGGATGGAATGAAGGCGTCGACACCTTTTCTTCCCAGCTCATGGGAAAGACCTGTTCAGTAACTGTTGTTGACATATTACAGGAGGAAATGATGTCAAGATTTGCTGTAGATGTTGTTCTTCCAGATTTTTGTAAGTGTTTGGTGTGGGGGTGGAAATGGGCTAGGGGGGCGGTGGGGAACACAACTGTTAAGTCTTTCAAGAGGACTTTTAAGTCTTGGAAGAGGACTTGTTCTTTTTTTGCTTCCCTCCCTCCCCACCTGCCCCTTTATTTTTTGAATTTTATTTTTCTTTTGTTTTCTCTTTTAATAGAGGCTATTTTAAAGTGCTTGCACCTGGAATATCTTAATGTTTAATGACCTTAAAATTGAGTCTGAATTGGTATTTTCAGTTGAGCTTTAAGGGTTTGATTGTGGAACCAGATCAATACAGAAAAAGTGTACCTGCTGTCATTAATAGGAGGACTATTTTTAATCTGGCCACAGAGCAAGAACAGTATAGTGATGAGATAATATTCTTTTCATTAATTTGCAGCCCCAGAAACTTTGAAGAAAGTGATAGTTCATTTTCTTAACTTGATAAAATTCCTCACATGCAGGAAGTTTATCTTCATGCTGCAGTCTCTGCAGTCTATGGAGTGATCGTTCACCTTATTCTTGTGTAAATGCCCCTGCTTCAGGACCGTGCTGGGCATATCCCACATGCAGTTGCTTTTTGCTACATTGATAAACTAATATAACTTATCAACCTCTCGGAGAGATCACCGCAATCTCTTGGTCAAGGAATAGACGCATGCAGCATTTCATGACCTTACAAGCAATTTAAACACCTGTACTCAGGTTTTCATTTGGCAACTTTTCTATTGAAAACTTGAAATACTGATTTCAGTGCTTCTGAAATGGAATATGTAATTACTGAGAAACTCAGGATTTCTTTGTAAACCCTGTGTCCAGACTTGCAACACCAAGTACACAAGCTGTGAAGAACTGAGAAGTCCAAATCACTTTTCAGCCAAGTATTCGCTGGTAGTGTCTGTAAGAAAATGGTGATAATGACTGTTTCATTTAGGCAGTGTTGGAGCTATACATGTTGTCAGGAAGCTTAAACACTTGAGTTACTCAGAATGTGAGATAGAAGTGGCTTCAAAGTGTATTAATTGCTTGATAAATAAGAACATGATAGTAGCATTAGACAAATTCAGAAGATGGCTGTTAAATGAAACTGCTTTCCTTCTTGCATCTGTTTAGATAAGCTGCCTTTAGAAATGAGGTCTAATTTAACTCCAGGGAGTAATACCGAAGGAACAGACTCTCCAAAAGGTGAGTAAGCAAACCGTACTTCCTGAGTAGGAGACTGAAAAAAGGCTGGGGAGTCTTAGATCCTCACATATGGATTCTTCATGTTGTATATGTATTCTAGCTGTTCTTTAGCTTTACCTCCTACTTAAGCATTGGCCAGTGAAGCTTCCTTCAACTCACTAGTGATACGAGCACCTGTGCTTTTTAATAGCATAAAATACTGGTTGAGTGAGGATGATGTGTCTGTTAATTTTCATGGAGAAAATGGCAGGAGCCTTCAAAGCCAAAGAGTATAGCAAAGCGAATAATCTGCTTCAGCACGTTTTAATTCTATAGTTTAATTTAGCATAATTTTTATAAGTATTTCTGAATCTGGCCTGGCGAGGATGCACGTTGCAAAGTCATCTAGCTTTTGACCAGTGACATCTTTTTCCTTTTCTTTAATGTACAGCCTCGGAAAACCATTCTATGGGAGGTAAAGAAAAAACACCTGAAGATAAAGATCTGCCTTGCTGCGGAAAACCAGTAGCAGAGTGTGTCTCTGTATGTACTGGAGACACGTTCCCTGGTGTGGTTTCCCATATTCAAAATCCAGACAACTTCTTCTGTCAGCAGATGAGCAGTGGCAGTAAGTGACTTGTCGAAACTAGGCTGGGAGGTATTTAGTATCGCTTTTTTTCTTCAATAGAGAGCCTCTAGAGGGAGGCATTGCCAGTCTGATGGTTTGACCTTATAATGGAGATTCCCAGTGGCTTTCGGCTCTGCCTCACTTGAGAGCCATGGTGCTGCAGAGGATGTTTTTGGCAGCATTAGCTGTTCACCTCCCAGTTAATAGGTGATGCTATCACTTGTTGCCAGTCTGAGTAGTCCAAATTAGAAAGAGGGTGTTTGTATGGATTACAGCAATCTTGTTGAGTGAATCTGTATATTTAAACAATAAATGTGTTCTCTTAAACATGTTATCACAGGTATTCAGAAATGTGCATCAGGTTCTAATTATTCCTTTTGTTCCTATAATGCCTGTAATGCTGTGCTGCTGGGGAGAAGTTGCCTTTTAGGCTAGGTGTGTGGACTGAGCTTCTTTGTTACTTAGCGTGGGGAGAATGTTTGCACTTCAGAAGGGAGAGAAGGCTGGACTACAATTCCCAAACCTGCTTTGTTGTCTTCTGATACAGTAAAATATAAGACAAGTAACAGTTACAGTGGATCAGAATGCTAGGCTAGAAGGAGCATTGGTGCAACTCACACAATGCCCTTAAACAGATGTTTGGGGGAGAGAGAGAGCAGAGTAAGCTTGTGGGTTGTGTCCTCCTAGCACTCCTGCAGTACGCAGTTATTTTCAGCTAAAGTGGCTTTTGCAGCTGGATGGGATCTGGCATGTTTGCTAATCCTTAGTGGTTTTCTCTTCTATACTTAGCCAGTCTTCCTCAGAATTCTGGGTATACACATAGCTTACGATTCTGTTCACAAAAAGTTATGCTAGACATCTACCTGTTGTTGGAAGAGCTGTCTTCCTTTTGCTTCTTCACAGTGTGATCCTGCTATCAATGTTCCAATTCCTCCTGGCTTCAGTTATGTTACTGTACTGAAAGAGTCTGACTGGCTTTCCCTGTCTGTTCTCTTTACCATAGTGATTTCGCAGAGTTGTGCAAGGTTCTCCTTGTGCAAGTCCTAGTTTGATCACTCTTTTAATTATTACATTTAACATTACATGAAATAACCTCTGTTATGTTACAATCTATTCTTTCTGGCTTTAAACTTAAGATTTATATACTTCCTTAATTTTCGGGCAGTGTATTTTCCACAACACGTGTATTTTAATACCAGGTCATCTTGCTGAGCTTCAGGTGTGTCTGGATGAACACTGCAACAAACTTCCTAGCAATCCAGATTTCCGTCCTGCTTCAGGAGATTTGTGCTGTGCCCAGTTCACAGGTAAAAGTGAGAGTATGGCTCTGAACTTGTCAGCTTAATTTACTGCCAAATTTAAACAAGTTTTACAATTATGTTTAGAAATGTCTTATACAGACTATTTCATTTGTCTAGTTTTAGCTCTGCATAGCACTTGGTAGTGATTTTTTTAAATTCAAATTAAAGAGTATTTGATAGATGTCATTGTCATTTACCAATTTTTTAAAAAAGAACCATGGAATGGCCCCATCGTTAAACAAACAACACTGCCTTCATTTTGGGTAAAGGAGCTTTTTAGGAGACCATGAAGAATTGGATTTAATGCTGTTTCCTGTGACTGGAAATAAGCATAGGCTTGATATTTCACACTCCAAAAAAGGTAAAGAAGAAACAGGATTATATATAACATTGTTGCCCTGATAGGATTCTTCACAACAGCTCATGTAGCAAAGCCCTGGTCATTATGCACTGGATGTTCATAACTTAGTTTCCACGTGCCAGGTATGGCTGTCAAGTTTCTACAAGTCTTATTACAAGATTACATCTTGTTTAAACCTAAACTAGCATTGTGCAAAAAGCAGGGTTATGTGCCTGGAACTGTGGGGTCTATATGAGAGGAATACCTTTCATTTGTAAGAATATGAGCTCCTGTTTGCCTCAGGGCAGGAGGGTAAGGATGAATCTCCTCCTTACAGATAATTCTTCTTTTCATTCGCCTTTTAAAAAAAAAAATGCTGCTCTTGTAACTTTTTTCTGGTCAGAAATGTTGCTGTTGTAGCCTCTTTACATGATCTATGAGCATTCATGGTCATTTCTTTTCCTACGTGGTTTTGCTACTTTTAATAAATTAGCTGTTAAACTGAACAGATAGGCTGAAATAAACTTTTTTTACACATTCAAAAAAAGCTGGTACAGTCAATAAGCTGTCTTGGTGTTTGGGTGGGCACTGGTTTCAGGTGCTTAGCTGGGGAAAACCATCAGTTCAGTACTTCAGCTGTCTTGATAAATTTGAGAGCGAGCTTTTATTTCTGTTTCTGAAATCTTTGAATTAAAATACATAAATTAGATCTGTTACATGGTCTTAGAAACGCGTGCCATTTCAGTCTGCTGAGGTCCTGTTTGTTGTTTTGGTTTTTAAATACTGAATTTAATTACATTAGGTGGGTGTAATACTTTTTTTTTTTTCTTGCAATGTGCCTTTGTGCGCTGGGGCTTCTTTATGGAAAGAACGTTTGTAACATGTAACTGCCGTGAGGGGGGCTGGTGGTAGGTGCCTTCTACGGGGTTTTGTCAAGGTTAGCGTGAACTGTAATGCTGTTGTTTCAAGCCTTGTGTCGACATTGCCATTGTGTTTTATATTCTTCTGTCCAAAAAAATCATTCTGTTCCTGGAAACAAATATCTAGTCTAATGAATGTCTGCATCTTCATTTCTAGAAGACAATCTTTGGTATCGTGCTGCTGTTATAACGTATACTGCTGAAGATACTGCTCTGGTGGGATACATAGATTATGGGAATTTTGAAGCTCTTCAGCCAACCAGACTTCGTCCTATCACTCAAAAATTAATGAACTTGCCGGCTCAAGCCATAAGATGTACCCTGGCAGGTAGGAAATAAACTATGAGCTGTTTCTCTCTGGATAGAGGCAAAATAGGTGTGTTTGTCCAGTTATCATATGTGCAGTTCTTGGATTGAAGGGTGGAAATACCAGTAGTGAATTCTTAACTGTTGTAGCATATTGACAAGACATGAAGTCTTTCCTAGCCTATTTAGTGACTTGTATGCTTAGAAAACTGTTACATTAACATACCTATCCTTAGGTTTGTGTGTGCTTTTTTTTTTTCTAAGCAAAATTCGGTCACCTGCTGGATTTGTGGAGTTCTTAAATCTGTTGTGGTTTTAACACTGCAGGAGAAGGTAAAACTTCATGTTGTATTTTGAAATGTCGAACTGTGTCTGTTCCCCTCCCCTGGGACAAATCCGATGGAATTACTGATAGACTCATCTGCACAGGTTTGTGGAATCTGTGAAGTTGGAGAGGTCGCTGACACTTCCTAGTTCATCCTCTGCTCTCAATCCAGGGTCACGATCTTTTGTTTTTGACATATTTGTTTAACTTGCTGTTGGAAATTGTTTATTCCCAATTTGTTCCCATCACTGTGCAGGATTGTCCATCCGTGTGCTTCAATATCCTTGCCTTAGAATATTTGATTTCTATCCTTTCTTTACCCTACTTGATGTTTAACCTCTTACTTCAGGCTTCTTTTTGGTAAAGTTCAGAGCAGCGTTCTGGCTTCTTGCTTTGTAGGAAAATATAAGACAGAGGTTCCCTTGTAGGCAGAGATGGAACCAATGCATATAGAATGTGACCTAAAGAAATCACCTCTCTGGGACAATGGGACAAGTCCTGATGCCTGTGACTGTCAAGAGTACTCTAGGACTGAGAGAGGTCCCAAACACAACATGGGGGCGCAAAAAAAGCCCACGCAACGATCAGATGAGTTGTTTGATGATTTGGTCAAGGATTACTGCTGCCTAAAAGAGATCTCTGGAAGGTAACAGGCTTCTGCTGACCTGTTACTACAAAGTTCTGGTTATAACTTGCGTTTTTGCTAATAAATTCAGTAGTGTAAAGAGTAAACATTTCAGGAAGGAGGACTCTGATAGTAGCAGATGCACTGTGTGAAAGATGGTAACATTGTTCCAAACACGTTCAAAACTGTAGTCATATTCATGAGACCCAAAGACTGACACTTCTTAGACATTCAGACTAAAGAAGCATTAAATCTGAATTCACGTTTCTTGTGTAACAGACTGCTAGCTAATTGTATGCTATCTCTTGTCAGAGTTTTATTAGAACAAAGTCCTACAAAACCAGTATCTGAATAATTGGTTTTGGAATATTGTTGCAAGCCTGAGGAGCGAGGAGAGTTCATTGGTGTATCTGCTGCTTAATCTGTTGCTTCAAACAGTGGTGTTTTACCCTTCCACATATCATTCAGATGTGGACTGCCCTCAGAATCTTTCCATACTACTTGACTTTTCAGGTGTAAAGCCGCTAACGGGAGCCTGGTCCTCAGAAGCGATTTCTCTTATGAAGCAATTAGTGAAAGACAAAGTGCTGACAGTGAGAGTAGTGGATAAAGAGAGTTACAGATCTGTGGTGGAGCTTGTGGATGCATCCGTTATTCCGGAAATAAATATATCCAGCTATCTCCTACTGAAAAACTGTGCAGCTGAGGAATCAAGGATGGCCTTGCCAGCAACTGAAATAAGCGATGTTAAGCAAGCAAACGGTGAGTACGAGCACGTCCTGCTCAAGTGGTAGTATTAGACCTCCTACTAGAGTCGGTACAGAGAACCACATTCGTTGTCTAGTCTGGATCGTGAAGTCCAGCCTCTACAGCTTTGAAGCGTGGCCATCGTGACTTTGCCATGAAGAAATCATGGGTTTGTGTATGTGTGCACATACATAGTAAAGTTGCTATTGCTTACTTCTGGAAGATCATACGAGAATTTCATTTTCTTTGGTCAGAATTCTTAAAATTTCTAGTTGAAGTAAGACACGACTAGTTAATACCTGCCTGTTTGTATGTCCTTGCCCTTTAGCTCATCTTTGTCTATATTTTACACCTGAAGCCGTATGTTCAGTCTTCCAAAAGCTGTTTGACTGCAGTAGCCTGTGTAACTTCAGCACTAAAGGGATTAGTGGCCTTAAACTGCCTTTCGTGCATTTAGTGACCAAAGCTTCAGTATGAGAGAGAGGTAGGGGACTAAGGAACCAACTTAGATCCTAGGAACTACAATTCCATAGAGTCCCTCATGCTCAGATTACTGCTGTCTGGTCTGAAACTTTGTGATCACCGCTCCCCAAATACCCATGGCTTGCCCTTCTCTGTAGTGAAGCAGCTGGCACATTTCTCATGCTTTTATTACAAGAAGATTCTCACTGGTAGTCAGTCTGTTGGATTAGTTATAATGAGAAATTACAGTACACAAAGAATGAACATACAGGATGTGATTTTTTCTATGAAAATTATTTTAATTTCTCTGCTTCTCTCTTTCCTCTCTAGAGGACACAGCAAACAAAAAAAAGTGGGGATGGAATAAATTAACTCTTCAACAAACAGTAGATGTGACAGTGTGTACACTGTACAACCCTGGAGAATTCTACTGCCAGATTTCAAATAACAGTGGTAATTTCTTCAGCTTTTGTCTTCCTGCATAGTTTCTTTGCTTCCTGATTTGTTGGTTGTTCAAATGTGTTGCTGTTTCAAGTGAGTTTATAGCACTGAGTCTTACCTCTGAATTTTTGTATGTAAGAGCAAAGGGTACGGGTAAAATGGTGAAAATGAATCAGGGCATGTAGTAGCTCTGAGACTGAAATGTGAAAATGTTGAAGTTAAGCAATTGAATAGTACTGAAGGGTGCTCTGCAGTAGATAAATCTCTTATCTCATGTGAACTAAAAAATCTGGCAATACAGTTATTGGAGGTTCTGTTAATCAGTATGGATCGCTGCTAATTTTGGCAACCCGTGTCAGAGCTGATAACACCTCTTTCACGGATTGTTAGACTTGTGGAAGAGGCCCAGACCTCAAAGGCTCCTATGCAGCAATTTGCAGACAAACTTTGTGGCTACTTACTTGTTTGTCAGGAAAGATCAGCTTTCTCACTTCTTGCTAAATCAGACTGCCTGGTGAGTTAACCAGTGAATTCAGTGTCAACAGTTCTTTTACATAACGTACTAAATTTCACTGAAATCTTCCATTAACTCTTAAATGTGAACTATACCATAGAAGTATTGATAATGTTCCAACTTATTCTATTGATCTTGTCTTTAATTCCTGTTCTTCAGAGTTACGTGCTCTAAACTTACTGAATAAATCATTGTCTGAACACTGCCGGAAGACTCCTCCAAATGTTTTTAAGCCAGAGAGTGGAGAACCTTGCTGTGCTTTTTTCTCTGGTAAGTGGCAGATTGAAATATTTCAGTTTTACAGGGTGAAATAAAGCCCAAAATCTCCACCCTGACTGATAGTTTATATTGGTAGAAGATAGCAAAGAGTTGGTTTTATTTGCTGGCAAAATAGATATATATCTGCTGGTAAATGCACTAGATGTGTGAAATTTTTTCTTTAATCTTTTAAAATCAGATGATGGTAACTGGTATCGTGCTTTGGTGCAAAACGTAACTTCAGACGGAATTGTTAAAGTGTGCTTTGTGGACTACGGAAATGTTGAGGAAGTACCGCTGGATAAAATACGGCAGATCTCGTCCTCGTTCCTACAGCTGCCATTTCAAGGAATTAAATGCTGGCTTTCAGGTGGGTCTTCTTAGGAGTTCTCTCCTTATAAGTGTTACTGCGTGTAGAAACTTGTTTCTTGTGCAGAAGGAGATGAATGCATGGTATACTTCATAGAACTATGTTACTGTGTTTTATTATAAATGTCTGTGTTGTTTGCAAACTCTAGAAATAATACGCCTCATTTCATCAAGGCACATTCTGCTCTTCTTGTCTGTTAAAACACTATGGTTTTCTGCTCCCTCTATAAAGCAGTCTCATATGGCGTTTTCATAAAGTCTTCAGTGTTATTTGTCTTAAGGGTTAGGGATTTTCTTGGTAGAGTATTGTAAGATGTAGAAAACAAAACTTGGGAGTCCTGAGGAAATGTTTCCGTTTTGAGGGAAGGAGGGAGACCAGCGAACAAGTATGAAGTACTCTGTGTCTTCCTAAGGTAGCAAAAGTAGCCTTGGTATTTCAAGTTGTGTTTTAAAAAATAAATAAAAATTAGATCTTTAAAAGGAAAATACGATGTTGGAGAAAGTCAGTTAATGGAGTAATCTTGAACAGATCTCCTCCTTCTTAGGTATAAAGCCTGCTAACAGCAGATGGATTCCAGAAGCAACAGAAAGATTTCATGCATTCTCTGCAGGGGTGAAGCTTCAAGCCAAAGTAACTTCCCTTTCCAGAGATGGGGCCGGTGTGGAGCTTATTGACAATTCCACAGGTCATCCAAAAGTGATCAATGAGATACTAACTTCTGAAAAATTGGCTGTGAGGGAGGATCAACAACACAAAAGTAATCTTCTAAATAAGTCTGACAATAAAGGTAACTAAACGAATGTTAACTTTTAGATTGAACAACAATTTTCAACTTTCCAGCCTTTAACTGTAGATAACATCAATAGTAAACATACTGTTTTGAGTTTATCTTGAGGTTTTTACAGTTGAACACAAGAGCCCTGCAGGTGGCATTACAGACAAAAAAAAAAAGTATAAATCTGTGTTTGTCTCGAATGTTATCTGGATGTTTGACAGTGGAGAGTTGTAAGCTTGCTGCATGATGAAAACATTTCCATGTTTACTTTCCAGTATCTTATTTCTCCAGTGTTTTTTAATTAACTACTTTCATGACTAATAAAAAATGAACACCAAATTATGCAAGAATTATCTTGGTTTATAGTTCTCTTCTTGAAATAAAGCCATGTGGTTGTAATTAAAATTCAAAAGTGTGTTCTGTAACATACTTAAAGCATGTATATGCTGGGAAAAAAAGCAGCACGAAGCACTTTCTTGCTCTTTCTCTTAGAAACCTCAGTTGGGCACTGGAAGCCAATAGAACTGGCTATGGATCAAACCATACCTGTCTGTGTAACAGAAGTTGTAAGCCCAGATTTGTTCTATGCTATTCCAGTTCAAAGTAAAGGTAAGAAACAGCGTTCTCTGCTCCTAATACCAGTAAGAAGTTAAGTTATTGCTGCAAGCTAGTTAATAAAATGATTACCTGTAGTGAACTGAACTACATAGAAACATAGCAGGGGGGCAGGGGGGCTTAAGAATAAGTGTGCTCTTCATTATATTCAATCTTTTTTTTTCTGTAGATCATGAGAAACTACTTAGGCAGCTGATTGAGCTAGACGACTACTGCAAATCTTATAAGATGCAGTCATTCACACCAAAACTGGGTGAAGCTTGTTGTGCCAGGTTTTCAGGTGAGGGAATCCATCTTTCTTATATTTCCTTAACCAGTACAATGTGGAATGTACTGTACACTGCAAAATGTATGGAACTTGAAGAGGAAAGCATAGCTAGTTACTGCTTAAACTGAAATTTACTTGTACTGCCCTGAGTCTTGGGGCATGAAACTTATAGCAGAGCAATAGTGCCCTTGCATCTATTCAGACCCACTTCTGTTTTGTAGGTAGCTGGATGTTTTTCTACTTTGTTGCTTTCTCTGTGCACGTGTAGGTGTCACTGGCTATAACAACTAATAATGCAGCCTTGTTAGGTTTACAATTGGTTAGCAAACTGTTATTCAAGTCAAAGGTATTTTTAACTGTTAGAAACCTTCATTTATTGCCTTAATCTTTTTAGAAGAGGGCATTCTCTGCTGATGCAATAGCTCACCTTTAAAAATAAAAATTGTGTTGAGTAATATTAAATGTTGACAGCATGTTCATTGCTACAGGAAATCTAGCTAAGCACTGAACAGCCTTAGCTTACAAAATGCTATAAAAATAAACGTAGGTGCTAGATCAGATAAGAGCCCATGGAAGACAGCATAGATGAACTAAAAAATACTAGGCAGAGAACACCAAGTATATGCTGAAGTGTTTAGCATATGATAAATAAATGTGTAGGAAAACAGATAAAGGAGCTAGCAATGTGGTGTGTAGATGTCCCAGAAGTGTAGTGTAGTAAAAATCTGTGTGATTTGGGCAGAATTCTAAAAGAAACACTTAAGTCAGTATAAATACTGCAATCAGAAACTATTCTTGTGTTCTTCTCTGGGTTTTTAGTGGCCTTTTCTATATACCAGGGTATTTAAAAATTCCTGGGAAACTATAAAGCTAAACATGTTCTCATTATAACCTGTGTGATTCTGCTTGTTTTGATCTTTTCAGGTGATGGGCGTTGGTACAGAGCTCTTGTTCTAAAAGTTTCTCAGACCACAGTGAAAGTACTCTATGCGGACTACGGGAACACAGAAACTTTACCAGTTTCAAATGTCCTGCCAATCGCTGATTCCTACTTGAAGTTTCCTTTTCAAACGATTATATGTTCACTTGCAGGTAACAAAAGAATAAATTAAAAACAACAACAAAATTTCATTATAAATCTGCATCTACCCTGATGATAGCGTTCATTCCTTAGTAACGACAAACATAATGATCTGTTGAAATAGTATACTGGTTAATACCGCGAAGGCTGTTTTAAGAAAACATTCTTAACTAGCTGTAGAACCTTAACTATTTACTATGAAAATTTAGTGGCTTAGTTTCAAAAGCTGTGATGATGTTATATGTAAGATGAAGTGATACTCTTGATAGAACAGATTTGATTGTACTTCTTTTTTTTTCCAGGAATAAAGAAAGCTGAGTGGTCTCCGCTGTTACTTGACAAGTTGAAAGAAATGTTGTTGAATAAATATGTCACAATTACAGTGAAGGGCATCAATGAAAATGTGAACTTGGTAAAAGTGGAGAAACAGTGTGAAAATGGTAGTGTGAATATAGTCGACAAACTAGTAACAGAAGGTTTAATCTGCAAAGCTGAAAACTCGGATATTGTGCATCAAGGTATTTATTTTTAGACTTCTGAATTTGAAGAATTAATTAGGAATTAAGAATTAACTTGACATGTGGGATGCCTGAGTGACTTGTCCTTCTGAAAATTTTAGGGAATTCCACGTACTAACTCTCACACATGAGCACTGCTTTCCTAGTTTATCTAGATCATTCATTTACTTTGTGGTTTGTCTCTTGTAGGCAATGGAAGTGAGACCAAATGCTGCTGCGCAGAATTAAAAATGCAAGTAAGATTCAGTCCGAACAGTACTTTAAGTTTTGTACAGAATTTAAAAGAAACCCTATATGGGAAGCAAATGGGAACAGGGAGATCACATAGCTTCAGTGTTTCAGTTAGCTGTTAAGTAAATATCCTGAAACTACACTCAGTTTTTGTACATGCTAATAATCAGAACATCCTGAAATGGAGAAGATATTGTGTATATATCACGCCCTATGTTCTGCCACACATCCAGCTCTGTTTTTTTTTTCTTTTTCCCTAGAGTTGAAGGGCTCAGGGATACTATTTTTGTCTGCTGTGTGAAGATAGTTGCAGTGTTTTGCATAGACTGTATCATTTTGACCAAGGGCAACTGGATTGTTTGCAGTAACAAAGCTGTGTTTTGCAGTGGATGCAGCTTGGCAGACAGCTGTGCGTGTAAGAAGACTTAGAATATGTATTGCAGGTAGTACAGATGAGTATTTGTCTGCCATATTTTGTCATGCAGCTAGGGATGAGAGTCCGAGTTCAGCAGAATGTTGGAACTTGTAAGTGTTTGTTAGTTTCAAAATCTTTTCCTCTTTATTTGCAGGGGAAAAAAATCTTTTACAGAAATAGCATGTTTGTGTAATTTTTGAAAGCTTTCTGGTTTTAGCAGTGCTGATCTTTAACTTAGGCCGTTCATGAGATACTAGAAAAAACTCTAGATTTCTGGTATGCTTTAAGTCACTTCCAGTAAAGATACCTCAGCCTTTTTGGAAGTGAGGGTCTTTGTCAGAGGAATAAGTAAAACCTGGAATTCTAAAGGCAAACATTTTTGCAAAGGTGTTTTGATTTTTTCAGCCAAAGGCATCTAGGCCAAAAGAAAAACATTTACTACTATATTTTGGAGGTAATAAGAGAGCATTTCTGGTGGTTCAGGATCTTGCTGTTTCAAAGGCAGCGTAGTTACCAGCAGTTTAGTAGCAGAAAGATAACGTAAGTACGCTCTGGAAGAGCATAGTAGATTTCCCTGTCCCAGTGCAGGCTGTTGAAGCTCCCTTTCCCTTCCCCCCTGTATCTCTTTGATCTTTCAGTTCTTCGGGGTTTGTTCTCTCTCTAATCTCATGTGACTTCACTTTGGTTACCTTTTTGTCATCCTTCCTCATTCCAACAAGTTTGGCTCCAAGTCTCATGACATGACGAGAAGACAGACGATTTCCTGATCTTTTAAGTTATACTGAAATAGACGTGTGTAAATAACAAAAATTTAACAACCTCATCTTCGCCTTAATTTGAGTATTCTGTCAATTTTGGTCTTGAAATTTTCTTTTAAAAAATATATCAAGTTGGCTAGAATTCTGCTGGCTTCCTCCCTGAAGATTTTACTACAGAAAGGAACAGTATATCCAGTGACTTAGTATGGGACTTGGCTGAGTTTGTAGTTTTAGGATATACAAATTAAATTACAACAATTCTAAGTTACAATTGTAATGTAAATTACAAATTTACACTTCCATTTTTAGAAGTGTGTTTCTAATACTTTCTGCTTATTCCACAGCTTAAAAAACATGAACAGATTCTCCTCTTCCTTCTAAACAAATACGGGAATCCAGATGGGTTCAGTGAAATGAAAAAACTGTTGGACTGCTAAGTCTGTGACGTGCTGTGTCATTTGTATGTATACCAGGTTACTGCGATTCCTTTTTTGGAAGAGCAATTGTATTCGTCGTACTAAAAAAGAGTCACCTAGAAGAAATTCTGCTGCCTAAATAACTGTATCAACCTGTATGCTTGGACTGTTATTATGAAATAAGTATGGAACTTGAATGTTTTCAAATCTGCAAGCTAAATTTTCTGTTCTTTTTTTTTGGTACCACAAAAGCTTTGGTAAGCTTTTTTACTTTTACTTAGCTATTGAATGCGTATAACCTTATGGAGCGGTCATTGCACTTTGAACATATTATGCAAAATTAGATTTAAAATTACTGTAATCTAAAGCTTACTTCAAGTTTGGTACTGTTAATTTTACTTTCTTTTACTTTCTTTACTTTTGTTTGCCATCTTATCTTGATTACAGTCTTCTGTCAACATAATTTCCTGTCTGTGAAGTTAGACAAAGTTTTCTCAAACTTGTTTTCAGTATTGTTAAAGGATGAATCTTGTCTTAGGCTGCAGATAGGTAGTTCTCAAATCAGTAAACACTTAAGTGTGTGCAAGTTTTTGTTTACACTTATGCTGTGTAATTTGCACCTGTGAATACTTCAGAGCTGTATGAGGTCTTTGTTCTGTCTCTTACAGGTAGCTGCATAGTCAAGATTTCAACCCTGTCATTTTTTTCACACTAATAGCGAAGTCCTATTCTGGGATGTGACAGCCCATTCATAATTTGATTCAGTATTTCTCTAATGTAGCTGAGAACTTCGTGTCATTGCTGACTAATCCAGTGGCAATGTTACTAAGGGATGCCAAATCATTAGTTATAGAGCTCAATAGATACTTGCTTATTAAAGCTGCAGGGATACATTTTTTGTTCTCTTGAAGTAAATATGTTAAATTCTGGCTCTGTTCAAAGTAGAAGGATATTGATATTAAATTTCTTTGTGAAAGTAAAGTGTTGGTTTGACATGGTGTTTTATTACACTTAAATTGCCTCAGATATTTTTCCTGCCTCTTAGTGTTTTATATTTTATTCTTGCAGTGTCTGTAATTAAACTGACTCTTCCACTTGGCTCTTGGCACTCAAGAGTGTCCCAGCCTTGAACCATGCCTGTGTCCATCTCGTGTCCTGGCCTTATGGGACAATGTGACCTGTACAAGCGTTTACTTCATGCAAAACAACTCGCTGCTGCTATAATCCTCCTACAGCTTTTGTTCACTTTTCCACATACCACTGGTCCTTGCTGCTAATATGAATCTTCTGAAACGAAACAGCTAGTTGCTGACTTTCCATCAGACAAACAGTTGTTTTGTTTACATCTGAAAAGCACGAAAAAGAAAAATCTGAAGAGTGAATTTTTGCTTGTTCTAATCTGTCATTAAAAAAAGGGAAGGAAGTGGTTGGTGCTGTACATAGACACAGTGCAAGGTTACTTGGCAGTTACCTTCCTAGACAGTAGAAGAAATGGAGAAGAGACTTGGAATGGTTCAAATGCTTTATTTTACTCCATTTCAGCTGAAATCTTTTGGAAGATTAATTAAGAACAAATCACACAAGAAATGTGGAAAGCTCTTAGACTTCCTGATATGTAGCCTTGGTTTCCTCTTGTTCTGTTTTTCAATGCTCCTTTTGCTGAAGTCTTTTCTTGAAGTGATGATAAACACTATCAGGTCTATCTGGAATATATATCTAAACGCTAGCATCGAATCTACTTTTTAAATAAATTTCCATGTGAGATAATGTCTGAACAAAGGATGTAATGAGAAATACATGAATTTGCAGCATCCAGTCTCTTAAATATTATTTACAATCTTTATCCTCAAAGCAAAACAAATATGAACTGAAACTATAATAACATGGAGCTTCTGAAATGGAGGTAATAAACTTAATAACAATGATATAGCGCTGAAAAACAACAGGGTTTCATTTAAATCCTTAAAAGACTTCTCATTTATGAATTGTGTTGGAGTAGCTGGAGCATTCTCTATTTGGATTGATTCTTTTTTGAGTATTTGGTAGTGTAGTCTATTCTTAACTAGTACTATGCTGCAGAGGTAAGAAAATATTTTTTCTGTGCAGATTACAAAATTACTGATCTGTTTAGTTTTGTGTGGGAAGAGATGTACGTGATGTTCTTCAACTAGAATAGCTTAATTTAATGCAATCACCAGTATTTGTATCCATCCATCAGGTTAGGCTGGTACAATGCTTCTGGTAGTCAATGATGCCTTGGGGCTTGGAATCTTGAGGTCTTGCTGTCTACTTTAAAACTCTGACTGTAAGTGGGTCTGATACACTTAAGAGAGAAGCTATCTTTTACCTGGTCTGGAGGTACTTCTGTTTACAGGATCAGCGCTCAGTCTGTGTATGCATCAGCTGCTCCTTCCTGAATGACACAGACTCTCAAGGTGGGTCAGGCATTGGATTCAGCACCTGCCAAGCTCTGCAGCTCTTTGTGGCTCCAGGAACCATGAAGTTAATTATTTTCAAAATGTGTTAACTCATGCAGTTCTCTCTTCCTCAGTTACACATCATATAGCTCATCTAACTTTAGAAAGGGGCCCTAAATAGCCCCTCTAGGTGTAGGGTCTGAAGGTGATGTTCGCTCATAGATGAGAAGTAGTTTTAGCTGGAAAACAAGCAGTAGGGAAAACAAACAAAACTCCCCCATCAAAGTAAGTAAGGGGAGTAAATTATTTCATAGTTGGTGGTAGGGCAATGGCTGGTCTGGTTTTTAACTCTGGTTTTGGTCCTGTTTTACCTGCCTAGGTAGCGTGCCCCAGGTGCGCTGAAATGAGCTCCACTCAGGCTCTAGGCTGAGTAGATACAACAGTGCGACTCCGAAATGAAACCTAGAGCAATTCTTTTTAATTTTTTCCCTCCTGGAGCTCGTTCTGCAGCCGGGTAAGGGCAGGCGGGGATGGCGGAGGAGGAGAGGCCGCCTCAGCTGGCGGGGAGGGCGCATGCAAACTCCCACCGCCGGGCGAGAGGGGCCGGGCAAACCCATCAGGTGTGCAGGGGCCGCGCGACATTAAGGTAAAAAGGCCCCTCCAGCGACTTTATTTTCTCCCGTTTAGCTGCTAACCTCCGCGTCAGCGCTTAAAGATCTCACCTTTTACCTCTTCTCGGGGCTGGCTTCTCCCTCTCTGCTTTAAAGACGGCTGCGAGCCAGGCGGTGCAGGGGGACCGGCGGCCTCCCCCCCTCCTTCCTGGCCGAAATCCGTCCCCCATCGCTGCCCTACCGAGGTAGGGGAGGGAGAAGCCCCCGGAGGTGAGGCCCCAGCCCGGGGGGAACGCGGGGTGGGGAGCCCGAGGGGCTGCCGTGGCCCCAAAACCCTGCCCGGAGACCCCGGCACCGAGGGGATGCTGTGCTGGGGTGGCTTGGCCAGGCTTCCTGAGCACGGCGTGAAACGGGGCTGGGCTGCTGAAATAAGCAGCAGATAAACCAGCCCTAGCCCCTGCTTCAAGGTTTTCGGCTGGCTCGTTTGTCGTGGGTTTGGGGAGATGTGCTGGACTTGTCAGGGCAGGCTTCCGGGCAGGTTGCATCCATCTGGTGGCCTCGGTGATGGCTCCTTCCAAAGCCACAAGGCTTGGTTGAGTCTCCGCAAGGACTGAAGGACCTGGAACCGTGCCTGTGATGTGTCCGGGTGCTTGTAGTTCATTAAGGAGAGGTTATGAAGTGGCTTCTGTCTTTGAGAGTGCATAGAGTGTTTTTTCCCAGTGTGTTGGCAAGGGGAGGGCTCTGGTTCACAGCTGTGTGCAGGACTCTGCCTGTATTCAGGAGGGATGAAGATGCTTTCCTCAGAGCTGCTGCTTAAAAAAACATGAGGAAAGGAAAGGGAAAGAGTGCTGCTTCCACGTCAGCTGAGTAATACGTGAACAGGCATTAAAGCATGGCTTGGAAATTGGAAGTGGCTTAATGGGGGCTTCTGCTAACTTGCCTGGCATTTTACATGTTTAATTTTGCATAGTGAAGATGAGGCATTGCTGGGAGACCTGCACCGCATTCCCATTTCCCTTTGTTATGAGCTGGCTGTACTGGAGAGCCTGTGTGTGTGTAGGGCGTGCTGGGATAGCAAACCATTTTCTTGGGTGCTCCTGAAGGTCTCTGTTTAGTTGGGTCAGCCTAGGAGGTACACACAGATGAAAACTTAAAAATAAAATTGATCATATCCTGCTTCTGCAGAAAAACAAACAAACAAACAAAACAAACGTGAAGGGTTCCCACTCTCTGAAGCTCCTTTAGGAAGAGACCACAAACCTCTGTCCTGAAAATGCGTGCAGGTAGCAGCTTGTAGTTTGCAGGAGTGGTGCCATGGAGAATTCCCAGGCTGTGCCTTCTCCCTGGGGGCTCTCAGAGATGCAGCAGGAGGATAATGTGGTGTTAATTGTGCTTGGTTTTGTGAAAGGGGCTGGGTATGTGATGATCAAGAACATCTTGGCGTCATACTGGCTGAGATGAGGACAGACTGTCTCGTGTTCTGAGAGTTAAATTAAATACCTGAGTTGACAAAAAAAGGATTTTTCTTCCCTTCCTCCAGCCTCTCCTGTAGGTAACCACTGCAACTGACTGGCTAGAAAAGCTACAATTCCTCTTCTGCAGGATTAGGTGTTAGGGGAAGAGGAAGGATTGCCACAGCAATATTTATGCCTGCATCTGATGCTGTGAGGTTTGTCCTTCCAAGCCAGCCAGCAGGTACCTGTGGTTTGAGGTTTCTATTTGTTAACAACCGGCTTGATCTTAGTGTTTTAAGGACAGATTCTTACTGCTGAGGGATAAAGCAGAACCAGGTCTTCCTGCTGATGTGCAGAGGACAGCTGCCTGCACCATTTGCACCTGCTCACAGTGCGGGTAAATCGCTCGCTGACCCCCCTCAGGTGGGCATGCTTCTGGCTGGGACAACACAAAGCAGACCCCAAACTGGCACCAGCTGTGGCCTTCCCAGACCTGCATGGGGCAGCAGGGGATGATTACAGTGACTGCACCTGAGCCCACAGCCTTGCATGAGATCCCAGCAGGGTATGTGACCCAGTCCTCTGCACGTTTTCATGACCTCAGTGTATTGTTTTCATGTTTGTTTTTCTTGTGCTGCTGTTGTTTTACCTCAAGACACCAAGTTCACACAGATCACTGTTCCCCTTTTCTCAGGCACTCCACAAAACTTTTCTTCCCGGCATCTGCACTTGCTGCCCGTTGCTGAGAGCAAGTTCTCAGTGCTTGAAGTGCTCAGGCAAGGCTCTGGCTCCCAGGAGTGGCCTCAGATGTGACATCCAGCAGCGGATGAAAAGGATGAGGCATTCCCGGGAACACTCCTGCTGCTCTAGCCACAGGCAAAGTCAATAGCATGAGCACGGCTGTCAGAACAAACTGCACAGTAAGTTTAGCAGAAGCTCCTGGGTCAGAAAAGTGTCTTTTGTTCTGCAGCTCGTGGCTATTGCAGGACCTGATCTGCAGTACACTGATTTTGACAGTGCCCCCTGTGAGCGGTGCTGCAAGATCAAGGTCTGTGCGCAGGAGCCCTTCTTTCCTTGGGGAAAAGAGCTTGTCAAAACCCTTACTCAGTGCAAAAACAAGGGTTTTGAGTAAACAAGCTGGTTTTGTCAAGCATCTTATGAAAAATTAATCTTGTTTATCACCTGCAGAAGAAAAAAAAAAAGGCATCAGGAGTTTTAGACTGTTTTTTTTTTTTTTTTAGTGTGCGTTTGAGCAGCAGTTAAACTTTTCCTGTCTTCTTCCTTCCTCCCCCTGCAGCTCTGGCTCCCATTTCTCCCAAAGGGCAGAGGGGACACATGGAGTTCCCCATAGATGCGTCCCACCTGCCTCCAACCTCTTAGCAAGCCTTAGGAGATGAAGCAATGAGAATTGCATCACTTGCATTTAATACCTTACCTTGGACAGTAAATCCAGCTTTGGGAGGAAACTTCCAGCCTCCAGGAAGTCTCCTTTGTGCGGGTAGGGCAGCGGGTTCCCTTCAGTGAGCCACTGCCACGTCCTCTCCAGCAGACTTGCACTGAAGGGAGGTACCACGTTATAATTGTGCTGTCAGAGTGTTGTTGGCTTGTTAAGGTCATGCTTTGATGAATATGCAGCATAATGTTTTCTGCATTCCCTCCTGCTATTAAATAAAGGGAGGACAGTTAGAAAAATGAGCTGGAGGTTGCCTTTTGTTGCAAGCCAGGTCTTAGTGTAGTGGGTTTACGTGGCAAGGTTTTGGTGGCAGGTGGCTATGAAAAGAGCTGCTATTTAATTAAAGCAGCTGTGACAGGTACTTTTACCCATCTTTCTTCTTGTCCCAGCACAAGAGGAACATCTGCCCCAAAGCAGTGCGGGTGGTAACCCTTCTGATAACCGCCCGTGGAAGTGGTGGGTGTGTTTGTACAGATACATGGGGAATAGCACCTCATGGCATTGTTTTGTGCCAGGCAGTTTTGGCAAAGTGCACGACGTCCTTTCTTATGAAAGGGCCTGCAGCTGAATGTTGTTTGAGGAAAAGCTGGGCAGCAGTCTCCCCTTCCCCTGCAAAGCCTGCTTCCTCTGGGCTTGGAAAGAAGAGAGACGGGTATACAGAAGGAGGAGAATTTTTCCCTATCATTCCTTCTACTTTGATGTTATGTTTCCTGTTTCCCACCCTTCTTCCCAGGATAGCTGCATTCACTGCTTTTACTCAGACCAGACATTTTGGAGCTCTTCATGGGACAACCGGCAAGGCGATTTTAGCTGTAAAGGCAAAGAAACCTGCTTTAGGAATTGGATTGATATTCCTTTCATTTTTTTTTTCTTCTCTCTCAGATTCGTCGCCATGAGCCTTTTGCCACTTGAGTCCATCTGTGTTTTCCTGCTTCCCCAAGGTACGTTTAAAGTCGTCTTTTTGCATTAATGATTTTTCTCTCAGATGCTTCCCCGTCTCCAGCTGGAGTTCTGTGCTTGGAGATGTGAGAGCTGAATCCAGCAGGTTTTCATGTAAGCCTCTGCAACTTAGCTTGACATGGACAGAGGGAAAACAATACCTGGGGAAACAGCTTTTCAAACACACATGACTGTATGTGAAGAGTTTATTTGAAACAGGAAAAGCTGATGCTATTATTATGATAATAAAAGTTCGTAGATGTCTCCAGTTGCAGCTGTTTGGAGTGTCCTGTGGCTGTGGTCTTCAGAGCCAAAGCCTGGCACAGCTCACGGTGATCAGGGCACCATCCTCCCTTCTGCCAGAGTGAGGTGCTTGGCAAATTGTGTCCGTGTCCCTGCCAGAAGGAATTTCCTCCCGGGGGTGCTGATGTGCTGAGCTGTATCACCACATTATTTTTTGCAAGTGTGAAATCTGCCCAGCAAAACAGCATTTTTGCTGCTACAGATTAAAGACCTTTTTAAGGCAGTTTCTGGTATTGATGGATATGTTTGATCCCACAGTTTTGCTGGCGTTGGGTATACAAGAAATTCATGCCGACCAGGAGATGATTGGCAAGATTTCAGCTGCTAGCCAGCGTAAGTTTGTTTGTTTTCATAACTCAGGCCTTCTATTTTCTGAATTCTTTTTTTTTTTCTTTGTTTCTCTTTGTGTTTTTGTTTGTTTTCTTTTTCTTTTAGGACCCTATTAGTTCCTAAAGATCCCCCCCCCCACTTATAGACCATATCATGCATTCTCCTGTTAGACATTTTCTGTTGTCTACCTGTGAATTTACATATTTTCTTATGCCTGACATGCCCTCCAGACCCACCCCGTAGCAGTGCCGTGTGTTCAGCTCAGACTTTCCATCCTGGTGTGCTCCACGTGGACGTTTCTCCCTGGTGCACATCACCACCAGCCCCTTGGCTGTGTGCCCTGCCGGAGGGATGAGGGGCTTCCCCTGCAGCACGATACCTCAGCAACATGCACGGAGGAGCCAGCATGCTCCTGCAGGCAGGGGTGACACAGGGACATGGCCCTGAAGGCAGGAGAATGGTCAGATCTTTGTGAAACGTGTTTCTGTCAGCGCCTTGGAGCTGTGCAGAGTTTGTGTTTAGAAAAGTGGAGCTTTGAACACTGCTGTAGATGAAACACATCTGGCTCCGCAGGGCCCAGTGTGCCTTGCAAGTGCCTGCTCTGTGGGCTGGGAGAACAGCTCGCTCCACGGCTCACAATTTTGCTGGATGTGCTCACCAGAGCTGCCAGCTCCCTCAATTCTGCAGAGCCCTGGGGGCTGGGCTGGGGACCTGAAATCTCAGGTGGAAGCCTTGCAAACCATCAGCTCTGAGCTGTCCTGATCAGAACAGGAAGGAGATCGTGCAGGGTTTGGATTGGGAGTGTGGGATTGCCCCACTTTGTGCTGTGCAGGTCCATTTGTGGTTTTCTTTTTCTTTTTTTTTTTTCCATTTACTTCCAGAGACTGATAAATTCAGGTGCTTTTATTTCATTTCCTTTTCCCAATTTTTGTTTCATTGCTTTCTAAAAAAATCTGCCTGCCCAGCTTCTGCAATTGCCTCTGATCCAAGCATGAACAAACAGCATATATCTTGTTCCCTCCTAGTGATGCAGTGCTCGGCTGCGGTTGATATCCTTTTCCTCTTGGATGGCTCCTACAGCGTTGGCAAAGGCAGCTTTGAAAGGTCTAAGCACTTTGCAGGTAAACTCTGTGACGCCTTGGACATCCATCCAGGCAGGGTGAGTATCAGGAATGTCTCAGTTTAGTTTCAAGCAGCTCACTGATGTTTGGGAAGGCCAGTGATAACATGCCAAGTGAAATTGCAAAATTCATCCTGGCAGCTCCCATGGGGTCAGAATATTTATTCAGAAAGGTACAGTGAAGGTTTGTGAAGCAGTGAGGCTGGAAGAATCTTCTTGATTCTTCATGGATTTAAACAGTTCCATTTGGTTTTGAGAAAAGACGTAATCTTTCAGGTGAAAGATTCTGATTTGTGGTGTGGTTATTTGTTTGTTTTACTGTTTTTTATTTGATTTTGGATGCTCACAGACAGACTACAAATGGTAGCATTTTTTTATTTTTCCTGGAAAGTAGCAGAATTAGTCTTTGGCAAGTGAATCAGCTCTCCGTATGGATGTAAATGACACAGTCTGCGCTCCCTGCTTCTAGAAGGTCCCTATTCCAAAATAAGCCCAAAAGCCAGAATGGAAGGAGTTCCTTGCAGGGCACCAGCTGTGTACAGAGGCATTTGGGAATCTGTATGCTGCCACAGGTCTCCACGATGTCATTGTCCTCCTCACCTGCTAGTGGACCTACGTTCTCTGCAGCCAACAGGGATGTTGCTCAGAGGGGAGGTTTCTACTCCTGTGAAATTTCCCATTGCCATTTGGTTAAGGACAGGTCCCAGCTGGATGCTCCATTCCTTCATCCCTACAATATTTGCAGATTTGGGGAGTCGTTTTCTTAAATACCATGCTTCCCCATGTCTTTTTGTTAATCCTCACATAGGACTGAAAATCAGTAGCCTTTTTACCTTCAAGATGTCACATTCCGTAACACTTCTTGTAAGGTTTCAGTCAAATGTTCTGGATATATAGTACAGTATTGATCATTTAGTTCGTTTGCATTTTCAGGCATTTTCAACTATAGCATATGGTTTTAGAGGAGGCAGTGGAAAAACAATTGCCTTGAGTTACCTGCTGTGCACAGTGCCAGAGGGAGCTGATTTTATTAATGGAAAGATTGCCCTCACAGTGTCTAAATGGCTTGGTGTAGAAGGTGTTATTTATAAACTTATTATTATCCTTGAGACTATGATCTGCTCTGAATGGATAAATACAGATCCTGAGCTGCCTGCAGCTGTGGCAGAGCATCCAATGTTGTCTGCAGCTAAACTTCTTTTGCCTTGTTTGTAATCAGTACAGGTAATGCTGTGGTTTATGCTCTTTGTGTATTTAGAGTGCCAGTGGTTCAACATGCAAAACAATGTTTGTTGTGATACAATTTAGTGTTTCTAAATCTGTAAATTTATCAAAAGACTCACACCTTTCTTTCATGCTCTTCAACCTTTTCTTTTAGGTCCGTGTGGGAATGATACAGTTTAGTTCAGCTCCCCACCTTGAGTTCCCACTGGATTCATACCAAACCAAACAAGAAGTGAAAGAGAGAATCAAGAGGACCATGTTCAGGTCAGCTTATTTTACATCTCTTCTCTCTTTCTGGGCTATGAGTCATCTCTGGACTGAGAGTTTTCCAAGATCCAGGCACTTGCACCTCAGCTGTGCGTGCACCACTGCGATGCCCACAGGAAGGGGGGTGGACGACCAGTGCCTGTGGTCCATAATCCACAGCCTGTGACAAGTGTGTATCCTGCTCTGTCTTTGTCAGTGCAGGCTAACAGGAGAGTGTCCCACTGTAACATGGTAGACAGGGGAGAGTTTCTGTGCTGGGTGGGAGGTTACATCCTTCCTCCTGCTGGCAGGAGGTCCTGGGGCACTCTGCTGCTGTTTGCTGGGCTGTACAGTGAGGATTTTGCACGCCCACAGCTGGGGGCTTGCAGAGGAAAAAGCAAACATGGCCTTCCCACCTGGATGAACACTGGTAGGACAGTGTGCTCCTTTTGGTTTTGCTGGTTATGATTTCCTTTGACCTAGCAGGTAGCGATGAATTGCTATCCCCTTGAAATCTATGCATGCCTTGCATCTGCTGAATTCAAGGGAGTTGGGTTTTCAGGCAGAAATTGGGTTTTCAGACAGAAATTTTCTTCCTGAATGTTATGACTTGGATGTGTTCCCGTGGTCTCAGGAAACGGAGTCGGATGCCCAAAGAAACACTCAGAGGTTCTCAGAATCCAAACCTTTCATCTCCAAGAGAAATACATTTGGATCTGCAAAGGGCCTGACATCCAACCCAAATAACACTTGTTTTGGTGATAGATGAGGTATTGATACGGCCCACGAGTGCCTTCTCTTTTGTTGATCTGTGTTAGGGTGAAAGGTTAACTCAACTTTTCTCATGGATGTCTACTGATCTCAGCATGGTGTACATATTGTGAAAAGTGTGACCACTTCTGACTTTTAAGCAACATTAATTAGATGGGTTTTGTTGCAGTGCCCTTGATAAGCTTATCAAATCAAGAAAACCTCTTCTGTAGTGTTACAGGGAAAATTTGCCAGGGAAAAAAAGGAAAAAGGAAAGAAAAAAACAAAAACAAAAACAAAACCAACGCTCCTCCTTGGCTATTGCTTAAAAGTCTGAGAGCAGAGAAAGCAAAGCAGTGTTTGGTGTCTGGCACTGAAACTCTTTGACAACAGACGGATGCTGACAGATTGAACAGAAATAATGACATTGTGCTCAGCCATTTCATCTAGCTTAAATGAAAAACTGACGTGCCGGAGTAGATAAAATAGTTATGGATGGATTCCAGTTGGCTTCTGAAAAAGCGGGGTGTTTGACGTCTTGGTTGAGAGCCTCCTTGACGTGCTCCTGGCATTTCCCAACGTCAGCCTCTGTGCCGGGCACAGAGCTGAGAGCACTTGAAAGAGGCAGCACCAGGCTGCAGTGAGGGTTCTGTGATTTGTTTGGAGACTGCTGGTCTTTTTCTGCAAATCTCATCCAAATAGCTTTTGAATGTATTGGCCCATCTTTTTGTTGCTTTCACCTGGAAAGCAGCAGCATTTGTCTCTTTTGTGGGGCCAAGCGAAAGGCAATGGATTGTTTCCTGGGGAAGAACAAGAAAGGGTTGATGTGGACAACTTGTGTCATGTTTTAAATGGCCCCATGCTTGTTCCAGGTGATCACATCTCCAAAATGAGAAGGGCTGGGGACAGCTTGTGTGAATGTCAGAGGCTGGTGCACCTTCCCTATCGCATCAGTGCTGCTCGCATGCAACCCAGCAGATGAGGGTATTGCTTTCAATTGAATTTAGTGTAGGTTTAGACAACTGGAGCACCGGGTGGCTTTTCTTTATGCTTACTTCGCTACTGTAAAGGGCACTGGCAAAGCCCTGAAGAAGTCATGCCTTGTATTCAGTCCTGCTGAATTTCTGGAAATACACTAAGAAGCTTAGCATTTGTATTTTCAGGAGCTTTCCTACAGGATAGATAAACAACTTTTGTAAAAATAAATAAATAAATAAATAAATAAATAAAAATTGAATTAAACCTCAGATCTCAGATTAACCAGGGAGAAAGAGGCAAGGGCTTTCTGCCCACTGCCAGCCTGCAGACTCAGCCACGAGCTGCGACATGTGGCTCCCCTGCTGCAGCTCTCGTCTCAGAACGGCAGGAGATCCTCTGGAGGGAAAGGGATGATATGTGACGAGAATGTATAGCACATTTATGTGCCTAGAGAAAGGAAAACTTTTGAGATGCTGGTCTGTGTTTGTTATGTCCATTTGTACTGCATTTCTGACCGGAATACAAGAGGTTCCTGTAAAACCACTTTTCCAAGCCACTTTTAAAGAAGTGGCTTTCATTTTCAAATGGAAAAACAGAAGCAGTTGATAGTTGTCATAACTGGAAATAAAACTTACACATCCTAGAGTGCTCTGTTTTATTAAGTCTTCTTAACACAACTCTGGGTTGGAGAGGAGAGAGGTAAGGATGGATAGATAGACCTATGGAAAGATTACAAGAATGACAGGACTGGACGTCTCTGTGGTTGTCTGCCATGGCAACAGACAGAAATAAGTGACGTTCCTTCCTTCCAGATGTTAGAAATGTGGAAATCAGCAATGGCAAGAGAAAAAGTTTGATTTCTGCTTTTTCAATTTTATCTCCCTTCTCTCTAGAGGTGGGAGCACAGACACGAGCCGGGCTCTGAAATACATTCTCCACAAGGGCTTCCCACGTGGCAGAAACTCAACCGTCCCTGAGATCCTGGTCATCATTACGGATGGAAAGTCCCAGGGCAGTACCTCAACACCTGCCATGCAGGTGAAGGAGAGAGGGACCACTGTTTTTGCAGTGGGAATCAAATTTCCAAGGTAGGAGACTCCACAGCGTTGGGCATGAAGGCCCAGCAAGCATGGGGTTTGTTTTGGTACTCAGCTCCTTGGGGACCATTTAGGGCCCACTTACATGAGCCATTGAACCCCTCCATTGCTTGGCAGGTGGGAGGAGCTGCACTTGCTGGCCAGTGAGCCCACCGAGCAGCACGTGCTCTTCGCTGGAGATGCCGCCGATGCCGCCAACGGCCTGTACAGCACCCTCACCGGCTCCATCTGCCACGCCACTGCCCCAGGTAGCCCCAGCCCTGGCTCTGACCCTGTCACTGCATGAGAAAAGAGGAGGCGGTATCTGAAATGCTCCTCTAGACTTGAAGGGTCTTAGACCTAAGTCTTGGTGTCTCAGTTCACCTCTCAGAACGGGAACACCAGTCCTCGCTTATAAGCATGGTTGTACTACATCTCCTAATAGGCTTGGCTGTGTGATAAGGGGAGACCACCAGGGTCTCACAAGAGATGGATGAGATACCCACGTGGGAACTAGGGTGGCCCAGAGGTAGAAGTAAATCAAAAACATGAGTAAAAAAAGGCACCAAATGAGCTGAAAAGTACTGCAGTGCCACAGTAGTGCCGGTTTTATAGCCAGAGCAGAGGGGGCTGAAGAGTACCCCAGGAGGCGGGGTAGGCTGTGGGACTGACAACAGAGAAATTCTCTTCTGGATTCTCGTCGAGGGCTCTTTGAAGCACTGCCTTCTGAACTGTTGGCAGGTAGATGAAGAAAGCTGTTTTGTTTCAAAGGGGTGCTCCACTCCCACAGAGACTTGGTACTTTCAGGCAGTTGACCCCAGTCTGAGTTTGCTTTTTGCTACAGGCTGCAAAGTCGGATCCCACCCTTGTGAACGCAGGACTCTGGAGACTGTGAAAGAGCTGGCTGGAAACTATGTCTGTTGGAAGGGCTCGAAGCAGCAAAATGCAGTGCGTGCTTTGCTGTGTCCTTTATACAGGTGAGTCATACACCCACGGATCTCAGAGTGAGAGGGACAGAGAGAAAGAAGGGACATACAGCAGTGAGGGTTTTGTCTGACCATGGCTTTATGGGGATGAAGATCCATGGACACTGGTGCAAGTGTGGAACATAGACCTAGGAAGAGGTTGCCCCTGCTCTGACCATTGGCTGATCTGAGAAGGGCAAGAGGAGAATGTGAGGTGCATAAGGAGAAGATGATTTTCCCAAGAGCACCCGAAAGGTTATAAATAGAATTGGGATTAGTCTCCTACCTGTTGAACCGACGTGCCTGAAGTTTACATGTCTGTGCCTACTCTGTGATACAGAGGGTTTCCAGGTCTGGCTCCCTGTGTGTGTGCTAGTTCTGTTTTCCTCCCTGCAGGCTGTTTTCCCTCTCGAGGAGCCCCTTCTCCTTTGCTTGGGTGGCCTGGGAGGGACTGTCCTGTGCAGAAGCTGCAAGCACTGGTAGAAAATACCCCCAGACATAATGTGACAGTGCCAAAATTGGGATGCGAACACGGAGGCACTTTGTTAGATCAGTGGCAGTGAGCTGCGTGAGGGGAATTTCCTCTTGCCCAGAGGGGAAGCTGCAACTGGAAACCCACAAAGTTTGCCAGGTCCTCCCAAAAATGTCATCACTGCAGTCAGTACAGTAGGGAATTGCTTTAAAATGGGCTGTGAAGAGGAAGGCAGCTTCTCGCTGTCTTTGCTGATAAAAAGAGCTGAGTGAAAGTGGTGGTGTACAGGAATTGGTGTGTGGGGGGGAAGTATTTTCCCTTGGATGGGATGCCTCATTTGTGTTAATATCAGGCAGTCAGATAAATGTATTAAAATCACTTCATATATATGTATATATTGGGGGATGATTATACAGACACTTTCAGACATGTCCTGAAGTTTAACATCTCTTCTGTAACAACCAAAAAAAAAAATAAATAATCATTTGAAGCCTTAAAAATATGTCCATAATCTTTAGGCATAAAATGTTGAAGTAGAGTTCAAAAGCAAAAGAGCAGATTTGATAACAAGATGTGTATTTCTTTCACCACCCCACTTAGAATAGACATTTTTATTTGAAATACTGGTTTTGAAAAATTGCCTTTTCATAAGAAAATGTGTTCCACTGAAAGCATAGTAAGGTCAGCCTTGAAGGTACCTTGTTAATCTTTAAATTCATGATAGAGTTTATTCTCCTGTTTATTATTAAACTTCCTATTTCAGATGGAAAAAAGTCTTAATAAAACACACATCCAGATGCTTCCGAACTGTATGCCCAGGTAAGGTTATACCTTTTTTGAAATTTTATTTACCAAGCAGGGAAGGTAATACATAAAGAATAAAAAGATGCAGTCTTTATTCTCACTTTTAAAAATTTTGTTCTGTGTAAAGGATTGTGATCTTCAGCAAGAAGTTAATATTACATCCCATGTTGTCTCATGGATATGTATGACCAGAATTCTTTTGAATTAAAATATTTCCTCATCTTTCCTCCTTCCACTCGAGGATTCAGTTTTCTCCTCACCTGCTTGTGTTGCTGGGACAGGGGGGTTGCCCTGTTCCTGATGCCTGCGGAGAGCTACAACCCTCCATCAGAGGGTGTGCGGGGTGAGATGCCTCCACACATTCACTGGCTACCGTGGGCATCATCAGTTCAGCAGGGAACCTGACACTTGCTAATTGCCAGCCTCTTTTTGTGACAGTGGAAATAGCTGCAGAACTTGAGCTTTCCGCTTAGCCTCCCTCCCTTTGCTGGTTCAGATAACAGTGGCTTTGTTTTCTTTGTCAGTATAGCATTGTCCAAGCAACAGGCTAGACCTTTCCCTTCTTTACTGGTTTAAATCCGGAAGGACTGCAAGGAGTTTTTTAACTATTTTGTATTTACACAAATGTAACTTCATTGACATTATTGGAAAGCAAACGCAGTGAGGTCAATCTGGTTTGCTGTCTTCACTGCTGTCTGAGAACCATCCCAGTAGAGTGAGGGTGCACATGGTCCAGCTGCAGGAAGATGGGCTGAAGTTTGACCCTTTTCCACACCAAAGGCCATTCTCGAGCCAGGATGGGAAGGGGCAGGCTCCCTGCTGAGTCCCAGTCTTTCCCTTCTCTGGTCCCGTTTAGACCCTTGCGACTCCCAGCCATGCCAGAATGGTGGCACCTGTGTCCCAGAGGGGCTGGACAAATACCACTGCCTGTGCCCGGTTGGGTATGGAGGAGACATCCACTGCGGTAGGTGTGAACCTGTGTCCTCCCTCCTTCCTTCTCAGCTGGGTCCTGCCTTGGTGGTGCCCGTGGCAGGGCCACAGGAACGACTCCAGGGGTCAGTATACACTGCATACAACACATTGCTCTCTCCCTTTCAGCACCAAAGCTGAGCCTCGAGTGTGGCGTGGATCTCCTTTTCCTGATGGACAGCTCAGCGGGAGTCACACTGGAGGGGTTCCTGCGCTACAAGGCGTTCCTCAAGAGGTTCCTTCAAGCAGTGGTGGGCCAGGACTCACCAACAAACGTGGGGGTGGCCCAATACGATACCGATGTCAGGATACCCATTGAGGTGGGACAATATAAGGATGCGTTCAGGCTCATGAAGAGCATTGATGCTTTGAATTTCGGTGGAGGAGGAACCCTAACAGGCAGAGCCCTGCGGTACATTGCACAGCATGGTTTTAGGAGCACCCCAGTCTTTGCAGATGTGCAGGATGATCTCCCACGTGTGGTTGTCTTGCTCACTGACTCCAAGTCCCAGGACCCAGTGGCAGAAGCTGCCAAGTATGCGAGGGACCGAGAGCTCTTCTTGATTGGTGTAGGCAGCAGCTTTGTGAGAGCAGAGATGGCTGAAGTGACTGGCAATCCAAGGCAGACAATTGTCTACTCAGATCCCCAGGATCTGTTCAATAAGATCCCAGAGCTGCAGAGAAGAATCTGCAGTGTGGACAGTCCTGAAGGTAAGAAGAGTGGTGAAGGGATTTCATTACAGGTTTGTCAAACCACTGAACTCCACTGGTCCTTGTTTTGCTTTTGTCGGTCATGGATTCAGGGACTAAGCTTCCATCACTGGTTTTTATGATGGAGCTGTATCTACTGGTATTAAAGGGTCTTAGATCATACTTCACATTGATCAGTAGTGATGAATTTTGCCCATCATTTGCCCCCTTTTTTGGTAGAAAGGAGTACATATATACCCTGGAAATTACATTGTTTGCACCCTTCTTTCCAGGCTGCCAGGCACAGTCTCTTGACTTGGTGTTCGCGGTGGATGCCTCAGCTGGAGTTGGCCTGGAGAATTTTCTGCTGCTGAAGGACTTCGTCAAGAGCAGCTCTTTGCACTTCAGCATCAACCGGGATGTCACCCAAATTGCCCTCGTGGCCTACGGAAGCAAAGCTCACACCGTGTTTGCTTTGGACACCCACACAAGCAACTCAGCTCTCCTCCAAGCCATCGACCAAGCTCCTTTCCTCGGGGACTTGCCCTCTGCCAGCAGTGCTTTACGCCACATTTACGGTGATGTGATGACAGTGCAGAAAGGAGCACGGCCCGGTGTCAACAAGGCGGTGGTAGTGCTCACAAACGGAGGTGGCACAGAGGATGCAGCTGCCCCAGCTCAGCAGCTGAGGGACAACGGCATCTTGGTGTTTGTGGTCATCATTGGAGATGCACAGAGGGACACACTGCTGAGGGTTGCTGGGTCTCCCACCTATCTGGTCCACATCTCCTCCTATGAAGACCTGTGGCATTACCAGGACCTTATCACTGAAAGAATCTGTGAAGGTGAGAACATCCCAGCCTCGCTATTTGTGCTGTTGCCAGGTGGTAAACTTCATAAAACAGGCATAGAGGGGAGTTTCTTCTGTAGCCCTTGTTGCTGTGGGTTTTCTGATGCATTAATGAATTCTCTTGGTGTTGTCACGTGCACTTTACAGACAGGGAGACCATGACATAGAGATCTGAAGATTGTCAGAAGCAATCCTAAAGGAACAGGAACCAACTTTCAGTGCAGTTGGTGGGATCAGGCTTCATGTGACTGGCTTTTTCCAGCCCTGCCAGGTCCAGGTTCTGCCTTCACTGAAAGACAAAGAAGTTGCTCATTTTCTGATGTTGCTTTACATCTGTAGAATTCGCTCTGTGTTACTGTACTTTCTGAAGTGTTGTTAGGGAGGATTAAGGGGATGTGTTTCTGCAGCCAACAGTGTTGGTCACTGAGCGACTTCTCTGAGTGTTGGTCTCCCTGAGTGAATGCCCCACTACAGGACACCAAGATTTTGTTTGCATTGCACAGGATTTAATCCTAAATCCAAAATCTGACTGGTTTTTGGAGCCTGCAGACTGATAAATTGAGGTCTTCAAACACGTTAAACTTAGTTTTGTTTGCAGGACTAAATCCTTATTCCCAGAGCACTCAGGAGGGCAGAATTTTCAAACATTCATGGAAATCTCATGTCTGTGTGCTTTCTTCACAATTTCAAGTTCTGAGGAGCAGTCCCAGCTGGGAAAAAATGAATAGTGAGATCAAGTTTGAAATGTGTGTGCTGAGTGGGAGTACTTGTGTTTGAAATGAGCTTTTCAGAAAGTGACCCTGGTTTGCAGACATTGGTGGTGGAGAAAGTCCTTTTACTTCCTTGCTGCTCCAGCTCATCTCTCCCCCATTTTTAAATGCCATGTCGTATTTCTCTTTTGAATCAGTATAACATTTAGCTCTTTGGTCTTGTTATGTTTTAACCCATAAGTAAGATCAAATGAAGAAGCAAGTTGAGCAGTGCTGTGATTAACAGCACAATCAAAGGTCTTTATCATCTAATGACATGACGTGGCTCTTTCAGGGTTAGAAAAAATGACAGAACTGTCTCTTTGGGACGAGGAGCTTGTCTCCTGGCAGGCCTCTGCAGGTAGTTCATACCTGGAGATGTTCAATGTGCTATTGCAGCGGTATTTTCAGCTGTGTTATTATAAAAACAATCTACTCTACCGTGAAATTAACCGCAAGGACACAGATGAAGGGGAAGAGACAACAGGGTTCAGTGATCCAGGCTAATAACGTACCATTTCCTGAGACTGAATCATCGCTTTCATTTCATGTGCAGGTAATCACTGTTTGTACTATAGAGGCTGGGACCCAGGTTGATGTAAAGATAAACCCTTCATTCACTCTTCTGCTCTAAGTCCAAGACTTAATAACAGAATCATTGTCTGTGAAAGGACTTGAAAAGAAAGACTCGTGATAAAAGTATGTGAAAAACAGACCCTGCCTCTGGACACCTGGAGTATTGTATTTATTACAAGGCCCAGCTGAAAAGAGACCATAAAAATGACCTGTTGTCTAGGAGAAAAGATCTTAGGCAATAATTATACAAAATAACTGATTAATAGAGAAGTACATGCATCATCAAAGAGTAAACTCCGTGCACTGGAAGAAGCTGATTTAAGGTGATGTTGTGTTAACAGGAGGCTTGAGTTCAGAGAAATGGTGTCTGGGTGGAATAGCATGATTCCCCCAAACAGGGACCCCCGGGTTGTGCAGTGTGCCAGGCGTGGAGGGAAGTGGTGGACACAAGGTGTGTGGAGCAGAGCACCAGGAAAGCTCTCAGGGGAGCAACCAGGGTCTGGGAGGTGTGTGGTGGGTCTGAGAAGTTTTTCTGGCTTTGGTTGCCAGCAGCAGTGCCACCCTGTGATGAAGGCAAAGGCACCTGTCCCTGGGGATGTGCCATCAGACAGGACCCCATCTGGGGAGTCTCACCACAACAAAAAGGCCATTGAAGTCAACTTGACTCCAGGTAAAGTCAACAGGAACTGATGATTGAGATCCCTCAAATCTAGGACTGGCATCAGTGATAATTCTGCCTGTCTTAGGTGTAGGTTTGAGTGTTGACGTGCAATCGTCGTTATCTGTACAGGGGGAATGACTATAGCATGTTGTAATCTCTAGTAACCGTTGTGGTGGATAGAGGATAGAAGTTAGATTCTTTCCCTCTCCTTCCTTTCCTACTCCCTTTGTCTGGTTTTTCTGCTGCGGAGCACAGGGCAAGGCTAGCGGGTACAGACCCTACACAGCGTGGTTGTTCCCTGGAGGAATTTCACACCCTTGCCAACGCTGCTGTAGAGGTGCCAGAAGGCTGGAAGCGAATTCCTCTGGGATGTTGCTACGTAACCTAATGTATTCACAGCAGGAAACGCTGCCAGCCCTGCTGCCAGCTGGGGTCTGCTCCTTCAGGGGGGCTGGGAAATCTGTCCCATATTTCACAAGAATGGAGCTAGTTGCAGCTCAGGCTATCATTGCAGCCTTTTCTCTCAAATCTCTAAGAAAAAAGCACTGAAATATTTCCCGTATTGTTTTCCCCTCGTGCCATCCCCGTTTCCCTGCTGACTTCTTGTCCTTGCTGCCCTCTGCTATAAACTCAGGTCCTCTCCAGGGCAAGTGGGGTTTGAACTCCGGGGCTGTCTGGGCTTGTGAACTGCTTGGAGCAGGGCATGTGTCTCACTCTGCACTGGCAGCGTCTGGATCTGGGGGGCTTAGAGGTGCTCATGTCTTCAGTGCACAGCTCTGACTATGCTTCCTCTTAGATCAGAACATCTAGCAATGCCATCCTTCCTCTTCTCCAGGTTAAATGCAGAGGAGTCTGCCCTCTGTGTGCAAACAGGGCCATAGGTATACGCCCTCTGCTGTGTCTGTGTGCTTCCCATCCCACTTGCCCCAGCTGACCTCTCCTGATGTTGGGGATATTCAGCTGCTGTCTCTTTGGAAGCATTCCTGATGGATGTGGGTCTTAGTGATTACCTCTCTGTCAATGTGCTTGACCCTGCTGTCCTGCTGTTTGTTGCAGAAGCGAAGAGCCCCGTGAGCCTGTGCAAACCCAACCCATGCCTGAACCAGGGCGTGTGCATCCTCAGGCCTGGAAGCTACCGCTGCGAATGCCACGGCTGGGAAGGACCCCACTGCGAGAGCAGTAAGCCTCAGCAGACAGCAACTGTGACAGACATCGTCTGTTCAGCTCAGCCCCGCTGAGCTGCTCCCAAACGCCCACCTCTCCCTTGAGCAGAGACGTGGCTGTAACTCCCTGACAGCTCTCTGGTGGCCTTGGTGCTAGCGTGGTGTGTCACCCGGAGAGCAGAGAGGATCGGGATGCTGAGGGCATCTCTTGGGAAGCTGCACCCTGCTTTACGCATTCACAAAGCAAGCTGAATCCCAAGGTGTAATGATTTTGGTAGTCTTCCCCTCCGCTCTGTTCCCCTTTCCCATGAGCCCTGCTAGAAGAAACAAACCCTCCTGGACTCCTGAGATGGAAAGCTCCAGCTGCCTTTTGAAGGGACGGAATTATCTCTAACTCTGATAGTTTGTATAGCTATCTTTGTTAGGCTGTGAGGTGCTGAGCTTGTCCCTTGGTCCTAAAGCCCTTATCCCAACTCTGTTTCTCTCCCTCTGCAACAGGAGCTCTCCGGGGTGACTCTCTGAGATCCCCAGGCCTTCCTCCAGACTCCCATGTGCAGTGGGGACCGAGGGCTTCGCAGCACTTCTCCAGAGCCCAAAGGCACGTGGACCACAGACACTGACACAGAGGTGCAAGTACTCCGGTTCTCCTGCCACCTGCATGGACTGCTGCTCACAGGCACGACTCTGCAGACCGCCTCTGGCCTTGGCAGGGCTCAAGTGACTGGCACCAAGACCGTGCTGAGGACGTTCCCAGTTCCTGCATCTCACAAACTGGGCTTTCTGGTGCTTGCTTTCTTTTTGAATCAAGTAAATATTTGTGTTTCAGTATTTATTGTTGGCATTTTGCATTTCCTCATCCAGATTCTGGTGCTGTGGGATTTTTTTAACGGACTTCTTGAAAGATCTTTGAGTTAGTCTAAAATTATGTGGGAGTCTGAGCAATTCTGGAGTTTCCACCAATGTGGGATTATGTAGATTGCAGCTTTGTTGCCTGTGCACAGAGATTTTTAAGGAAGTATTGAATCAACTGAGCCAAAAGGCTGGATCAGACTCTTAGTCAGCTGTAATCTTGATGTTAGTTTTTGGATCATCCTAAAGATTTGTTCGTCTTTCTAAATTTGACTGCTTGATACCTTGGCTAGAATTAGTTTTCAATGGAAAAACTGCAGAATGAAATTACTGGCTTTTGTTTTTTTATGAGCAGGATTCTTCTTAATGTTCTCTTTTTTGAGCTTTTTGAGTGTCACCTCACAGTTAAGGAGGGAGCGTGACTGGAGACACTGAGCTGGATCCCAAGGTCTCACAGACCTGGTCAGGACCCTTGGTCACAGCTGGCTCCTTGGTTCGGCAGCAGGTGTTGCAGTGAATGGCTTGTTACCTGCAGGAACACAAGTAAGAGGAAGGATATCTGGTTGTGAGTTTCTGTTCTGTTTTGTGAGTTATCCGTGCCACTTTCTTCTCTGAATTTATGTGGATTGATCTGATATGGTTAGTTTCACAGGCATTTTTTAGCTGCCTATTTTTGATAAGGAGACAGATTTGAAAACGATTGATTTTGCAAGAGCATTCAATGGGTTGTGCAGCCCAAAGCAGAGGGCACAGAAGAGGAAGAGTCCTGGACATCTATTCCCAAATCTCATCCACCATTTCCTTTCTCTTCCTGATGGCCACTTCTTTGCTGTTGACTTTGTATGGTATGTGGTTTTTCTTACAATTTTCTTTTTTGGACGAGCCTTGTGACGTTTCTCCCTCCCCTCATTGCTTTAAGCTGATCTTGTCCCCAGCACAGCAGCAGTCTCTGCAGCACAAACTGGGCCTCTGATGGGCTGTGATGGTTCACGTGTCTCCAAAGACACTTTGGCCTCACTTTTTTTAACAGTTTACCAGAGGATCACTGGATAAGTTTGCCCATGGAGCTATAAGCCTTGTATAATAGCTCCCCAGGGCCTGTGGTTCACACTGTAGTGGTGTTCCCTGCTGCTTTTCCCATGGCACCCGTCACCTCGGCAGAGCCAGAGCATCTCTGGACAGGACTGAGGCAGAGACATCGACTGTGACTGCCAGCCCTTGTGAAAATTGCGGCTGTTGTTCAGAGAAGAGGAAAAATACCCTCACCCAGATGTCCTGGTTCAGCGTTTGAATAGTAACATTAGATGTACAAAGAGAGACACAAATTATTCCACAGGTTCATTGTCAAAAGCACAACTGTCTCAGGCACTCTTGGGGATGAAAGCGGGCGCCAAGACGAGCGATGCTATCATACTTTGTGGAGAAACAGGTTAGGGGAAAAGGGGAATTTCCTCTCTTTTCACGGTCACTTCAGTAGATTGTCTGTGCCCTTTGGTGCCTAAGGCACAGCAAAATGGAGGCTGAGTTGAAGGAAGGGCTGACATTTGGGTAGAAAGAGAAATGAATCCTTTACAATTACTGACTTGGACAGGGCTGTAGCTATTGTCTGTGCTATAAACGTGTCAGTTGTCTCTTGTTCCAGGGAGTATGGGCTCCATCAGCTTCACAGTGAGCATCTAAAGCCATGGTTTGTGTTTTATGGTGTAGAAGCACCCGTGGAGCCAGCTGGATTCCAGCCAAACTGCTTGGAAAACTCTTCCTGGTCTCCCTGCATATCCTCTGCTGTGTGATGGGTCAGAGAGGCTGTGGCGTTCACCCTCGTGGTGTGGGGTTTGCAGCTGCTTGGTGGTTTCTGTGCCGTAGCTTGTCCAACAGCACCGTTTGTTCCCTCCTCTCAGCCTTTTTCCCTTGCAGGATCAGGCTTCCCTCTTAAACCTTGAAGCACGTTTACCTTGCCTGGCTCACAGCTCTGGGGCTGGGGTATGCTCAGGCTCATGCAGATGTTTGAAGCCTTCCCCTTGCATCTCTGTTGCCTGCAGGATAGTTTGTACAGTGCTGCTGAGCATTTTGGCTTGTGGCAAATGTGGTTTGGGTGTAATCTGTGCGTGCTGTCTTCATTTTAATATGTGGCTATTAAATACGTTGGTGGAGTGCGTGGGCTTTACTGGGACTTCTTGCTGAGGTCCAGAGTTGGGAGAAACCTTCTGCTGTGTTGAAGCACTGACAGACAAAGCCCTCTGTGAGATTCAGGAGCCACAGACTGCCAGCTCTCGTGCTGCAGACTGTATTTTAATGCCAGATGGGATATATCTAGCCCCGGGCATCCGATTGTTGGGTAGAGATGGAATTAAAGCCTGGAAGAGTTTCAGGGAAGCTGGTTCCCATGTTCCACCAGATTTCCAGAGGCATGCACCTCATTGTCTGTGAAACCCAGCCCCTAGCCTCTGGGTGAGTGAGGCAGGGGTCTGAGAGCCCCAAATGCCCCGGGATCCCCGTGTTACTGATCTACATGTGCTGCACCTGTGACCTTCCTTCTAGATGTGGCTGAGCACCCAGGTTGGGTGGTTGCTCAGCTGTGCTCTGCAGAGCCTACTTGCAGGGTGCCAGCCGTGCCCTGCAGGGTGCAGCCCACGCCAGGCTACGTCCGATGCAGAGGAGCAGCTCTGGATGCTGGTAGCAGCCCCACAAAGGTCACCCAGGACTCACGCAGGCACTGGTATGCCCAACTTGCATGCATGAGACAACCCAGCTTGGTCTCAGGTGACTGCGGTTCCTTGCCTCTCAGTGCTTGTTTTTGCATCCACAGCCTTCCCTTTCTGCGGGGAGAGAAAATGCCCAGCAGCAGTAGCCCCAGCAGCTTGGCTTTTGTAGGGGACGAAGCGCTTTGCAAGGTAAGGGGGCGTCAGGGCAGGGGGAAGAGGGGTAAAAGGCAAGTTGCTAACAAAGGTCAGGGGTTGGGATGGTCTTGGAGAGAGCTGCTGATCCCACAGGCACATAGGACAGTGCTGAGCAGTTGTTGGAGTTGTTTTGTTTGTTTATTTATTTATTTGAGTTGAAGATCCTGTCTAATTTCTAGGCCCTTTCTCCTGCAAATTTTAATTAAAAATGGGTAAGTAAAAAAAAGTGGCTTGGGGCTCTGTCGTGATCTCTTACTGGGTTTGCTCTCACAGACTTGCTTTGAATTGAGTCAGAAATATTTAACAAGAATATGTGTGGTGGGAGCTCATGCCCTGGAGGATGGGCACGGCTTGCACCTGGCACAGCTGCTGAGGGGTCCCTGCGAAGGTGGCACTGATTCTGTCTGGCTTAGCAGGGGGCACAGAGGACAAAACCTGTGCCAGCTCTTTATGAGGTGTCTGTGCTGCTGTTACTAACAGCCGTGGATACCTCTTACTCTGCAGGACTGCTGGAGGAACCTTCACTGCTCATGGGCCATGTGCTGACTGCAGGGAGAGGCCATTTCTTCTTAAAAAAAAAAAAGGGATTTAGGTAAGTGCCACAAATTTCACCCCCCTGTAAGTCTTACCTTCCCTCTCCCCTTGAGTTTCTTGCACAAAGCAAGCAAAATCATTCCTGTTGTGACTGGTAAATATGTTGTGCCTAGTAAATATTTGTTTCACAAAGGGGTCTGGTTTGGCATCTGTGCTGTAAAGACAGGCTTCAACAACTTTCTTTACTAACCCTTTTCCTTCCTTTCCAGCTAAATCCCTTCCTGCTTGTCCCGACAGCGATGGCAGCAGGCACCAAGCGCTGCACACAGTTGCTACCTGGTGGTGAGCAGGAGGTAAGGGACTTATGATAATTTTTCCCTTTGTGGTGGTTTTGTTCTGAGGACTGTGCTACTGAGGCTGCTGCACGTATTCATGCAAACTCCTTGCTATTTTTCAGTGGGTTAGCTGTCAGAAAAATGTGGTTGGCATGGCTGCCACTGTAGAGGATTAAACTATTTATTTCAGGCATAGACTCTGTGGCCTGCATAGCCAAGGAACTCTATAGTAACTAACAGTGTTGGGGTTTGAAGTGCATGAAAGCTACTGGAAACTAGAGCAGGGACAAGGCATATTACAAATAAATTACACTGGTAATAATATACTCAACATTTTATTATAAAACCCTCTAAAGCGCCACTTTATAGCTCACAGTTACGACAAAGGAAATGCCTTGAGTTAAGAAAACAATGGGGACACAGAGACATTGTTTAACATTTTTTGTCTGGGGAAACATGTTGCTCAGGACTCGCCTACGTTTACCATCCCCTGGCGGTCCCAGCAAGACCACCGAAGCTGATGGGGCTGTGGTGTGAGCAGCAGGGCTGCTCTCGCCCAGCGCTGTCTGGGTACCACTGTGAAATGGCTGGACAAGCTCTGGCAGATGACAGCGGGGTGCAGGGTGAGGGCATGTTGCTGTGTGTGTATCTAGGGGGTGGGCAGGGTCTATTTAGGGTGTGGACAGGGTCTCCTGCCAGCTCATCGTGGGTCAAAACAAAAGGTTTGTGATGGTGGCCGTGGCCTCCTTGTGCTTTGGAGCTGAAAGACCCCTGGGTCCTGAGCCAGCAGTGGCAGCAGTCGATTTGCATGAGTTTTTCCTGTGTGCAAACCTTGCTGAGGGACAGGGCTTACAGCTCAGGCTGGTGAAACCCTCCTGAGGCCTAGAATTAGCAAATGCCTCAGTCTGTGCCACAGTAAAAACAGGCATGAAGGCATTCTTGCCTCCAGGATACCATGCCCACGTGCTTTGATGTGCCCAGGCATTGTGGCAGCAGCAAGCATCCTCCCGCACCCCTTCATCCCCCAGCCATCAGGCTTCTGTTCAGGGAGAGGCCTCATTTGGAGCTGGTCTCTGGCCCGTCAAAGGCTTTCAAGGGTTAGGAAGGTACAACATTTTGCCTGTCTTTACCCTGCTTCTGGGTGCTGTTTGTCAGCGTACCTGCACAACTCCAGGGACAGCCCAGCCAGGTTAGCAGAGCTGCTTTGGCTTTGCAGGGTTGGAGAACACTGAGGCCCTGCAGTCAGGTCAGTTACCAAGCTGCAGGGCTGAAGGACCAGTGGAGGAGCCAGGCAATGGTGTCTGCAGGCCTTCAGATGTGACAGCAGGTCACAGGGAGGAGAGGGAAACAGGTGGATGGATTTATGCCCCGTGCCTTCAAATATTACTGTCTCTAAGCTTACCAGTTCCAGGCACCTAACATCTCTCATTAAAAAGCTTGGCCAGAGAGGAGAGGGATGAGCTTTGCAGGCCACAGCACCTAAAGGCTATATTAAGTTTAATCATCTGGAAATAAGGGTCATAGCACCAAGACAGCCAGCAGCCCCCAGAGGAGAACAGATCCAGCACCCTCCTGCACCCATGTGAAGGGTTCCTTTCCCACAGGGAGGTGTTCAGCAGATTGTGCAGCTGCAGCTCTGCAGAGACCAGAGAGCATCAGCAAAGTGGTGCTTGCAGCCAGGGCAGGAGCACAGGGACACTTTTACCTCCTCTCGGAAAAGGCCAGCATCAGGATTCAGCATCCTCATCCAACAGGTAAGCAGGCCTGGGCCTTTGATAAATTGTTAACAAGCTTTCAAATATGATTTTTTTTTTTTTTTTTTTTTCCAGAACAAACTCCTCTGGACACTGTCTGAGGGAGCTTCTTTGCCCAGAGCCCTTGGTGCCACCAGGCTGTAACACAGCACAAGAAGGTGAGCAGGGATCTTCCTCCGTATTGCGGCAAATCAACCCTGCTGCAGGCTGGTAGGAAGAAGGCCGTGGTGTGATGCATCTGGTCACTGAAAATCTCTGCTGCAGGTGTAGATATAGTTCCCTGTTATGCTGAGAGGATCCTTCCCGCTGGTGTGTGCTTCTCATCTGTGTCTCAGCCATTGCTCAGGCCTGGCTACCTCTCCAGGCTGAAGGCTGGATGATCTGCAGCTGAGTGATGACCAGCAGGAACAGGTGAGACTTTAGCTGATTGAGATTTGCTGTAAGAGGTCAAAAACCACTGGGGTATAAAGAATAGCAGAGGCCTGTCCTGAACCCACTACTGCCACTAATATAGAAACCTTAATAACTCATTGATAAACCTTCAGAGTAGAAATACACAAAACAACCCCTATGTACAGTAACATTCTTGTTTACATCGACTGGGTTAGGAATCTGATGCAAGGATTGCCACTGGTTGTTATTGTTTTAGCTACGTGATGGGACTTGTCTGGAAAGAGCAAGATCGTTTGGGCTAATTGGTATTGGCAGCCGTTGGCTCCACTGCTGCATCTGAGCAAGTGGAGCGACGCAGAGGAGGCGCGTGGTGTGGGTTGTGTTGCACACCCAACCTCCCCCAACAGGTGATTGTATCCCCTTGTCCATGCCTGGGTAATTCCAGTCTTTAGTCCATCTCTGAAAAACGTGCTTCTAACTAGCACCCTTCTTCTCCCATTCCTGCCAAAGAATAAAGGCAAATTAGTCAAACAGTAAATCGGGCAAGCAGCAGTAGCTGTAATATGCTCAGGAGCAACCTGATTAAATGGTACCCGCAGGGTGGGGCAGGGAGGTCTCTGTTAAACACAATGCTTTCATTACAGACTTCCCACTCCAGAAAGCAGTGGCACTGCCTGAAAGGGACCAGGCACATGGGTAGGTAGATGGGGTGAGACATATAAAGGAAAGGCAGAAGAAAACTCAGCCAGAGTCCTTATTTCATTACAAAGACAGACCATATGGGGGCCTCCCAGGTGCTCAGAAGCAGACTGCCTGATCACTCTCCCTCCTAGTGAAATTTCAAATGTATTTCAGCACAGTTTCAGTGAGAGGAAACCACTCCTTTACTCCAGTTGCTGCCAGCGCAGTCAGGATGGCTTGGCTCCAGTTACAGGAGCAAACAGCAATTAGCTGAAATCGCAGCCAGGACAAGCCCAGGTGAAAAGACCAGAGGAAAACCAGGCTGCCCTGAGTCATGCTCAGCATGCTGCCCAAACACCCGCAGGCCAGACCCTGTCACCACCATCCCTGCTGGTCTGCTCAGCTGCTGGGACAAGCGAGCAGCAGCTACCCCGGGCACAAACCAGCATTTACCTTAGCTTTCTGTAGGACTGTCCCCTTCCCTGTCACCATGACGGACAAAGGCCTGTTTTTCAAAGCTGTTGCTGAGTTGACTGGTGAGTTCTCTGAGCTGTTTCCTGGACTGGCAGTTTTTGTTTGAATCTACAATACAAATAATAGAAATAGGGGTAACCATCACTGTTTTGTGGGAACCATGTCCTCAGGAAGGAATTTGGGTGCTTAAATCTCCCCCCAGAACAACCCTTTGCTTGGCTGGGTGCAGAAGGAGGGCTGGGTCCTGACCTGCATGACCCTGATGGTGTGGCTCAAGGTCCCACAACAGCCAGTGTCCTGAGTCCCAGCCTCCTTTCACCTCCCCATCACTGCTGCTATCTCATTCTTTTATTTTGATATTTTCATATTACTATATTTTATTTTCATATGACTGTATTATTATATTACTATATTATCGTATTACATTTTTATGTATCACATCATTATAGATAGAGTGTTAAGATATGGTGTTACGTTATTAGCAGTTATGCCATTAAGGAGCAGGCTGAGGTGTTGTGCCCGTGCCACCACGTGCACTGGGGTGCCTCCACCTACCCGGGGTGCTGCGTTCTCCAGGTGCGTGGTGTCCACCGTGGTGCCCAGCGTCACGGGGCCGGACTCTGCCTTCTTCAGATTCTCCTTCACCTCCACCAGGTTCAGCTCCACATCTACCCTTCGGCTCTCCTTTTTCTTGCACTCTTCTTCTATCTCCTTCAGCTTCTGCTCCAGGCTCTTGTCTGCAAAAGGAGGGACAGCTCGGCACCGCGCTTCCTGGCTGGTTCCCAGGGGCTGGCATCAAGCTGGGGGTCCTTGGCCATTGTGGTGCTGGTGGCTGTAGGGGACTTGGGGCACCCAGAGGGGGAACAGGGACCAGCCACAAGAGTATGCATCGCTCCTGCACGTTTTCCTTGTGTCTTTCCCCAGGATGGACCATGGCAGAGCCAGTGCTTTGCTCCAGTGCATTCTAGGCTATATGGTTTGGCTCAGAGCACCAGGTCTACCCCCAGAGCTGAGGCAAACCATGCCACTGTGCCAAGGTAAGCTTGTCCCTCCCATGCCATGAGACAGGAACAGGGTGGCCTAGGATCCATCCTCTTCCAGTATTTCAGCGCCATCTTCCCTGGCAGCTGGACTGCTGTTAATGTGCCTGGGGTAATGCAGGTGGTGCTGGAGGAGCAAAGCCTCTTCTGGCCCCAGGTTCATCACCCCTCTCCAACCCCGCGGTCCCACCTTGTCCCATTTCTGCATGTTGCCCCTTGCCCAGCTCTACCTGTGCATCCCACGAGCATCTCCTTCAGCTCCCGCCTCTCCTTGCGCAGCTGGGTGAGCTGAGCTCGGATTTCCTCCTTCTCCTTCTCCAGCCGCTCCTTCTCCTCCGTAAACCGCTTCACCTCTGCCTCTGTCCTGTTCTTGCCCAGCTTGGTTTCCACTGCTGCCACTGAAAACACAAGCCACCCAGACCAGCTCAGACAGGGAAAAAGCAGGAGGGAAAACATCTTCGGGTGGTTGCAAACAAAAATGAACAAGACTCAGGAAAGTCACGGGAGGCTCATCACCAGCCGCAGGGCAGAACTCGCACCCAGAGCCCCCGTCCATGCCCCCAGCTCCCCACTCACCAGGAAGGGGCATCTTGGGCCGGTGTGCAGGTGCCAGCTGCGGGCTGCCCACCACTGAGCCCGCTGAGCCTGCCGGCAACTCGGGGGCTGTCTGCGGGGAGGCGATGTTCTGCTGCTGCGTCTGGGTTTTGATGGGGGGCGTCTGGGGTGGTGGCTCTTCGGGCTCTGGCTTCTCTGGCTGTTTCTGGAGCAGAAGATGAGAAAGGAGGTGAGAAGATGTGGTGGGGAGCTGGACCCCTGATGAATCCTGGCCCCAAACCTGGTTAAATACCTGCTCTGAGGTCTCCATCGCCTTTCCACAGGGCTCAGCATCCTTAGCCACTGGGGTTGGGGGGGGCTCATCTGCGCTGTCGAAGGCAGCCTTGGTGCCAGCCCTCTCTAGAGATGGCGAGCTCAGGGGTGACGTCTGGCACGACTTCTTGCCAGCGCAGTGCAGGAAAGACTTCACCGGGGTGAGATCCAGGTACACTCTGTCTTGGTCCCCCTCCAGTTTGCTGTCACTCTTGGGTACTTCTCCCTGGAAAAGGCAAATGTTCCCCAGAAAAGGGCCTGTCTGCTGCAGCCAGCAGCACGAAGTCTCACTGCAGAGCAGCAGCATCTTAGGCCGTCTGGGATATTTTCCATAAACATGTAAGTGATCTAATGAAGTTACAACCCCATTTTCTAAGTTACTCCTCAAGGAATATTTTCAGAGTACAGAAAGTTCCACTCTGCTTTCCTTCAGTAAATCTTTCCAGTGGTTGCAGAAGACTCATATGGGGATCTCACCCTGGTGTAGATCTAGCCGAGCCCTGTGAGATCCTTTGCCTTCTCCAGGATACCAGCCCCCGTCTCCCCAGCATGGCCTGTGACAGCAGATCCCTACAATGCCCCACTGGAAATCTCTCGCATTCCTCAGTGACTCCTCATCAGCGCCCACTTCTGTCTCTTGCAAAAGCCTGGATTTCCCCGGGGGGCTGGGAATTCCCTTCCCCCACGTGCCATTACCAGCTGCATGTGGCTTTGGCAAGCTCTCTCTTCCCTGCAGGAGATTCCCCCTGGCTGGGAAATGAGATGCTTCCCCGTGAATCATGGATGCCCCTTGATGCAAGCCACCTGTGACAGTGACCAGAGGCGTTTGCTGCAGCAGCAGGAGCCAAACTCAGCGGCAGTACTCACTGCAGGAGGGTGTCGCGCTGGGCACCTTACCTCGGGCACGTCTGGCAGGTCCACATCATCATAGAGCTCCTCCTGTGGCATCCTCCCCTTGGGCAGGTTGTCGATGTAGGCGTTGGGCTCCGAGTATTTCCTCTGCATTAGGCTGTGAAGAGGCAGCAGGACATCCTGTCAGGAGGGACGCCTCTCTCTGCGTGGCCACGCTGCTGAATTTTGGGGTGTTTGTGCACACGGTGCCACATCCCCAACCCCACTAAGCAGGCTTCTCAAAGGCCACCCGGGTGCATGCCCCTACTCCTGTGGCAGCAGTGCTCAGGTGGGTGCACCATGCTGGGACAATTGCTCTCCTGCATTACACTGAGCTTTCAGAGAAAGCACCTGAGCTGCACCTGTGCCTGAAGCACCCCTCTCCAGCTCACTCCCCCTCCACCAGCTCCCAGGAGCCCCGCGCCACCCCGCAGACGTACAAGAAGGAGTTCTTTGCAGCGCTCACGATGCAGGAGACTCTGTCAGCATCCACGTAATCATAGGTAAAATCCTCCGGGTCTGTTTTTGAGCCTGATTCGGATAAGAGGAGGCCCAGCCAGTGTCCCATTTCCTCTGAGGACTTTGCCTACAAGGTGACCAGAAAGATGTTATGGGTGGCAACAGCAGCGTCCGTGGTCTCCCATGGCTAGTGCTGAGCTAGCCTTGGCAAGGGACTGTACTGGCATTTTTCTGGCCTTGCAAGGAGCTGGCCATTTATTTTAAACCTGAGACCACATTAAAAAAAATAGGAAGTACCATTCTGTATATGGACTGACTGGCAAACTGGGGAGATAGATATATCTATCAGCTCCTCACTTAGCTCCTTACTAAAATTTGCAGTCAGTCTGCATGTTCATTTCACTGGTGAACAATTCAGCTGCATTCCAAACTAAGAAAAGTCTCTATGGCTGGTGGAGATGCTGTCAGGGAGCCAGCTTTGGGAGGAAAGAGTGCATTTTTTATCTTACACCAGCAGAGTGCAGTAACATGATTTGCAAACACCAGATGTGAAAGGCGACACAAGCATAGCGAAGAGCCTGCGAGTTCCTTATGCCAGAGCCCCAAATCCTGTTTGCACAGGGAAGAAGGGAATGGGAGAGTTTAAAGCATGGTCAAAGAACATCAAAGGGAGCCCCTAGGTATAACATGGCCAGAATCAAATTCCCAGATGCAAAGAACAGCCTGACATTTTGCAAAATTAAGTGTTGAATGTTGTGCCTAGAAGCCAGCTCTAGCAAATAGCCAAATATACTTCCCAGTAGTGGATGATTTCTACCTGGAGCAAGAAGTGGGCTGACACAGATATTGTTTGCTTTAATTTGAGGCATTAGAGCAGTAAGTACAAAGCAAAATTCAGGGCAAGTGAATCCCAAACTGGAAAGTATATTTTAAGCTTCCAATCTGTTTTATTTAGCACAGACTTCGGTGCCTGGAAGCCAGCCAGCCAGTCTGTACATTGAGGCTGGTGGCCCAACAAAATACAGTTTCTTCCATTCACAAAATGTAAATTTTCCCAGCACCTTTTCTTCACATCTGTAATTAGGCAGAATGTCTTGGACATAGACATAACCTGAATCAGAGGCTAAGCAAAAACACCTAAAAAACTTCATGGCAGGCACTCGAAGTCAGTTGTTTAGCTATAAATATTCCACCCACTGGAAAAATACAGGAAATTGCTCACATTGTCCACCTCCTACCATAATCACGCTGTCGTCAGAGAGAACTAAGATTAGAGATAAGCAGCCTAGATGCAGGCAAAGGAAAGTAACAGATGGAGACGAATTCACTTGCACTTTCAGAGGCAGATCTGTGATCAGTTTACTTAGGATGCACTCATGACCCATGGCTTTGGGACTCTGTTTTCAGAAGATGAAGTTCATAGAATCACAGAATGACTTGGGTTGGAAAGGACCTTAAAAATCATCTATTTCCACACCCCTGCCATAGGCAGGGATGCCACTCACCAGATCAGGTTGCCCAGAGCCCCATCCAACCTGGTTTTGAACACCTCCAGGGATGGGGCATCCACAGCTTCTCTGGGCAGCCTGTGCCAGTGCCTCACCTCTCTCTGAGTGAAGAATTTCCTCTCACAATCTAATATAAATCTCTCTTTTGGTTAAAGCCATCACCCCTCACCATAACATTATCTGACCAAGCAAAAAGTTGCTCTAATTTTTTTTTTTAGACCCCTTATCCTATAGTCAGTGGAGATGGGCACCTCTAGAGACTCTTCATCCCAACCTTAGATGAGAACCTAAGATGAAAGCTGAACAGTCCTCTGGAGATGCCAGCATCAGAGGCAGCCTGGATTACCAGCCAGGCAGGACACCTTCTAGGTGACCATGGTCTGGTGAACCAAACTCCAAAGCTTCAGGCTGTTTGCTGAACTGAAGTCTTCCCTAAAAAGGCCTGCATTTGAGCAGTGAGAGGCTCTTAGGCCTGCTAAGACACCCAGAACAAACATTTAAAGAAGAATGTGCTTGGAGATTCACAGCCTACCTCCAGAATGACCCGTTCTTCCCCGTTGTGCAGGATGCGGAAGGAATAGAGATGATCAGGGTTTGGGTCTGGGATGATTTCACAACCTGCCAAATTCAGGGGCTGCTGAGCCAGTTTGCTTCGATTCTTGTCCTGGTAGAAATGGAGGTGACCATCTTTTATCTGGCACCAGCGGGACTTCCACTGGCTGTTCACAAACACGTTCAGGTAACCTGCAAGCAAGCAAAGGTTATCGAGTCATATTTTGCACAACATGGGGGGGGGGGGGATGTTGAATCAAATGTCATTTCTGTGCACGGGGAGTAAGTCAGTTCTGAGTTCACCACAAAAAGCCACAGGCAATGATGAAGAACAGAAGCACAAAGATGAGTGGTCCTGAACCACATAAAACAGGATGAAAGGGTGAAAATCTGTTCAAAATGGGACCCTTGAAATTCAAATCAGGTTTGGAGCAGCAAGTTGGCTACAGACAGGTGGACAAAGTTGGTCCCAAATGATGATTCCAGTTGACCCACACAACCTCCTCCCTCTTGAATCTGCGCTTCCTCTTGAGTCACCCTGTGAGCTATGGCCTGCCCTTGTAAGCACCACAGTCACCTTCATGTGAGGAGGCACCATAATCTGCATGGATTTACTGGCATGGACAGTGGCTTTTTTGCCTACTGATGCATGCACTGAGCAGGCAATGATGCCTGGTGCTCACCCCGCACTGCACACCAGGGTCCAGCCCTGAGACAAGTCCCTGCAGAGGAGTTCGTGCTGTCACTTACTTGAGGTCTCCAGGGATCTCTCTGGGCTATCCATGGAGCTGGATTTTTTCCTCCCAAGGTTCATCAGGTTGCTCAGTATTAGGCCAGTTGTCCCTTTCTTCTTAACTACCAGAAATAAACAAACAGGCAAAAAAGTCACTTAGGCTGCATTTATGCCATCTAAAACTGTCCCAAAGCGACTTGCCCACATTCATGCAGGATCTCTGTGGCAGGGCAGAGCCAGGTTTCCCAAGCCCTATCAGAACACTAACTGCTGAGAAATTCCAATGTTCACCTGCCAACTCATTATGGAAGAAAGCAATGAAATCAAATTCTGAGGTAGTGAATTCACGGGCGGTTTTCACCCTGCACCAGGTCAGTTTGGGGTGGCAGCAGCCAAAGAAGCTACAGAAACCCTTGCTGCACACAAGCTGCAGCTTAGTTTCCCCTCATTCCCAGGGTGAGTTTTTACCATCTTTCGTCTCAGCCGTCTCTGGGTGCCCATCTGTGCTGCTCCCACTCTCTGAGGCTGCAGAGTACCTCTCGGAGAGCTCCACCTGCCAACAAGCACCAGACATCAGCTCTGCAGACACATGCAACCAACTGCTCCAGCAAGCACCTGCCACAGGGAATTTTCCCCTGGCTGCTCCCCTGTATGGAGGGGAGCCCAGTGCTGGGTCAGCTTTGGGGGAAAGATGTGGCAAGAAAATTCAGATTGTTCCAGTAATGCTCCTTTTTAGCAGAACAGGTGGTGGGTTACATTTGTATCCATCTTTGCTCAGACACATTTAATATACCTAGGACTGCTATTTATTAAAAGAATACGGTGGAAAAGCAACCCCCCTATTCCTCCTCTCTGTAGAGACAAGGTGTACCTTTGGGTAATTGAGGCGCTGTGAATCTGGGATGTACTGGTTGCCTTCACTGCCTCCTTCGCACTGCAGACCACTGGTCTCCTGGATTACCTGTGCCGAAGACAAAGCCAAAGCTGGTGAGTACAGCACAGTAACAGGACTGATCTTCTCCCCACAACCATGGACAGACAATAACAGGACATCCTGCTAGACCCCCAGAGTCCCTCCTGTTCCATGTCAGCCAGGGAACCCTGGTGCTGCCCCAAGCTCTGCAGAGGCTCCTTCTTCTGCTGCCATCCCAAGGCAAGGGCTACATTGCCCCCTGCCCGCAGCCACTTCACACTGGGCACTCTCTCCCCAGATGTTTCTCTTGCTGTTGGTGCTGGGCTGCGAGGTGCCTCTGTGGCCTCCCGCACACAGAAGGCGGTGGGTTGCTCCAGGAAGAAGCTAACCCAGGCATGAAAATGAAGTGCTGTATTTGTATATGGGCTTGCAGGGAGGAAGGAGCCAGAGCATGTGAGGACAGGACGGAAATCAGATATGGCCTTGTTGGGATTCAGCTGGAGGGATTCAGAGATGCTGGTCTCTGGAAGATCAGTCCTGCACAGGAGCATGAAGCATGTAGCATTCACATTTATCGTCTTTCTTGCCTTCCCTCTGCATTACCAAGGAGTCAAGACAATAATTCTAGAGCAGCCTTCCAAAAGGCTTTCTCTGTTCACCTGTCCCTCCCTCCCCACGTTCACACCTGCCTCAGGGAGGCAGGAGCTCCTGCAGCACTGACACCACCCATCAGCACGGGGAGAAACAGAGGCTGAGCCACACCATGTGCATGGAGGGAAGCTGGAGGGAAGTGAGGAGCTTCCCCCTTGGCATACAGGGCTCCTGACAGGCACTGCAGCCTGAAGGAAATGCTCAGGGACCTCCTTTCCCTGGCAGATGAAGGCCTGGGCAACCCCAGGGATGTCACTGACCCTGAGCCACTGCTCTGCCTGGTCTTTACTCTGCAGCCCCAGCACGATGACATCAGCGTTCATGGGGATGATCTTCAGCTTGTGCTCTTTCTTCTTCACTTGCTTTTCCTTGTGAATGACAGTGCAGCCCAGCAAATTCACATCCAGCTGAGGGTTGTGGTCTTTGGAGCTCTTGTAGCACTGGGAAAGGAAGATGGAGGACAAGTGAGAGACACGAGGAGCCTTCCCTTTTGCTTGCTGGCATGAGCTCACACTAGAAGTGGCTCAGTGCAGCCTCATGCATTAAGTGCCCTGAACACGAGAAGGTTTAGGACCTATGCAGATGCCACATCTATGTATGCAGACTACACACAGGTCATCTCTATACGTATGTAGATACACCTAAGGTGTAAATAGGTTGTTTAGGTTGTAGGCAGACAGCAGAGGATATACGCACCAGCAGCCTGGTGTCTTTGATGACACACAGCTGTTTCGCCCACTGTCCCAGCCACTTCTTCCTCCATAGGAATGCACAGATACGGGCATCCTTCATCAGCTCGATGGTGGCCTCTGTGGATGGCCACTGGTGGGTGGCTGACTTGCCTTTGCTGCTTTCTTCCTCATCGTAAGATTCATAGGAGCTACTGACGGCTTCACCATCTTCTAAAACAAAAGCAAAGCTTTGTCAGTAAGTACATCCCTCAGACAACTCTGGGCCTATTGCTTGCCTCAGCCATGCTCAGACATGCAAAAGCTGCAAGCATAGAGATGTGTCTTTTGAACATCTGCAGAGGATAATCAACAGGAAAACGACCCTCATGGATCTTTTTTTTTTTTTTTCTTTTTCTTTCTAGCTCAATATGAATCTCACTGAAATGTTTTGAGTCTAATAGTCTCAGTTATAAAACACTCAAAAGACACATCTCAGTTGACCACAAGTTTGAGAACATTCCCTTAGACATTTTCTGATGCTTTCTGCTTTTTTTTTTTTTTTTTTTCCTGCCAAGATGCTTTCTCTGCTTTCCACTTGAAGCCAAATAAAATTTTTAAGGCAATAGCAAGCTATAATCACCCCTTGTTCTCTGAATGTCAGAAGTAAGAATGGTATTTGCAAAGCCATGCAACAAGCAAGGATCTGTTGTGTTGGAGATGTCATGCCACTTTCCCTCTCTGGGTTAACAGATCTAAGGGACATCAAGGGACTTTGCAGCAGCAAGAATTAGTCATAAGTAGCAGCAGCAAATAATAACAAGCACATTTTTCACGTTCATTCTTGAACTGATTGCTACTTTATTAGGGTAAGCTGGGATTTTCAATGCTCAGCTCTAATGGGAGGCGATCGGAGTTTTCAGCTGATAGGAGCAGCTGGACATCGGAGCCAGATTCATCAGAAACAACAAAAATGTGCCTGTTGGCTGCAAGGGAATTTGCAGTGTTTTGATGGTGTCTACGGTACAGCTCTTATTCACGAGGAACCGGATCCCCATCACTGCTACGTAAGCTCGCATGGCAAGATGGCAAGATTTGGGCACCGTCTGCATAGAGTTTGACATTCTTATCTGATCAAACAGCACTGAGAAAGGTCATGAAGTTTCCCTCACCAGAATTTAGTCTAATTTAGATTCTCATCAAATCTCAATAGCCACATAAAAGTAACACTGTTGGATTGGTGTAAAATAAAATAGGAAAAGCAGCCGGAAAAGCGAGAAAAAGCATCAGGAGCTTCATTGAAGAGCATTTCTTAGCTTGGGTTTGTTTTTAAAGTAAAAGGAACTGAGACGCAGTAACAAAGCTACAGCCTTACCCCCAGCCTCCTCCAGTGAAATCTCACTCTACAACATCCCTCAAGTGGTCAGCACAAAGCTGCACCATTTAAACAAACCTTTTAAAATAAATAAATAAATAATAATAAATAAAAAGACTGCCTTTCAAAGTCTCTGAATACTGCTGACACACACTCCTGGCTCACCATCTCCATACCTTCCTGGCCTGGCGGCCTCCTGATGGAAAGGTGTTTTCCAGGCTGAGTTTCCAGCTGACAAACTGGGACAAACCCTGCTTGGGTGACTCGTGCTAACACTGTCTTTACTCCTAGAGCTCGCTCCATCACAAGGCAGACAGCTCGGGCACCTCAATACAACTGCCTACTGGCAGTTTCAGCTAAGACCAAAGTTTTATCCTCTTGTTGAAGTGACCTCCGTGGCAGCCTCCTAAGGGCAGAAGACTAGACACCAAAACACAGCAAAGACTCTCTGATGGCACATTTTGAAAAAAAAAAAAAAAAAAAAAAAAAAAAAAAAAGTGTTTTTCTCCAATTCTCAGAGCCATTCAATTCCCCTCCTCCATTTCCCTGCAGTACTTCTGGAAGAGGACTCGTGAACCTTTCATTTCAGAGCTGCTGAGATTTCCGGTCTCTCCTATGCCAAAATAACACCTGCAAGCTACTTTTGACCCAGACAGGATTATGAAACCAAGCCACCCCAGAGGCTTTCACCCATACTCTGGGACGGCCTTATCTAGATCCAGCTCTGCCTTCCTGTTTGCTCTTCCCACGGCTGCCCAGGCTGCCCATCGACACAGCGACGCAGGGAGCTCCAACCACCCTTCATGCATGTAACAGGCAGTGCCAGGGGGAAGCACTTGATTGCCTTGGCTAAACATTAGGTTTTAAAGGAAAAAAAAATAAATAAAGGAAAATCACTTCAGGGTTAAAAGCATGCCATACCCATCGTTATTGTGGCATAAATAACACCCTCAGTAACCTGCAACCCTGGCCTGGGTCCAGCCGCAGCAAGCCTACCAAAAAGACCTGCACAGTCAAAAGCAAAGAGAAAGGGAAACAAAGAGAGAAAGCCACAGATAAGAAAATGCAAAGAACAAGGGCGACAGCCTGGCTAGGGTCCTGCTCCCCCCTCTGCTGGTGAGGCTTCCCTGACCCCCACATCAGCGTCCAACAGGGACAAGGGGCCTGGGGACGCTTGCAACCAGCCCCCTCGAGCAAGGCAATTCCCCTTCAGAAAGGATCATCATAATCAGAATTAAAACCAGCGAAGGCAGATGAGCTGGCTCAGTTGGAATAACTGTTGCTCAGTCGGCAGTCACATTGTCCCTTCTATTTTCATTCTGTCTCTTATCACAGCCTTCACTTATGCAAATACAGCGGAGGAAGGGAACGATAACAGTTTAACACGTCTCGGTCTGGGAGGAAAAGGAAGCAGCAGTGTTGGCTAAAGCTGTATGGTGAAAGGCAGAGGCATCCCCAGCGGAGAGGCAGGGATGCTGACAATGAAAGAGGAACCCCAAGACCCAAGGGTCTCTCCTGCCAGTTTCATTTTAATTAGTTCACCCACGGTTTTGTTACACTGTTTGCAGTCCGAACTCTGATGATGCACAAACCCTCTATCTCCTCAGCCCATCTGGAGGCTTGCTTTGATGTCCTTTCTTGGCAGCGCGCTCCCTAATTTTACTAGTGTTCCTATTTTTGTTCAATTTCGCTACGCCCATTTGTTTGGAGAGCCATGGGTGTCTTCCAAGGCTCACGCTGTCAGCAACACCACAAGCGGCTCCCTGTTCCACCAGCCTGCAGGGGTGAGCAGCAAGGTCTCAGCTGGGTACTGGGGTCCTACTTCAGCATACGTGGCCAGAATAGCCCTGAGCAAACCCATACGTGTCCCTACCACCCTTTAGCAATGCTGGCTACACTAAGGTCTCAAAGCAGTTGCTGGCAATGAGCATCACTCCCTGTAAGCAGATACTGCAGGGTGCTATTGCCTGTCTGTCCCTACTCCTCCTTCCTACTCACCCCAACGAGCCCCCTGAAACACGACTTTACCAAAAAACAACAGAGATCCCCGGCAGCACAGTGCTCTCTCCCTTCCCACACAAATCCCCTTGAGAGGTACCTGTGTTGCAGCACGCAGGCGCTTTGTGCAGAAAGGACCTGCTGGGGCCTGCAGAGGGCACGGGTGGTACCACATTCATGGGCGGTAAAGGTACCACACGCCGTGGCAGCGCTGTCTGGACTTGTACATCCCATCTCTGCTCCCTTCTCGGGCTTGGATCTCTGCTTATTGCTGCAACACCACACTTGGTGGTGCTCGGTGTCACCAGCTGGGGGGAACTGGGCTTGGAGACAAAAGGGTTTCACCTGGCTAGCTCCTGACACCCAGCCCAGTGGGGATGGCCACCCCCTTCTCTTGCTGCTGTTCTTTTCCCAGCCAGCACCCAGGTCTGGCTTTCTCAGGACACCCTTGTTTAAAACACACACTGCAGCTGCACCCCATTAGCACCATGCCACGGGGCCAAGGTCAGTGCCCAGTGCTTTCGCTCAGGGCAAGCTGCAGCGTGCTCAGCATTTAGAGGTGTAAAACATCAAGCCTGTTGGTCAAACAGCTGCTAACAGCAGCCACAGACAGCACCATCAGACCCCATGAACACCTTGTTTTGACAGCGCTCCCATCACGTGGGGTTTTTCCCTTCTACCACACTTGCAGGCTGTGATCTCCGGGTGCCTTAGGTCTCTAAGTGGCCCTGCTAGGTGTATTTGCATCTCTGAGCAGCACTGAAAATCCTAAGCCTGGACAAGCTCAGGGACCCACGCTGAGCTATGAGCTGTCCAGGTGTGCAAGGTGTGCATGCTGCAGCGAGGATGCCCGCATAAACCAGCCCCAGGTGGCTTCAAGCAGGGCCACAGGAGTTTTACAGCCTGATACTGCACACTAGGGCTGTGGAGCACTCAGCTTCTCTCATGGGCAGCTCAGATTCAACAGCCAAGAGTTTAGATCCAAAGCCCACTTTTATCCCTAGCTCTCACTTCTCTGCTTGCCTCAACTCTTCCAGCTCAGATCTACCCTATGCCACGTACACGACTGCACCCTACGCTGCTGCAGTCAGTGGTGCTGAGTAGAGCTGCCTCTCCTGCAGTGCAATATCTCCTCTCTCATTCAGACTTAAATGGCTCGTACAGCAATGACAAGATCAGCTATCAGATCGGAAAGTGGTAATCTCTCGTAAATGGTAGTCCCGAAAAGAAGAACGCACGAATGCATCTGCACAAATGAGAAGCCAGGAGCTCTGCCTGCCTGCAGCAGCCTCCCCCAGTGGGGATGGGAGCACACGGTGACAGGCACCAGTGGCACTGCTGAGGACATTACTGGGACACGGGCGTGAGTGAGCATGCACAGTGAATCCACGCTGCCCCTCACATGATGGCTGGCTTTTAAAGCAAGCTTACAAATAGTTCAACTACCCAAAGAGACAGAGCTGAATAAATAGTCAATTATAGAACCTGTTACAGCAGCTCACAGGTCAGAGTCATCAATTTTGAGCCCCAAAGGGACAAACAGAGCAGCAGGACATAAATGCAAGCCACCACAGCTTCACCATTTCTGAATGGAAACCAGCATTTGACTACAGCCCATCTTCCAGAAAACCAAGACAAAGAGAATCCACAATGATTCATAATACTTTACAGTGATGTCATATTAACCCAAAAACACTACTTATTTCTACAGGAAACTTAAAACTTCGAGTAAGTCATTCGACTTTTCTTTTCAGCTGACATTAGAACTATATTATTACATGTAACCAAAATCAGAAAACAAAATCTGTGACATAAGCTGGAAGAATTGTATGGTTTTTAGTTTACTTTTCCTCATAAATTTCAAGTCTTCCATGTCACACATAACCCCCCAGACAGATAGCTGTGATATACCATTTAGAGAGACATCATATGGCTCGGCCTCTTCATAATATCCTTCTGGGGATTCGATCTTGGGGACCAAAGGTTGTTTTGTTTCAGGAATCTGCAGAATAAATAAAAAAAAAAGAAGCATGATTTAAGGTAAAAACAGATGCTTGAAAACAATGGGGCATCCTTTCTGCAGCACTAAAATACATTCTGAGGTTTTTATGTAAACAAGCTGAGCTGACAAGGAAGAAAAATTATTAGATGCTGAAGGTTTCCAGTTAGAGTAGAAAGTTCTCTGAAATTACCACATAATTGCATCATAAATATTATTTTCTTTAATTTTGCTGAAAGCCCTGGAAGGATTGACTTGTGCACTTCCCCATAAGCAGCAGCTCCAGCCCGTTGGCCTTACTGTGAACTGGGACTTCTGCCCACCATGCTGACCCCTCCCAGGCTGCTCCTCGGAAGGGGACGATCCTCTGAGCTACTGATCACCTTAACAGGCAAACAGCGGGGTGGACACTTGGTGCAATTCTGGCTTAACACTGAAAAGCATAGCCTGAGCACTCACTGGTCTTATCTTGAAGTCTCTGGCTGATAGCTAAAAATCTCTGTTTTAGGAAATATCAGGAATATTTAATTGTGCTTTGAGAAAAAAAAAAAAAAAAAAAAAAAAGTGAAGGAAATGGATAAACAACACTGATGGAAAATAAGCCTTTGAAAGGAGTCCAAGTGCTGGAAAATCCCTGTGGTGCCTGCCAAACCCCTCCCTAAACACAAGCACGGGCAGGCAGGAAAAACAGCGCCTTGATCCTTTAGAAATACCAACACATGACGAAAAAAAGAAGGGGGGAAGCTAAGAAACAGCCTTTTTACTTCTCAAGCAATTCACATGGCTGTTGAACGTGATACAGCAGAGCCAGAGATAACAGTCGGATGGGCCCTTAGCTTACACTCTTCCCAAAACATGTGGCAACCCACCTCTCCCATCACAACCCAACAGTAGCATCCCCCTGTTCCCCTCTCCTCGCCCAGGTCAAACCACCCACAGTCATCTGACAGCACTATGCTCTGGCTCACACCGCTCCCACTGGCATCTGACCGAGAGCTGTGCAAGTCCTGGATAGGACGTTCAGTGCATGGGGGGGTAAAACTCCACGCCTCCCAGGAGGACAGGCAGAAGAGCTGGTCTCTCTCTGCAGAGATACCAACATTGAAGGTCATGGATCATGCATGGTCCTTCATCCACAGGAATGGCTCCAGGTGGCCTTGAGCATCACGGCATAGTCTAAGGCAGGACAGTTCCCTTTGCAGGTCATGCCAGAATCATCAAACGTAGGTTCAAAAGCCATTCCTCCTGCCCCGATTATTTCCACCAAAGGGTTCTGCTGCCCAGAAGCAGATGGAAGCTTTGAAGGAAAATATTTTCCAGCTAACAACTGCCCTTGATAGGAGATGCTGCTGATCCCACAGGAGTTAGGTACCCTGGCCATGCTGGCCAGCATTTCTGCTCCCACATGGGTGAGCTGCACACTTGTCACCTTTTCAGGTGTCTTGGATGAAGGCACCTCCTGACATGGGACTGCCAGCTGCTGTGAGCAGGCTCTGAGCTTGCTTCCCAGAGCCACACAGGACATGCTGTCAGAGAACACTTGTCTCCAAACACTTCAAGGTTTAGGAACTTGTCCTAATGTGTTAAATTAAAGAAACAAGAACAATCAGTCCAAAGCTTTCCTTAATCCCTTCCCTGGCCAGGAGTATGTCTGCAATTGCCATCTGCGGTGGCCTTGTGCATGGAGCCAGCTCACATTGTGTTACGACCATAAACAAATTGCCTACACAAAGAAAGTCTGTGGGTTTTCTGACACCATCCCAGGAGTGTCAGGGAAAGGGTGGGGGGAAGGGGCTGCTCTGTTTTGCTTCCTACAGACAATTGGAATCCAACAGGGAATAGGTGGGACTGCACCTCAGCTGCCCCAGAAGTCATTTTTTTTTCCTCTTTTCTTTCCCCAAAGACGTAGAGTTGTTTTGTCTCTATCTGAAATCAAAGAATACACACTGCTGTGTTATCTAAGCCGGGCTGGCCCTCACAGCACATTTGTCTCTTGCATTACAACACAACTGAGCACACAAACGAAACCATCTTAGGAGTCTGTGCCTGCACCCTGCCACCTCCCTGGCAGGCAGCTGCAAGAAGCAGCAGAGCCAGGAGAGCTGCCAGGGCTACCGGAGGATGGAAGGACACTGACGTCTGAGCTGTAGCCCGTGGGACTTAGTGCTGAAAGGCTACTTTGGGACAAAACCGAAGAAATGAGTAGGACCCAGCTGGATCACCCCCTGTTGTGTAGGTAGCCACAGTTCTTGAAATATTGAAGTACCTCTGAGTGCTCAGACCTCTTGGCAGCCAACAGCTCACTGATACTCCTCGGATGCTTACAGTGAGGAAGCACCTGACTGCTTTATGTGAGGTTAGCTCCACGGGTAAGCAGTGGGAGAAGGTAGGTCCCGGCACAGGCAGCTGGCATGGGAGCAGAGCCTAACCTTGTCAGCTACTGTTGAAAACTGCTTTTCCTAATTTCCTCATTTAAATTTTTGATTGCCCTATCAGAAAGATGTAACACACTTTAGAGCCATCCCGTAACACTTGACACAGAGCCAGATTTTGAGGACAGGAGCTCCCAGGGTAGGCCAGCAAACATCAGCAGATCAGCTGGTGGCATCCCAGGGGCTTACCCGGGAATGGCAGTGAGCTGAGCTGTTTGGGGAAAATGCTTTGGATGCTGGGTTCCTTGGGGTCTTCCTACAAAAGTAGTCCCTGTAGTATGTAACTAGCTCTGCCATTCCTTTCCCAAGACAATGTTCATTAAAAAAAAGAAAGAAAAAAAAGTGTTTTTAATTTTCTGGATTTTCTTTGAAGTGGCTTTTCAAAAATGAGCATCAACCAGCTGCCAGGCTAGGGAAGAGGCCACCCCACTGGAGGAGCTTACTGCCCAGCTTACAGATGCAGATGTGCAGGAGCTGTCCTGCTAAAGCACACAGCCTGTCCTGGGCTGAAGTCCTGGGGCCTCCACCCACGCCCAGAAGAGGCAGGTTCTCCTCTGGGGTCACGGATGCACCATCCTGTCCTCCTCCATGTTCCCCCTCCACATACACTCCCTGCCCTCCTTTCCTTTCACATCCCCAAATCCCAGCTGCTGTAATTCCCATGTCAGACCAACTGCAGAACAGCCACAATCTCTTGAGGACAGCCAGGCTGGCTTTCTGGCACGGGGACAAAATCCCACTGGAAGCTGACCATGTTAAACTGTACCCTTGCAAGATTTACAGCTCTCCTATGGAAGGATCTAAAGGAATGTTCTTTTTGCAGCTTTTTGAAGCAAGCCCTCAGCAAGCTGGAGCACAGTGCCTGGGGTCTTGCACCTCTGAGCATCAAGAGCAGTGAGAAAATGGGCTCTGTGGGACCATAAAGACCCATGTTGCCTTCTCCAGCCACTTTTCCCTAGGCCTAGAGCAGGAAACCAATACAATGGGGAGCCTGTAGTTGAATATATATATATATATATTCTTATTAATATATAATACATATATATTATATAGATATATACTTATTAAAGCTCATCTGGATTATTTGTCACATGAACAGACCACTGTCAGAGGTCTGTCCACTTAGCTGTGCTGCACACTATATAATAAAAGCGGCCCGAAGCCTTCAGGGGCTGATGTCCCCAGGCTGAGGGCTAGACAGTGAACAGTGAAGGTTTTCTAACACCTACCTTTGGAGGGGGCAGCTCTGGCAGGCTCTTCTGAGGAGGGGATGAATGCAGTCCCAAGTCTCCATTGGTCAAGGAGGCTCTCCCATCCAGTGCTGCAAGCCAGAAACACAATTATATCGATGACGTGGCATTTCCCAGCAAATGGCTACCCTGGAGGTGCAGGAACAGCAAGGTGCTATTTTGGTAGAAAGCAGAATGATAATTACAGGCAGCACTGCAGGGTGACCATGTCACTTTGGGCTAAGTTCAGGACTGTGGCACTAGGAGACCCAGCAAAAGAACCCGCCTCTGCTTTTTGGGCATGTTTTTTCCTTCTGGAAGGAAAACTGTGAAGCCCAGACCCATTGGGTTGGGCTGGGCTGCACAACAGTTCAGAGCCAGCCAAGAACAGTAATTTAATTGCTATTGAATCTACCAGCTGAGGAAGAGATGCTCTTGAAGCAGCAGAAGCCAAACATGTGAAAGGGCAGATGGCAGCAGAACTGCTCGAGGCAATCAGCCTCTGCCTCTGGAAAGTCAGATTTTCCAAGCAGCTGAATGCAGAGTGATTCAGTAGCTGGGGGATATATGGAAAGCTCAGACAACTTGTGTGCAGTCCCTCTTCCCCACCACAGAACTCCTGGGTGGCCTCAAACAAGTCCCCAGATCCCACAACCTCCAAGACAGACAAACGCATTAATGCTCAGGAACAAGTGGGAGCCAGGCACCCAACAGCCAAAAAATTAAGGACGTTGAAGGCATTATTCTGTGCAGTGGGGAAGTCTCCTTTCACACAGTGTCTCTTGGTAAATACTCTGGGAGGAATGAGGCTAAGGTGTCCAGATATCACAGGTCCAGTAGATTAAGCAAGGGAATTGGGTCCAAAATCTGCACTGAGCTGGTGCTCTGGGTCCCGCAGTCACCTGCTAATGGTCCAGCCATGCTCCTCAGGCATACACAGAAACCACCACATCCTCATGCAATGCCCAGCAGCAATTAGCACTGTAGTCAGAAGGCACTGGCATGAACTTTGCTGTATACTTCTGGGTTTTAAAAATAGAAGCTGGAAACCACATTACTTTGTTCCAGTCTGGGGCTCAGAAGCCACAATCATTGCTCTGCCCCAGGCTGCAGCGAGCTCACGGCCGGATGGTGCAGGAGAACAAAGCACATCTCTCAAGTCAAATTGCTCCCTCTTAGACAGGTGTCCTTCCTGGTCATCATCACTGGCCAACTATTGTGGACACTCAGGGACTGACAGACACCAAATACATCGCACAAGTACGATTGAGGGATGCATTGTGAGGTTCTAACTGAGAGTAAAGCAGCACAGGATGGAGACCTCAGCCTTGGTCCTCAACCTGCTGGAACCCATCCTGCTTATGTGGACACAAGCCCATATGCGCCAGCTGAGGACCAGAGCAGGATGCAATAGAGCTTTGATTTTCAGGCTCTGCAGAGGAAGAACAACCTCCATTAACCTTCTTCCTGACAGGACTCCTGGGGGATGTTTCGGGGTTTTCTGTTCTGAGGTTGCAAAGGGTACTTATCACTATGCCCAGCTGCCAGCAAGGGGGAATCGTGACGGATATGCTCAGTTCCTGCACTGGAAAAAAAAAAAGTCTTGCTCAGGCTTATGAACCCCAACAGGCCTCAATGTGACAGCACCTTGAACAGGACAGCTCATTCGTAATAGAGCACCTGGTGAGTGCTCACGACCATGACCACGAACAAAGGGGGTACAGCCCTAGAGCGGGTGACTACTGAAATCCCTCAAGGGGAAATAATGAATCACATCAGAGGCTGAGAGCAATATGATAACAATTCTAAGTCTGAGCATGGCAATGATTTCCCCTTGAGCAGGGACTCCTCTCAAGTTTAATCCTCGAGGTCAAGAGATCCTTACTAACTATGCTTGTTGGTGAATGGGACTTAAATTTTTAAAGGTACTTGATTTGTCTTAAGATTTAGCAATTTGAATATGCAGTAGACCACCTCCTGTGACTCTTGTCATCATAATAAATTAATGATATCTATCTACTTACTATAATAAACCAAACTGGCAACCCCCCCCCCAGAGGGGGGTAGAACTAGATGGTCTTTAAGGTCTGTTCCTACCCAAGCCATTCTATGAATTTATGAAATTGCTGCTATATCATTAAAATCATCTAGGAGTTGGATATCTCCTGCTTCTGACTTTCGGAAGACAGCATTCAGCTTTCCAAAGAACCCCATGGACTTGCAGGGTAGAAACTTGCTGTATTTCGCAAATAAATGAAATCAAGCAAATGATGGTGCCTTCTTCACTCACTGCAGAGAATTCAACTACTGTGCCATAAAGTGGTATCTCAAAAGTAGAGTACAGTTCAGCTTAAATTCTTACTGATGGAATTGGAAGCAGATACAGTGAGCAGTGAAATATGTCATTTATTTTTATTTTTATTTTTGTTTGTTTGTTTTTACAGAAACTGTGTTTTTAAGGACTTTAGGGGATGGTGTATTATTACATCAAAAACCATTTCACCTCGCGCTGCTGGAGCACACCCAAGGTGGGGAATAAAACCTGCAGGGGATGATTGGTCCCACTGACCTCAGCCACAGAAGTGTGGTCACCATATCCCATCAAAGGACTGTGGTGAAACACAAAGCTGCAGCAAATAAAGAGGATAAAGGGAGCTACATAATCCCTTGGGGATCTACATCACTCTCCCTAGCACCAGTGGGTACTACAGCCCCTTTCACCTGCTAAGCCTGAACCTGCAGGTCCCACCACTGACCAAGCACGCACAGACCTCTCCATGCCGTGACAGAGACAGGCTCAGGGCTGTACACCCAGATGCAGCTATGGCTAAGATCTCACACGTGTGTCTGACTGACTTCATTTCCAAATAACCCAGAAGTTTTGCTTGGAATAAGGAAGTTGCTGAAAACAGAGAAAGAGAAACGCCAGGTCCCACAGGGAGGGACTGAGTGGGTAGGCTCACAGCCCTGATCAGGAAAAGTCTGAAATAAAAGAAGCAATTCCAAAAATAAATTGTCTGAAACAATGTCCCTGAGTTTCAGCATGGTCAATAAGTGCAAGCCTTGTTTCATCCACCCAAACAAGAACTTACATGAAGAGGTGTTTCTGTTGCCCCTCAGCTACCGGGAGCTACTAGGAGGCCGTGCAATCATTACTCAGAGGACCCTGTCTGGGGATCATGTTGAGGCTGCACGCGTAATCTGGGAGGACATCCTGTCTCCCTGAGTATTTAAAATTAATCGAAATTCAGCTGCAGGTAGATTTTTTTTTGTTGGTTTTGTTATGTTTTTTTTCAAACCAAACCAAAATCAAAACTAACTAACCAAACCAACTACACAAACAAACAAGAAAAAACACACACACACACAAAAACAACTGAAAACAGAGCTAGCCTAACTGCTGCAGGATCAGCAAGTCAATGGCAGGCTGCACTGAGGCGTCCTCTTGTTTATTTGGACTGAAAACTTTGGGGCTGGGTTTACTTCTGAGTACAAGTGCTTTAAGAAGATGCATGTCAGCAGTAACTCACTCCACACAATTATCAAAAACAGCCTTTGTAATGAACTTCAAAGAGCACAGCTACTTTTAAAGAATTATGTTCTTTGACATACTACAAATTTGAAAATTGGAAAATCTAAATTAGAAATTAATATTTTTCCTAGGTTTGATTTCTTGGCTTGTACCCTACAGAACTCGAGGAACCCCCGGGAGACAAAGCTGCTCTGCCCATGCAGATGGTGCAGGCTGTGCCTGGGAGTTCACTTCACCAGGTTGTGACAACTCAGACCCTATGGGCTAGTGCAAAGCAACACATGAAAGAGAACATGCTTTCAGGGGCTCAAAAAAGTGAAGTGACTTCTTTCCTGGCCAAAGGAAACACAACAGCTTCCTTAAATATTTCAGGCACTGGAACTGCAAGCCTTAGAAGGCAACCTTTTAATCCCAAAATAATGCCCTCCAAAGTGCTACTTCCAGGAATAACTTCACAGTGTTGGCAAGGACCACGATTTCCAAAGGAATGTAATGAAAATGGCAGTCCTTCCACACCATCAACTGCTTCAGCTCTCAGAACTGCCAGAGAGACCACCACTGGTCTTGGTAAAGAAAGGCTCTAGTAGTCACACACACCTTCATCACCCTATTAGGTATGAGGCAACCATCAGCCTTCAATTCCCTACCTTTGTCTGGTTTCTCCTGGTCACCTTGCTGTTTGTTGACAGTCACTTTGTTCATGTAAATATATTCTTCATCGCCACCTGCAACCAAAGGGAAAAGCGAAGCCTTTATCCACCCTCTGCTTTCCCATTGCTCATTTTTTTTACAAAGACAGATGTAAAAAGTAGCTTCGCTGAGTGCACGTGGGGGACAGCATGTTTGTTGAGGCCATGTGAAGAAACAAAAAAAAGAAAACTAATAATAAAAAGCAGAAAAAATAAATGCTGTATAGCCAGGAAATTCCATAAGTTAAAATTTCTACTTAAACACTAACTTAGCCAAACAGTACATCCTGTGTATCTTACAAAGTGGATTAAATAAACTTAAGGTTTAATAAGGAAAACAGAAAGGATCAGGAATCTTGGGAATCCTTTGCTTGTAAAGCTGGACACATAACTAGAGTAATTTTACATAAACAATTAGAGGTCACTGCAAAAATAATCTGTTTCATTTTCTCCTTTTAATTTTCTCGTCTCTCTCCCCTCCCTGCCAAACTCCAAGAAAATGTTGCCTCAAGACCCCGTAGCAGTTCCCACGTGAGCCCACCACCCCATCTTCAGCTCTCCCTGCTCGTACCGCTGGTCTTGGTGTACACCCGCAGCAGGTCGGAGAGGAAGCTCTTCTTCACAAGAGCAGTGCTGCTCAAGTTCTCCTTGTCCAGGATCCTCAGAAAATCTTCAAGTTCATTGAGCAGCTGCTCGAGAGCTATGACAGCAACAGAGACAACTGTTAGCAAAGCGGTTTGGTGGTGTTTCAAAAGAGGACATACATTGATTGCTTTCCATTTTTCTGCATTTTTTTCTGCTCAGGAATAATTCGTATTTACTTTTCTAGCTTGAACTCTCCCTAGATTTTTTAAAATAAAGCTCCAAATTCCATTAACTTGTTCATAAATCACTAAAATCCCAGGCAAACACCAACTCTTCTTCCTATAGGACGTTTTGTTCAAGATGACAAAAGCCTAGAGGGATTTTGAGCAACAGGGCTATGACTACAAAAAAGCAGCTAGCAAGATCTTGCCGCTGGAATCTTGAATCCCTTCAAACATAATTGAAACATGACTGCAATTAGAGTCTATCAAAGACCCTGCTCTTTGGTTCCGATTTTCAGGCTTACTCTATATTTCTCCATAACAATTTGAATACATGCACATGCTATGTACCAAATATTCATATCCCCTCAAAAAAAATAAAGAAAAAAAAAAGGAAAAAAAGAAAAGGACAATGAAAATCCATGATTCAGTAACTTCTCAAGCCTTCTTGCTTGGGTGCTGACCAGTGATGTGTGTACCACATGGAACTGGAGATAAACCCAAGGCTGAGCAGCATCCCGGACAGCCTTCAGGAAAACCTGCCGTACCGATGCCATCCCTTCATACCTGCAGTGATAGGTCTGTTTTCCTTCTGAGGAGTTGCTGCTCAGCTCTGCCACTGACAGTGCTCACGATGATGCAACAGGCATTTAATTGCCTGCTTTTGTTTGCTCTGAAGTTTATCGTGGGCTAATTAGCAGTAGTGGCAGGAGCCTGCTCCTCAGAGGAAATAACAGGGTGTTATGTGGAGAGAGGAAGCACAGCACAAGAATAACAGCATGTGGGAAAAGTAGGGAAAAACCAACTTCAGCTCTTCCTCTGGCTGGGAGGCTCCCCGCTCACCTTCCTCCATTGCTCCCTGATGCCAAGGACCTGTGGGGACAATGATGGGCAGCAAAGCCTGGGATTACCACTGCCAGGCTGCAGATCCTTAGCACACCATCAGGGAACGTGGGGCTGTGACATGTGGGTCATTTCAATGGGGCAACACGCCCTTCCCTTTGCTTGCAGCCTTTCCCTGCTTCATGTTCCCACATGAATCACAGTGCATAACAGTGAACTAGAGAAGTGTTAATGTCTCAGTTCTGCAGGGCAAAGCATCCGAAGCATATTGACCCTAAGTGCTACCATCTCTGGTCTCATCACCAACACCTGTGCAGGAAAGAGCCATCACCTTCTTACTGCCCCATCTAGCCGGCTGATGACCCTTCCTCAGGTGAATACTTGTTAGAAGATGGAAAAACAAACATAAAATACTCTACACTGTGAAGTTTTATATCACTAGCCATTAATTCAAAATCATGCCACTGCTCTCAAACTGTATTAACCTTCGCTAGCCTGACTCTAAAACAGTCTAACAAGTCCAGATCAATTGATAATAGCTCTGGAGGAAACTGCTAAATTCTAGCTCTTCACACTTCATTTTATACCCTCTATATCCAATTAATTCTCTTACGGTCTTATTTAGGACCAGTATTAAATAAAAAATGCCTGTACCATGCTGCATTAACTTGAATGCTTTTGTTGGCTGCTCATTTGCCCAGCTATAACCCACTGCTAACTAGAGAGAGTAAAAATTATTTCAAGAAACAATAGCATTTTTCATAAGCTCCAAGGAAACAGGTAGCATTTGGCGACAATATTAGATGTCATTGGTAAGTGTCACTTAGCAATGAACTGTGAGCATTTTGTGTTGAGCACGCTCATCACCTGCTTCTCTCAAGCATCAAGGAGCCTGCTTCTCCTAAGTTTAAGGAAACTCCACTGGGGCAAATCCCAGTCTTATATAGCCCCTCATCCACCACAATAGTGCGCTTCCAAAAACCTGAATCGAGGTTGGTTCTGGCTGAAGTCAAGCCTAAACGTATGTTCCTATTTGTTTGTCCTAGGAACGGGACATTTGTGTGTACCAAAAGAAACAGCTCAAAAAAATACTTAATCTTAATTTGAATCTTCAGAAGTGGGTCAGCTCCCCCAGCTGCCTGCGTGGCAGTCACGATACTTCATTTGCAGGGAAGGGGGGATAATTCCCTCCTCCACCCCCATGACTGCAGAAAATGCCTTTATTCTTCTCCCAGGCATCCACAGCTAGCATACACACAGGACCCAGCTCTTGTGAATAACACTGCCCATACAGTAGGTTACATTTTCCAGCCCACCAAAGCTGAATTCAGGCTTCCAGTGACTCAAAGCAGCTCATTTAGGATGTGATCCTGGGGCCACCGAGGTCAGTGGAAAGACTCTGTCAGACTTCAAGGGATTCAGCCTTTAGGGACTCAAGAGAGATTCATTTTGCTCTTCTTCAGCAAGAAGCAGCATATAAACCATCTGCTTCTATGCAAGTTTCTCTTTCATCTCAGCGGGACATTCCCTATCCAAACCTGATACCTGCAAAAATAAACTGCCATTGAAATGAATGTGACCATTCATTCTCTCATATCAGAAGAAGAACAAGCTAAAACTCATCAGAGTGATGAATGTGAGAAAGAAGAAGGATGAATAAGAAGGAGCTCTATAAGATCCTCTCTGCAAGCAAGAATCACAGCAGGTCACAGCAGGTCAATAGGACTAAAAACAGTTAAGAGCCCATGTATGTCAAACCATCTCAGGATCTGGAATGCTGGAAACCACTCCTTGACCTCAGCTAAAGACCTGTCATGCTGTGGTGATGAAGTATTGAACATACTCATGGCAGAACCAGGTTGGTGGTTACCCAAAGCAGCCTGAAACAAATGTCACTCCCTCCTAGCTGCACTGTTTTGCTCTCCTTATTTTAGCAGTTTAGAACACAGAGCATATAAAACTAGGCTTGCTCTGCAGGGCATTAGCTACAGATGCAAGGACTGCATCTGCAAAATCAAAGGCTGTGAGCAGCAGAATGAGACATCAGAAATAGACAGAAGCTGGATTCACAAGGCAGTGTAACTCTCAAAGATGATTTTAAGAAACCTCCTTCGACATCTGCATTGCTCTTCTCAACTCTTATAGCACTTCATTGTAAGCCCCAATTACAATGTGACCCAAATAATATTTCTACCTATTTACCTCTATCAGGACTACCACAAATAAATACTTCCACATCAAAAAAATTGCCTTATTTAAGAAAAAGACATTACCTCTAAGGTTAAGAATGAAGAAAGCAAGGTTCAGAAGAATTAAAAGATTTAGCCACAGTCACTGTGGAAACCCCTACTGAAGCCAGTCCTCCCAAGCCCCAGGACAGGATACTCCATCTCCTTACAAAGTATGGCCAAAAATATGGAGTACATTAGATAGCACAACACAGCTCATATCATGCTCTTTTTCAAGGCCACAGGCATAAGTCACTGTATACAACCACAAGGATTTCTCAACATGTGATGAAGAGAGTAGTCAATGCGTGGAACTTGACTCATTTCAGTGATGATTGTCACCAAAAGTACAATACTTTAAAATACAAATCTCATGTCTTTGCTGGTGTAGGAAGACTTACAGAGTGGGGGCTACAACCAGAACCACCCCCTCCTCCTACATGATCTTAAATGGAGGGTGAGGGATGTTCTCCCTTCTTTTACTCCAAGACAATGAAACCCTTTTTACAGAAACTCCTGGGCAGCCCTCTGACCACAGAAGACTCTCTCTGTATGAAGGTTGGAAATTCGGTTGCAGCAATAAGCAAAGAATTACTTGAAACACAACTGATCTGTTTCGACGTCAATTCAGTGGCAGTCAGAGAGCGCTGAAAAGGGCTTCTTTTGGCTCTCTTCTATGGCCTTTTTTTTGCAGACAAAGTCCCTTGCATTGCAGCAGTATCTGTCCTAGTTCATGTGAAGCTAGAGCCAAAAATGCAGCAGCTTGCAAAGCCCCCATTGAGGAAGCACATTCCTCACAACGGAGCTGCCAATTTTGCCTGACACCAAGGTCACTGAAAGGTAAATGACCATAAAACTAGATTATAAAAGCCATTCCTTCCAATAACGACTGATCTTTGTCATTTTGCTACAATAACAACCTATGTCTACATCTAATTACTTCATGTCTTGGCCATATGAGGAAATGGAAAGACAGGCTCAGAATGAACTTCCACTCAAGTGTTTTAGTAACCACTGGACAGGATTATATTAGACCTTTTAATCTAAATTCAATTATTTATTTTATCAAGGTAGAGGGGCCCCAGCCATTGGACAAAGGACTGTAATAAGAGACATACTAAATGATGAACTCTTTCCTCTCCCAAGATGAGAGGATGATAAGGAGTACCCTTTACTACCATGAAACTTGGGCATGCAGCGATGAGAGTGATTTGGCCACAGATATGGGCTTGTTCACCAGCAGGTCCCCAATACAACCCAGCTTCCCTGTGTCCCAGCCCACCCTTCCCTGAACCCTGGCATGTTAAGGAGATTTCTAGCTCCACGCTCCATTTCAGGCTCCACACCCGCTATGGGCATCTGGGCTGTAGGCACAAAACATGGAGCCTGGCACCCTGCAGATGGAGGGGGTACCCCGCAACACGGTGGCCCACGGAGAGCAATGCTTTTCACTTTTTTTTTTTTTTTTTTTTTTTCTCTGGTTCCTCATGCCCCATCAATAGGGCAGCTGAGGAGTGCATGGAGAGGGCTGGCAGGCACAGAGGCAGCATTCAGAGGGCAGAACAGCGAGTGCTATCAGCCAAGCTGCAGCACCAGCCCCAGCCTCCTCAGGCTGACATCGCCCCCAATGACAGCCAGAAGGCTTCTCTCATGGCCCTGAGCAAAGGCAGATGTGGTGACAGTGACAGCTGTAGCGGCTGGATGACCCCCGCGTGGGGCTGCCTTCCAAAACAGCAGAGCAGACCCTTCCTCAGGCCAGCCGGCCACCCCCACACGGCCGGCCTCAGCGCCTTGCAGAGGGGCAGCAAGCCAAGGACACCACGATGCCCTGGCCCTCCTGCAGTGGTTACCCCTCCACTGCATGCCATCGGCTGCGGCTTGCTTGGAGGACGTGTGACAGGAGAGCAGGAGCTGGTGTGGCTCCAGCACACCCAAGTTCACCAGGCTGATGAGCACAAGAAGGCAGGCAAGCATGGACTCAAGGGTGCCAGCTTGGTTTTATCACAAAGCAGGCTCCACTGCCCAGGCTGGCACCTGCACAGACTGGCCAGCCTTTCTGCCCCTAGCTTTTCATGGAAAAATAAAATTAAAATATAAATAAGTAAAAAGCTCAGTCCAGTGCTGGCCAGATGAAACTCCTCCATTTTTCACAAAAGAGTATTTCATAAATATTTGTAGAAAAAAGAAGTCTCCCTGCAGCAAAATGTTAAGTGCTGTGTTTATCAAAGGAAAAGAAGAAGGAAAAAAACAACACCAGGCTTCCAGTAAATAGTGAACTTTCTCATTAAACAACCACTGCTAGATTAAAAAAAAAAAAAAAAAGGGTAAAAAACAAAAAACAAAAAAAAAAAAAACCTGAGGCAAGCCTTTTCTCTTAAATAGGAAAACTGTAAAATTAGTGAACTCCTATCATATTTTCCCTATTAAGCATGTTGTGTCAGACTATTATGACCAGTCACAAAGCTGTCTGATTTTCAGACATAATGAGTGCTTGCAAGGAAGAAAGAAAGAAAAAAAAAAACAGACTGCTTCTATTGATGCACCTAAAATCCAGCACCGCCTGGCTTCACACTCCAGTCGGGAGCATTAGGCTCGTCTTTGTCGCAAAGTATGAATCATGGAAGGAGAGAGGCAAACAATGTGTCTGGTGGGTTGTGGGCTGTGAACTGCACAGATGAACCCAACCAGCTCTGCGTGGGCTGCTCTGGAAGTTGGAACAAGCCTCACATTGAGAAGCAGCAGCTCTAACCTAGGAACCCTGAACTTTAACAAAACAGCAGCAGAAAACGCACACAAAGCTTTTCAGTTTGCTGAGCAAACAACAGGCTTCTCTTCACTCTGCTGGAAGATGAGAAACACCATCCAAGAAAAATTAAGAAAAAAAGAAGGAAGAGAGAAGGGAAGCAAAACATGAAAATTACTGTGTCATAAGGAGCTTTATTAAGCAATCTCATATTTTAGTGCCATATTACTTTATTAGATGCAATACAGGGTAGATGAATGAAAATTCAGGGGCTATACAGTTACATCTTTCTTTGCAAAGTGTCTCAGTCTTTCCATAACAGACCAATCGGTGACTCATTGGAGGTCTCACACTGGCAAACTAATAGGTTGGCTGACATGTGAAAGTAGCCAGTCTCCTCCCTAACGTGCCCTATTAGCAGAGTGCCCATCAGCCTCAAGAAGTCCCTGAAGTATTACCAGGCTATGGACTACACAACTGTGCTCACGTGCTTAGCGATGCAAGTAGCATCAGCATGATGGGATGTGGGGTTGTTTGAACTTTCACCATGAGAACTGTTGCACCTTCAGCATACCAGGTCACGTATCACTTGCCTAACATGGTAACTTTCTGGGGCAGGACAGAGCTAGGAAACAACTCAGGGAAGCAACTAAGGAAAGATCAGCACAGTGGCCAAGTTGAGATTAACCAAATTGGCATGGACATCAACTGAAAAAATATAGACTAAGTCAGGCAGGGCGGGATGTTAAAGAAGGTCCTCTTTCTAAGATAAATATCCCCAAGAGCAGGCTCCCTTCCCAACGCGGAGGAAAACAATCTCAGCAATTTCTACAAATCAGAAATTTGCTGCCAAGTCCCAGAGCTGAATCCTACAGTGGCATTACAGAGAGACATAACTTCCTCCAAAGCTGCCACCACTGACTCTCTTCTCTTCCCATAGTCCTTTCTCCTGTGTTTTCTTCCTACTCCTTCTGCTAAGATTTAGGGTTCTTTTTCTCCTTTCTTGTGAAGTTTTGCTCTCTTCTCCCTCTCTCAATCCTTAGAAGACTTGAAGACTCTGTGCAGCTACTTCATTATGGGGAGTTGGTTACCACCTGACCTGTAACTTAAAAAGGACATCCATTGTTTGCTATCTAATGTAATGCATAGCTCTATCCAGGAAGGGGCTACTTAGAGGCATTCAATCAAATAGAATAGCTGTTTTCAGGGGAAAAAAAAAAAATAAAAACATGCAAAGAACTCAACTACATGACACAATTAGACGTTGCTGAAATCCGGCGCAATGAGCATCTCACAGCCACTCACTCAGCCCAATCATGTTTTCTTCTCCTTTGGTGCAGTGTTTGCTCCATGGAAGCGGCAACATGTGCTCCTACACCTCAGCTGAGGGCCTTGCCACTGCTGGGGGAAAACCTTTCTCTACTGCAGCCAGAAACTGATTCTCAAAAGTAGCCTTCCTCTTGAAGAAGGAACAGAGCCAGGTTGGGCTGCTCTAGCTCATGGGAGGGAAGGTCTTGAAGGAACTCCTGGGATAGGGAAAATGATTGTTGTCGAAATAATGCAGACCTTGTATCATTCTTATCTACCACTCTGCATGGCTATATCCAGAGGAAAGCACATTCCCATCCCCTCCTTACAGAACAGCAGGCACACTGCTGTCCGAATGCCTCCCAGAGCCCATGGCCACAGGATCCCTCTTTCCCATAGAAAAAGGAAGCCTGGGATACCACACTCACAAAGCAGCAACTGGGAAAATGCAAGGCCCTCAAGAGATTAGCTATCACAATGATGGTGAACGACAGCCCTGGAACAACACCCCACGCTTTGTACCACATCAATACAAATAAAGGAGGTTAACTGCCAAAAAAATTTGGAGATGGATTTCTCTCTTGCAGGCAAGACACAAATTAAAGGAAGCTGCCAGATATGCAGAGGGTTTGTGTGTGTGTTGTTTTTTTTTAATGGAGGACATGCGCACACACATACACATACCCTCGTATCAAAGCATTTTCCCACCACTCTCTGTTGATTTAATGGCATCATTTCTCCAACAAACAATAGAAACATAACAGAAGGGGAAGGGAATTATGTTTGAGAAAGCAAAAGCAAGAGCTCTGGGGTCAGAAAGAAAGACAGACACAGAGCCCTGGCGTCCCCAGTCTTTCCCTGCTGTTTCCTGTTCAGCAAGGACTCTTCAGGCTGTGCCGGCAACCTTCATAGCCCGGGCTGAGCCTCTGCTTCTACAGCTGAGGAGCAGAAGGACTGCACAAGGCTATTGCACCAGTGCAGGGGAAAAACAGGTTTTAAAAGTATCCTGAAATATATCAGGGTAGGCTAGTGGAGGCGACAGCAACATCATTATTGATTGCTACGTTTATTTCTTAACAATCTTGCTCAATCCCATTTCCAAACATTTCATACCATCCTTATCCATGCTCTTCAGGTAAACCAAGGAGCCTAAACACGGGGCGGGAGCATGTCCCTGAGGCACTGAGCAGTGGGGATGCAGCAACGTGCATACCACAGACCTTCTCTGGAATCCTACTGTATAATCATCAGCAGGAAAACCCACACCAAAATAAGGATAATTAAAAGTAAACAAATAATATATATATAAAAAAAATAATAAAAATCTACAGACATCACCCAAGCTCACCCCTTTACTAACAACAGCAAGCTGATGTTTACTAAACTTCAGTTTAGGGTCAATAGGTGTGGAAGTGCTTAGGAATGACCAAGCAGTACTTCCTCCTGTCCTGAGTCACCAGAGCTCGGCAAGCCTCTCCCAGCAAGGCCCCAACATCTGCCAGCACGGGAGGCCACAGCTCCCACCCACCTGCAGAAGGTGTCCTGAGGACAGGGCTGGATGACATCTTTATTCATCTCCCCCACGTCAGACCTGACATTTCGCTGAATTTGGGGTGGAAGAGCTGCACCCCAGGAGCACACATCTCCTGTTAGCTGTGGATTACCGAAGCAGCTGGACACCACATGAGCCATTTCAAGACATGTGAGCCCTGCAGGGAAACACCAATGTTGTCCTAATGCTGCAGCGATGCTCTAGAAACAGGGGCTCTGCTCTACTTCAAACCCCAAACATCGCTTTCACCACTCACAGGGTTTTCAATTGCATTTCAAGTTTTTGGTACCATTTGGCATCTGCGTTGCTAATTCATATATTGCCCAAGCAATTGCCAAATGTGTTTTCTTTGTAGAGCCTACCTGTCCAATACTCACAAAAACAAGTGTCAGCTGCCTTGGGGAAAACACGTATCACCCACAGGGAGCCTCAGAAACGAGCCTCTCCCAAGCCTCCCGATTTACGCAATGGCTGCACACATGTTACTCCTCCAATGCAGCTCTCCTTCACCATGTGAAAGAAACGTGCCCTTCTAAAACACAGGTGACTGTCAATGCCTCAGGGCTAAATGGTGACACAATACTTCCCACGACAAGCCAGAAGCATACTGGGGTGAGTGACCCAGTAACGTGCCAGCTAGCATGGGTCAGGATGCCAGTGCCACAGCGACTGGAGATGCAACGTGAGCTCCTGCTGACTCCCCATGGATCCAAGCCCCACGTGCTGTGATGGTCAGACCTCAAAGAAGCCCAGAATCAACCCCTCTACCCTACTAACAGCTGTAAGGTCTCTCCAGAGCCTTCTCTGCTCCAGGCTGAACAACCCCAGCTCCCTCAGCCTGACTTCACAGGGGAGTTGCTCCAGCCCCTTGATCATCTTTGTGGCCCCTTCTAGACTTGCTCCAACAGACCCATGTCCTTCTTGTGCTGGGGGCCCCAGAGCTGAACGCAGGGCTCCAGGTGGGGTCTCATAAGAGCAGAGTAGAGGAGGACAATCACCTCCCTCGCCCTGCTGGCTACGCTGCTTTTGGGTGCAGCCCAGCGTACGGCTGGCTTTCTGGCTCCGCAAGCACTCATTGCCGGCTCGTGTTGAGCTTCACATCAACGACCACCCCAGGCCAAATTTACCGAGACGCACAGAGGGGCGAGAAGGAGCTCAGGACAAGGTAGCCCTACTGCACCTCCGCCTTATTTCCCAGCATGGCCCCACAGGAGCCCAGGGGGCTGAGGCAGCAGAGCACCAGGACAAAGAGTGGCCTTTTTATTTCCCAAGAAAACTCGAAAACTTTTCCCTTTTTATTCTGACTGTGAGGCATGGGAAATGAAAGACAGCTCTCAAACCAAAAAAACAACCATTTACCGGATAAAAAAGATTTTCTTACTTTGTCTGTCTTGCACTTTGTTTACATGAATGAGAGCCAGTTATCCAGAGTGGGAACAATACGCTGAATTAAATTTCTGAAACCCATTACATAAATATGCCGAAGGTATTGCTAATCCTATCACAGATTTAAGAGTTAGATCATTATTTTCATTTACCATTTCAGCAGAAAATCCATGACAAGAAACTGCTGATGAACAAGATCAGGTCCTTCCAGCAAATTCAGCTTCCTTGGAACTTCTCTGCACTCATGTTTGACTCCTAAATCTCCCTCTTAACAGACTTCTGAGAGATCCTTGTAGCTGGGCTATAATTTACCATTCTGGCATTTCTCTTTTCTTAGCATTATATGCCAATAAGTAGTTATGTGATCCTCAGGAACTCCCCCTGCCCACCTGGGTTATTTGGGGAGCACTTGAGGGCTCACATAGGGGACCAAAGGGAGCAGCGCGAGCAGGCGACAGCACTTTGGCCACTACCCATCTATGCTGCCCTTGCTCCAAGCTGTGTTTTTTATCCCAAAGGTGAACAAAATGTAGTTAAATGTTGGCACTAATGAATTAATAGCTTTTAATGAAAGTAATAACTTAAAGGAAGTCTCTTATTCTACCATGAGGCTCAGCCTGGCCAGCACACTGCTCTGCCTCTGGCGCTGGAACCAATTCAGTCAAGGACACGATTAGCATCTTGCAAGCAGGAACTGCCCTTGAGATAGTTTTCTAATGGTCACAGTCATTAAGAGAAACACATCCTCAAAACCACTGGTGAGCAAGCTGCAACCAAAGCAGCAGAGCCCCAGTTTTGCAGAGAAGGTCCCGAAAACCAGTGGCCATTCAACATGCTGATGGTCCAGAGAAAGGCTCAGCAGCAAGGAGAGGAGCCCTAGGCTGTGTGCTCCAGACCTCCCCCTCACCGCACTGCTTCGCTCACTTGTCCAGGGAGCATTTGGGATACTGCTTAGGGAGGGATTGTCTCATTTGCTGTGTCCTGTTCCTGTCTCACAAAAGCTGTCCAAGCCCTCGCAGCTGCACCAGCCCTTTCCCACGCAGGCTGCCACTGCAAATTCACTCAACCTGTTGCCTCTCCTTCCATCAATTTCCAGCCCCAAAGGCGAAGCTGAGGAAGCCAGGGAACACAAAGCCACAGAGCCTCTAAATCTTCTTGGGTTAGGGAAAATATGAGGATTGCTTCTGTTGTGGTTTGTTGCAGTTTCATTCATTTTATTGCTACCTGCTTGTCCATTCTATCTAAGCAGCAGACAGGCAGGTGATGGAACGGAAAGACAAATGACTAGAAAAACACTGTCCATTTTTAGGGCCAGGCATACATTATTGCAGAATTAACTGAAAACAAAGTGATTTTTTTTTTAACGAAGTAAAAAGCAATTTTGATTTCACACATTTGTTTCAGCAGAAAAAGAAGAGAGGGACAGGAGTTGGGTGGAGGTTGGATCCACTAAGACAGAGCAGCTGCCCTCTTGCCATTACCTCCAAGGGGGCAGGCAGGTTCAAATCCCTCCCCTGCCTGAAGGGACTTGAATATGTCTTTTAGCTCTGCTAGTTTGGAGCCAAACTATAGACCTGCATTTTGCAACACTTCATAAATTGGTCCCGCTAACCTGAGAAAGGATGCTGTGGAATAATATTTTCAGAAATTGATATTTTTCCTTATTCATCCTTCACCACAGGCAACCTTAGGCCAAAACTAAAGGCTTCAGTGATGGGGCTGGTTTTCTAAGGATACAACCAAGGATACACTCCCAGCACTGGTTAACACTCAGCTGCTGGCTTAACTGAGGCAATTTTTCCTCTTAGCACACCTCACTGTGTGTATGCGTTGGCCATCTTGCTCTGTTTTCTCTGCCCTATTTAGGGTGGCTGCAGGGACTTGCGCACACGTACCCAAGGCACGCTAACTTTTCTTGCATGAGTCAGCAGCAAGCAACAGGAGAGCTGTTATCTGTAATTGAAAAAGAATTAAGTGATTTTGAAGACCGGGAGTGTTTTGGACTAGTTAGCTGACTGACAGCAGGAGCACTTCAGAAAAAGCTGCATTATGAAAAACAGACTTCAAAAGGAGAAGTGACAGGGGCCAGAGTGTTTATGGTGCCTGAGGAAGTCATTACAATTTAAAAGGACACAGATTGGGCAAGTACACTATGCTAAGAAATATGAACTACTGCCAAAAAAGTTTCTTTTAGCTTTCCCATTGCTCCCCAGCCTGTTAGAAATGCAGCCTCATGAACACCTGTGTCTCAAAACATTTTTACAGAAAACCCTTGCAACCGCTGAAAACCTGAGGAAGATGCCACCATGAAGAACTAGATGCCTCCTGCTCCCATTTTCATTTTCACCTTATTAACAGCTGCCTTGCTTTCATCGTTTCCAAACAAGAGAGGGTTTCTGCAAATCCCTCAAAGATAAGACTTTTCTTAGAGGACTGGATCTGTATGTGGCACAGTTTATCATCTCTCATCGTAGTTCAGAGGGTGCTGTTTTTTGAAGCAAGGACTTCAAAGGCATCTGGGATCCGTGAGCACTGATGTTTGCTTTGGCGGTGAGCAGCCTGCCAGGTTAGGAGTGCTGCTCCAGCTGGAGAGGCATGATGTTAGCCAGAGATGAAACCGAATGCAAAATTAGGTGGTTTCCAGTCACAACGAACCATTGCTAAATTTCTGCTGCTTTGAGATATGTGCTATGCCATGAGTGGTTTTGAACGGGGGGACTCAAATGAACACAAGCTTACAACAGCAAAAGCTCACCTGAAACCTGCCACACTTGTTCTGTTCCCTTCAGCAAGCTCAACATTCATCCCCTTCCACCAGGCCTTAACACTTCTGGAAAAACAAGAGCCAAAGGCAGACAGCTGCAGCGAGACCCAAAGCCAGATTTGCAATTCTGCAACGAAGCCAAAGCTGGTGTTACACCAGGGCCATTTCTGCCCCTCACCTGTTCCCCACCTCAAGGCTTTAATGCCCATTTTCTCTATATTTTTTCCCCTACTCTAAAGACTCTTTTGCTCAATGGTTCATATCCAGACAGCGACACAGATTATTAAAATGAGTCCACAGCCCTCCGAGGGTGCAGGGCTTGGAGTGTCTCACTGGGTGCAGGTGGGATGAGGTGAGTCAGGCCAGAGGAACAAGCCCCCAGCAGTGCCACGTGCAGACAGTCCCTTGGGACTGCCCTGCTCCCTGCTGGATGGGTCACTGTGCTTAAGTCCCTGGGGTTGCTTATCTGTCAAGAGTACTGAAAAAAATAAATAAATATATATTCTGGAAGTTTGGCAAGCTTAACCAGGCTTCCAGAAACACTCTGAGGAAGCTCACAGGATGTCATAACGCAAAGTATTTACTGAAAATTGTCTCAGCATTCAAATGCTCCTCGTGGATTTAGTTCAAACTGTGCTGGATCCCATCTGCTTCAGACTTGTGGATTTCATAGAAAGGGAAGTTGTCACTTCTCCCCACAGGTCTCATAGGGCCCTCATTTCACAAGCTCCTGGCAATTGTGAGGGAAACAGAGCAATCTTTGTGCAAATGCAGTCGCTGCTGAAAGAGGACTCATCACAAGAAGGTACACACCAAGGAGGCCATGTTTCAGGAGGTACTGGAAGACCGGCAAAAGGCTTCTTGCTTAAAAAGCACATATACCACTTCAAAATGGTTGGTGGCACCATCAACCTGATGCAGACAGAAGCAGCCACCTGAGTATTTGGGCCACAAACCAAAGGTAACTGGGCAAGAAGACAGCTTCAGACCAACACCTCAAAGGTGTTCAGAGAAATCTGATGGCTTCATTTCCCAGCAATGGACTGCAGCCTGATGAGTGACATCTATCCTACTGCCCTAACTGGACTGCATACCATCTTTCCTCCTTCACCAGGTGTGAAGTGCATACCATGGCTAATGCAACAGTAACATCAGCTACTGCATCAAACCCAAACAATCAGTGCCGTTCACAGGATTTTAAATATAGAGTACACAAAAATCTCATTACCGCTGTACAGTCACCACAGATCTCTAACTGAGCCGTACCTTCTTTTGTTAAAGATCCACACAGCCCCCACTGAAGCTTAGTTTTAGTTTAAGCATAGGGAAGAAGGATGACCTCTTAAACAGAAATTTCAGTTTTATGCAGGAGCGAACAAACAGTGTAGATATTTCCCAATTAATGTCACGGAGATCCAGATGTTCAGCTCTGGGGATCCCAAAATACCACAGAAAAAAACTTGAGATGAAACTGAAACAAATGCAAGCTATGTTTCATTGAAATGGGAAACCACAAACCATTCCACTTTCAATGGGAAGCCTGAACATTGGGATTTTGTTTGTTTCTAGGAAAAAAGAAAGACTGAATCCACCATCTTTCAATAGCCAGTAACTCCCCCAGACTGCAGGGGTTCTCCTCTGGGACAGGAGACTCCTAGGACCAAAACTGAGGTCAGGCTGGGCAGAACTGCAGGCAAGTCCTGTGCACCCCAAACACTAATTTCTCTGGAGCAGCTGGCTCCCATTTTATCCCATTTAAATTGTTCCCCTACATACGTATGTTTGTACACATGTATGATACTACTGTTCCTCGGCTAGGAGCCTAACACGGGGTGATTTGCAAGGCTCAGGCCCAGGGACGTGGTTTTCCAGATAGTGCTGCTGTCACGAAGGCTCTTTATGACCCAAAATTCCAGCCAGGACCTCAGAAACTTTCACAAAAAATTAACTTTGGCATATCTTTAGTGAACAAAAAATAAAATTAAACACAAACAAATATAACAAACAAAGGAACCAAACAGCAAAATCCTAACAGATCAGCATTTTCTGAAAAAAAATAAAATATATATATATATATATATATATATATATAAAAGAATCCAGGAAAAAAAGCCTTCCACTCACTTTAAGTGCAAGAACAGCCCTTATAATTCCTGGTTAACTGCGCTGACAGACTGTGCTTATGGCCCTTCTGCATTAGCCCATGAATTTACTGGAACTTTTGAGAAAACCTGGCCCACTATTTTCCTACTATAGAAGGAAAAACCCCACTATGTCTGAATTTGCCCATTTTCCTTCCCTTCTCCCATTGCCAACAACAGCTCCTGGAGCACATGCCCCCATGGTGAGACCCAGCAGTTTCTGAGAAGGGTTTGCCCCGTGCTGACATTTGTGTCAGGAAACAGTTGTCGAGTCCTCAGTCACCTTCCAGCGCTGCCCACGACCTACGTGGTGTGCACCAGCCTCCGTGCCCTGAAGCCCAGCTTGGTACGAGCAACTCCCAGTCCAACCAGTGAAAGTTAGACCAGGACCTGGCCTCGTTGCAGTGAGAGAGCCACAAGACCAAAAACCGTCATTGAAAAGCAAACAGCTCCAAAACCAAGAGTCATAAAGCAACCCTAAACTTCTGTTTGAAAATATTTAGACAGGATGTCTTGCTGAGCTGACACATCTGGTTTCCAGAAGCACGCCGGGTCAGAGCTACGCTGAAAAAAAAAAAAAATCACGATGCCCTCAAAAGGGCAGTGGGAGCCTGGGACACTGCTGCAGCCACCCAGTGAAGCTCCAGGAGCTGAAGAGCAGCGGAAGCAGCCCACGCTGCTGCCCTACTCACTGTAACTTCTGCACTTGGAAGTCATCTGCAAAGTCCTCTGGCCCTGTATCACCTACAACAGATAGATCATCAGCAGGCTCTGTTAAATTCACCTATTTCCCTTAACCCATGACTAACAAACCCATCTTCTCACTAACTCAGAAGCACAGACCTTCACAAAACACCACATTGTTGCGACCAGTCTACTCATGGCCTGGATTCACCACGAGGAAGCTGAGCATGTGATTGCCTCCATCCCTTGGCAGCATGTTCTTGCCCACACAACTCACTTTTTAGCAAGTTTGGGGCAGGATCTGAGGCTGGGCCTGGGCAGACACCTCATCAGGAAAGCGGGCAGGAGCTTGTCTGTGCTTTCCCAGCTGGCAGGAGGTTATAGACCTCCCCAAACCAGCTAGCAGAAAGGAGAGGAGCTCCTCATACACACGCTGTGCTCATCCCTAAAGCATTTTACCTTCTAGGAGAGGCAGGGACCAGGCCTCACATTTTCAACAGTACAAAAATATTTTCTTTTCCCTTGCTACATTATGTGGGGCCAGAGAGCACCAACCGGGAAAAAAATAAAAATGAAAAATTGGCTGAAAGCCCTCCCTGCATGCTTCCCACACAGACAGGCACCCCTTCCCGATAAGGGTCGCTAAGCCAGGATGCGTTTTGTCTGCTGCCTACCTAATAAAAAATAGATCATAAATTGTGGCGAGTTTCCAGGTCCTCCTTACTGTCCAAGCAGCATCAACAAAGGCGAGAAGGCAAATGCAGAGCGTACTCGGGGGACCTGGAAACACCCAGATGCTCCCGAAATAGTCGCTGCCCGGAACGTCGCAGCTGGAGCACGCCTGGGACCCGCTTCCCCGCACGGCAGAGGCTCCCGGCAGCGGGTCAGGAGGTGCATTCCTCCACTAAAAATACTGTGAGAAAGAACGGCGGGGCGGCAGGCCCAGATCAGCCCCTCGGAGAAGCCGCTGGGGCTGCTCAGGCCTCCTACCGGGTGGTGTTTGGGTTGGAGGAACCCTTGGGGAAAAGAGCTGCTGCTCGTGTTGTCCCCTGAAAGCTGCTCAGTCTGGTCTTGGCTGTGCGTAGAAGGGAAATATGTAGCAGCACAGATTTGAGAGCATTAGAAGTAAAAGACCTGAAATCAGCACAAAAAAAACGATAGCGATCAGCCCATCACCATAGGAACAGGTTTAGTGTTGTGGCGGCCAGAGGACCGGGTCCTGTCGGCTTGTGTCCTCCTGGTAACCCTGGGAAAATCATCGGCTGTTAATCACAGATCTGGGGGAACGTTGCACATTAGCGTTTGCACTGCCACGTTACGTCTTGGCTCTGCCTAAGGCTTCCCTTGGCTCCCAAGGTGCTGGAAGACAAACATGTATTTTTCTTTTCATTTCAAGATAGCTGAAAGCCACAGCCTGAGCAACAATGAGAACTGTATGTGATTATGAATAAATGAATAAAACAGCCTTGAACAAACAAACAGAAATCCCCTGGCCTCAAATCCCAGACCAAAACCCTGGGGGTCCAGAAGGTTGCAGCAACAGCGAAGACTGCTGGGCCTGCGTGCCCAAGGTGACAGCCAGTGCTCCACGGCAAAGCAGCTCCACTGCAGCAGCAGCAGCACACCTTCCTCACAGCCAGCACGGCCTGGGTGTGCCTTCTGGGCACTCAACAGAGTGAACCTGGGGGCTCAGCATGGTGTAAAACACCGCTGAGGTACCACTACCACTGCAGCTGATAGAGTTGTTCTCCCACTCTGGAGCACACTGCTGTGCTGAGGACAGCCTCAGGCTTCCCAGGTTTTTCCTGCAAGGCCACACTGCCCAACGCCAGCTGTGTACAACCCTCCCAAGGCCCAGCAGCCCACGGTAGAGGCTCTTTGCTTTCCCTGTGAGTGCACAGATCAATTGTGCCCAGCCACAAGGCACGGTGCAGACGTACTGCCTGGAGGTCCGGCAGATTTGGGTCACATCCAGTTATCAAAGTCCTTTCTAAAAGCCAGGCTAACACCTCTGGTCACGCTCACGGCATGTGGAGGAGCCCTTTCCTTTATTCACTGCCCATTTCCTGCCCATTTGTTTCAGCAGCAAGCTCCCTATTCTCACAGTGTGGGTGGGATATACCAAAAGGAAGGGAGCAATCCCTCCCCTCCCGCGGCACAGCAGCCACAGGGACCGCAGCCCCTGCCAGGAAGGAGGAAGCTTGCAAACAGCCCTTCTGCAGAAAAGCAGCTTTTCCAGGGAAAGCATGGAGAGATAACAGAGGCTGGACATGCAGCTACCACCACAAATCAATGCAGGAGAGCAGGGGGAGCTGCTTGCCCTGGGGAAATGGCATCCCCGGGCAACACGGCTCATTAAGAGGGGACCAGCTGCCAGAGCTGTCAGAGGAAGGGGACACCCAGCAGAGCAACCAAAAAAGTCCCCGCTTTGGTTTTATTTTTACAGGAGGAAATGGGCTGGGAGGGAGCATGGAGAGGGTTCCCACCACTGCCCAGCTCCAGAGCAGCCCCAGCTCCCTCTCGCACACCCATGCGTGAGCTCCACTGACACTACCTGGCTGCAGGCTGGAGCAGGGGGATTGCAACTCTTAGCTTGTCTGCTCCTGTGAGCAGCACAAATCTTCAAAGACCTTCCCTGTGCAAGCCTTTTTCCACGCTTCCATCCCTGCCTTGAGCTCACACATGGTTTTTCAAGTAAAACACAAGTTTAGCCTGGCAGTTTGATGCCTTGTCAGTGGTTTTCTTGAACTGACTCCTTTTGATCACCTCACAGCTCAAACCCAGAGGTCTGGGTCCACAACCAAGTCCGAGGACAGGAAAGGAGGTGGGGGAACCCACCACCACCTCTGGCCAAGATCTCCTGGGTTTCTCTTCCCAGCCTCCGCAGAGCTCCAGCCCATTGTCTGTGCTGTCAGCACGCACAGTGCCAGATGACTCAGCCTGCAGCTTCCCCTCAGGATTTCACGCCGAGATACAGGCAGCATCGGTACAGGAGAAGGTGGAGGGAGTGGTTTTGCACCGTGTCAAAACAATGTCGTTTGTTTTGCTGGGCAGACGCCCACCCCCTGACAGGAACAATCCTGCCAGTGACGCAAAGCAAAGCCGGGAGCCACCGCAAGCCGAGCACCTTGCAAGGTGCATCCTTCCCACAGCCTCACCAGGCACACAGGACCCTGCCCAGACAAATCCTCCTGCAGCTTTCTGCCAGCACAGCTGTGTGTGTCAAAGACACTGACTCAATATGCTGTAATTTAAAACAAACTTCACCCCTTCAACTAAAAAAAAGAAGGAAAGAAAAAAGACTCAGTTATCCTGAAGACTTACTCCCTTTCCCTCTCCTCCTCCAAAATCAGAGTTTACTGGGCCATTGGCAAAGAACTGCTTTGGTGGAGGGATGGAAACCTTGACAGTGGTCACACTTAAGGAGTAACAGATGTGCATTTCCACTAGAAATCCCTTCTGCCCAGCTGAACTCCAGGACGTGTCGGAGATCTGGCGTGCCAGATCCTCTGATGAGGAACATCCCAGTGACATTTCCAAACGTCTAAAAATAGAGGGCAGCCAGAGAGGATCAAATGGTGAACACCACGCTGAGCAGGGTGGGAGAGCATCCCAGCCCATGGCTCTGCCCACCCCAACCACAGCTGGCCAGGGGTGGGAGCTCACCTTCAGCTCACAGTGGACAGCTTGTGAGCGCATGGGAAGCGACTGACCTGCCAGGAGACACTTCATGCTGAACCTAAGTAAGTAAAACAGAGAGCATCTTCCCTCCAGCCAAGCAGAACTGCTGATGAAACCACCTTTGTGCATGACACATTTAGTGGTGCTTCGAGGAAACCAGAGGCAGTAAATCCATTAGAACAGAAAAGCCTCTTTTCTAGCCCCGAAGGTACACTCCCAACACTGGAGATTTTCATCTGCAGAACAGCTTAAGAGCCACAAGTTCACAGGTACCTGAGTGTGCCAAAAGTAGATCCAGCATCATGGGACAGACGTTCACCCATGCAGCTGTGTCACGCACTATGGGAACACAGGCCCTGCTCAAGAAAGCTAAAACTCTCTTGACTGAAACAGACTGTGCCTCTGTGGAAAAGCATTGCCTCTTGTCCTTTCCCTAGATACCACTAAGAAATGTCTGTCTCTGCCTCCTTTACCCCCCCATCAGGTGTTCATACACAACGACAAGACCCCCGAGCCTTGCTTCCTCAGGCTGAACAGTCCCAGCTCTCAGCCTCTCCTCCTGTGCCAGATGCTCCAATCCCTCCATCATCTTCTTGGTCCTTTGCTGAAGCAGCTCCAACACATGGTCCTCTGAGGAGCAGTACCATGGTCCTCCACCAGGACCTCTGAGTGTTTCCTTGCAAAGCTACTTGCCAGCCGATCAGCCCAGCTTTTCCTCTCCAAAGGAGGACTCTGCAGTTCTTTGCTGAACTTCAGAAACCCTTGGCTCATTTCTCCAGCCTGCTGAAGTCCCTTCAAACGTCAGCACAACCATCTGGTGTATTGAACACTTCTCAAGTTTGGTTATGGGCAAAACTACCGAGGATGCTCCCTATCAGCCAGGTTTTTAATGAAGATGTTGAATAGTTCTGGCCCCAGTATTGACCCCTGGGCACACCTCTAGCGACTGGTCCCCAGCTAGGCTTTGTGCCATGAAGCACGGCCAGCCAGTTTCATCTCACCTCCCCGCCTACTCCTCTATCTTGTATTTCAGTTTGCCAGTGACGATGTTATGAGAGACCGTGTCAAAAGCCTTAGTAAATTCAAGATAAACAACATCCACTGCTCTCCCCTCAGCCACCAAGCCAGTCCTCTTATCAGCGTTTTAAACGCATCAAGACTGTAAGATGACAGTGTGTAAAACATATAGCAAACATTTTCCCAAGCTGTCTACTCATCAAAAGCTAAGCATAAGTTGTAAGGTGTGGGTTTTTTGTTTGTGCTTTTTTTTTTTTTTTTTTTAGGCTTGTTTAGAGGAAATAAAATTGCATATCCATGGGTTGTGTTTGTTTTAGGACTTAAACATGGAGATAAAAATACTCATATATCACCAGACAGAATCTGACTCCCTCACCTGTATTTCCACACGCTACCTCAAACCAAGCTACAGATGCAGCAGTTTGATATTTTGTGGGCTCATTTTGATCAGCATTCACCTGCATTTGGTTTACAATTGAAACATTGGCACTGTGTCAAGTTACATCACACCACTTTGGCAGCATCTTAATGCCTCCCACTACTGCATCACACATTTTCTCTTGGCCTTCTTTATTTTTTTTATAGGGTTAGAAGAACATCTTGTTCTGAAATCTTGTATAGTGTATACAAAATAAATAAATAAAAATCATACACATAAATTGAAGCTGCTTTGTAAAAGTCTTGGGTCAGATCCAAAGCAGCTCGGGTCTTTTGCAGCCTGAACTTTATTCCAACAGAACAATTGTTCCACATTAATGAAATCTTGATTTGAGCTTCACCATTGAAACACGGGTTGCTACGAGGGGACTAGCCTAAGTCTGCTAGCCCAGAGGGAGGAAGTCTGCCAGGAAATCCGTTGCAGAAGCCACACACAAGCAGCTCCTGGCCACAAGCACAAGCAGCTTTGGCCAGACAGAAGACATACAGAGAACTCTCATGAAATGGTTAAGTACAACTCACATAGCCGTTGACTATTCCCTGCAGGCAAGGATCCTCCCCACACACCCTGAAGGCAGCTGCTTTGTGATATGAATATCATGGACTTATTCCAAATTCAGCATCTGGGTCATACTGTCCCAAAGCTCAGGCTTGTTAAGGTCCATGGGTATGGATGGGGAGAGGGATGACACCCGCTGAAAACTCCACTCAGAAGCATGGGCTACAGAGCCACTACATCCCCAAAACTGCAGCTCCTGGAGGAGAGGTGCTGTTTCTCTCCATGGCTACTAATATGAAGAATTCCAGATATGCTCCAGGTGGAAGAGACCTCAGGCATCCCTAATCCAGCCTGATGCTCAGAGCAGCATTAACTCTTAATTCATACCAGGTCACTTTGGGCTCTTTCCAGCAACCAGGTCTTGAAAACTTTGAAGGATGGAGACTGCACAACCCCTCCATGCAGCCTTGTCCACAGCTTGACTCTCTTCATCATCAGAAAGATTTTTCTCATATCATGTCTGAACCTTCCCCCGTCCTGGGCCCGCAGTTGGGCTGGAGGAGGCTGTCCTTGTGGCCAAGCATCACCATTACCTTCTAAGCCAGAAAATATCCAGTTTTCCATTCAGAAGATGGAGGCAAACATTTCTTTTTTCTTTTTTAGCTGTCAAAATATTTATTTTACACCAGTCAAACAAAATACTCCATTTAAACTTTTCTCCACTTAGTGGGAGGGGTGGGAGTTGAGAAAAGCAAATCATAATAATTTAATCAGGGTTTAAAAACAGACAGACAAACAAGACTACATTGACAGAAGTTGTATGTGTTGCAGCAAAGTCTTTTTGACACAAGTCTTCCTTTCCTTGTTTAAAATTCAGTCTGTTAGGACTTGAGCCTGTTTTCCTTGAAGTCAATCAGAGACTTTCCTCAAAATAGAATTCCATCCTCAGATTGAAATAAAACAAAATATGGATGCAAGCACTTGAGAATCCAATTTAAGAACTGGGTTTTTAAGTTGAATATAATATTTCAAACAGACATGAATAGCACAAGGGCCTTGGAGGGCTTGGAGGGCTCCAGCCAACAGGCCGAGCCTAAGAGGCGCTGTGGAAACATGGACAGTAAATTCCCCAAAATGAGTTTATTTGTTGGCAAAGACAGAGCAATTCCATTCTGATTTATTTCTACTTTGAAAGAGACATTCAGCAGCTTCCCAGTATTAAGACATTTTCACACTCGAGTCCAAAGGGGGCTTAGAGCTACTTATGCCCAGTTACTGTACATTTCCACAACAGCGTGGAGCCTTGGCAGGCTACTCAACCAGCTGGTGAGCCTCAAATCCACCAGAATGTGAGGAATAAAATATTTTTCCTCCCAAATTTCTAAGCAGCTGTTTCTCAGGAAAGACACTGGCCAACTTTCAACAAATCTGCTGGGCAGGAAGTAGATACAATCACTTTAACATCACTCCCAAAGCCAAGGGTGTCTTCACCTCTGTAGCACCATTTTCAGAGCGATTATTTCATAGCACAGAAAATGTTTAAGTTAAGTTGAAGAGGCTTAACAAGAAAAGCAGAAGTAACATTTAAGGTACTGGATAAAGCTGTTTGCTTTCTTTATGTCACACCCCTCTCCGTATCCTTTCCTACCGGTCAGGGAAACATCAAGGTTATTTCAGTGACCAAAAAGCTTTCCAAATGAGGAACCCATGAAGCTAACAAGCCACATGCTCCTCTTCCTTTTCCCTGCTGTTGGCTACAGTTTCAGTTCTGCAGTGGTATTCATCACACCCTTCACAGAGCCACATCAATTCAGTGAAAGTAACATGTGGCAACAACAAAATGGGTTTTGGTGGGGACGAGGGAGTTTCCCTTCCCTCCCCTTTTTTCCCCTAGGTTGACCAGAGGAATTGGCTCTGAGGGTAGGCTGACTGTGCAAGCAGGCACAAGGCAAGAAGCAGAAGTGCCCAGACAGCAGGGAGAGCTGAGGGCACACGCAGTAGCTCCCCTTTCCCCGGCGTGTGAGATGTTCAGCAGCTCGGATCCTCTCCTGTGCTGACACCCTCAGAGACCTCCCGCTCACTTCGCACACTCCCTTCAGGCTCTGGTTGAATTGGAAACAGTCAAAGGTTAGCCTATCCCATCCCCTTTTCTCTCATTAGTCTCTCCCCACCCCCGGCATCTCTGTTAATTGGAAGCCACCCACACGTTCATTTCACATGACAGCTACATCCACTAACATTTAACAGCTGACATTTTTCCCCTCATTTTGCTGATTCAAAAGGCAGGTTTTCTTATTATGCAGTAACCACTCCAGGATTTCAAACCTATTTCATGCAGGGAAGAGCCTCTTGTGAAACCTGTTGCCTCCCATCAGAAGATCCCTTTTAGTTAATACGTGGCTGATGCTCATCACCAAAATGCATCTTCAGTAGGTCACAGGGCAGTGCCCTGGTCACTATCACAGTGTCCAAGGTATCTAGAATGCAAGCTTCTCACTAAACCATTATAAGCTTTTTTTTTTTTTACCCTTCATTTTCACAAAAAAAAAAAAAAACACACCCCTGAAGCCTCGAGAAATGGCATGACAAGGTCCATCTCACAGAATCGTCATGCCATAAGAAGGCTAGGAGGTCTTTGGGCACTTCCGCAACATGATGATCTTGAATGTCTTTTCCAGCCTCGATGATTCTATGATTCTGCAGTCACTGCAATGCTGCTGGAGTCTCTGTGCCCTGGCACAGGGGCACCCATCCCGCCTGGTCCAGGTATAGTCCCTTCCAGTCCTCAGCTGGAGGTTTGGGATGGAAATTCCTACCTGGGCAGGGAATTTCCACAGCAGCTGGGCCACCACTGCCCTACCTGGAGGGACTATCCAGAACACAGTTGTGCAAAAGGTTTAGACAGATGGAAAGCAAGGGAAAAGCTTTGCCCTGAACAACCAGGACAAGGTAGATGTTCACCACAGGTTGATACTGTTTGCCATCTTCTACAGATCTTTTAGGCCCAGACCACAAATCATCTTCAGGTTAGTAAAAATGCTATTTATTTCAGGCCCCTTCTAGGTAAAAAATAAAACATAGTTAATGGAAATGCAGCGTGCATGGAGCTTCCACTCCTATTAGCAGGTCTGTCCGAGAGATCACAATTTTCCATCCATGCATTAAGCCAGTCCAATACTGACATCAGCTCATTTCCATTGATCCTGATTACATAAGAGTGACTTAATTCTCCATAGAATTGAATTTTCCATATGTTTGGATACTTTTCAGTTGCTATATGATTTCCTTGTTCCCTGCTGCATTTTTTTTTTATCCCTTTGTCCTACCACCTAAAATTACAATCTTCACTGCAAGCAGAAATTTCTACAGGGTTATTTCGATTTTCTGATACAATGTTTATCCTATCAATTTCCTTCCATCTAAAAGACACACCAGCAAGTATACTGCAGCATTGGGCACACTTACAGCTTGGAGGATTGTCACCAATTCTGGGATGAAGTTACATTTTGTTATGACATACATTAAGAGTAGTTAGTTACAGCATCCAAGCTTTCAGGTACTTTTACTGCTATTTATAATTCATAAACACCAGTTGTCAAAAAACCACGCCCAACAATCAATTGCAAAAGTTACTGTTTTAAAGCTGGAGATGAATATTCACACTATATTTCCACCCAATAGACAGCCAAGGGTTAAAAGTCTGCTTCTGAAGGATAAAGCTCAGCAACATGTCCAGTTAGGCCCTTTGGGCTGTTTTGTGGAGGACTGAAATCCGCACTTCTAATCTCTTTGCTAACATACATATCACCAGTGCTACTCAAGAAAGCCTTACTCCTTCAAAATTCACATGGTGCCACTGGATAAAGTCTCTGATTCTCACAATACTGCTTTGTATTAAAGGCACACTCAAGACAAGAGCGAACCGAAGCATGGAAATATCAAAAGCACCACCGATACCTGGGAGCACACTTGTACTGCCATGCTACATACTACTGGATGTTCACTTGGGATTAGCCAGCACTGCTATGTGCTTTCAGTCCATTAGCTTCGCATTTGCCTATATGTCATGGTCATACAGTTCTCCTTTGTGCTGAAAACATCAGTGGCAGGAGAACTGCTACCTTAGAGAGTCCTTTATGGAAAAATGAGTGCAATCATCTGCTCCTCAAGCTGTCAGAGAAGGAACCTCCCTTCTATCTCTGCAGGACTTTGAAAATTGGGGTAGTTCCTGGAAATGGATGGGCAAAACAAACTGTGATAATGATAATGTACAAAGGGAAGCTGGAGGAGGAAGAGAAGGATTTTATGACATCTGGGAGCCCTCAGTCTGCTCTGCTGCAGGGCGGACAGCAGACACCTCCTCCCTCCCACCCACCCCCAGGGCGGAAGCGCCCAAGACTCCATTCCTTCCTCGAGGAAGGGACATGACCAACTCTCTCTACTTTCCAGCTGCAAGCCTTGAGCTTCTGAAACCCTGCACTACATCTGCACTCACACTTGTACCAGCTGCCAGCTGCAGGATGATGCTGTGGGAGGCCAGCAGCTTGCTGCTAAGTATGGGCTGGCTGAGACACCCCTGGCTGCCAGGGCGGTTTGGGTTCAGTGTGACAGCAGGTAGTGTCGTCCACTGTGTCCTCACCTTCTCCAGCTCTCACATCACACCATTGGCTGTTCTTTGGCATTGGTGAAAATGGGATTTTTTTTTTTTCTTATTAGGCCATGCCAAGAAAGGAAATTATGTGAACATTCCACTATATACATCCAGTACTAATAATTCACATCACATCGCTTGGAGTAATTAGACCTCCCAGACCATGGAGCAATCCTGAAGAGATCTGAGGAAAAGTCACATCACTTGAAATATTCAACATCTAAATGGGGAAAATACCAGAGGTCGCACACTTTCTGTTAAAGTAAATGATTTAAGGACTCTTTTCCCTATATAAATTAATATTCTCTACAGCTGTATAGCTTGGGATCCCTAATCAAGCTACTATTCTATAACCAACCCTGTTACCAGGGAGGGCTACAATGCAGACCAAGGAAATCCCTGCTGTCAGGCAGGTGAAGAACCTGAATAACCTTGGCATCCTGAGCAAGCACACTTGACAGTGCATTGCTACCCGACAAACTGGCCCCTCTCCCCAGCACACTGCTCCCACCTCCTTGCCCTCTGGTCTACCAGCAAGCAGAAAAATAGCCTGGCCATAAGCTAGCTGGCAGCTGCCTGCTAGGAGACTGAGAAGGAGAGCAAATGCCAGAGGTGGTGCAGGCAAGGCAGGGGGATTGTAGGGCTGAGGGCTGGGCTGTCCTCCTCAGCAGGAACAACCTGTTGGGTAGGAGGAGATTTCACAAGGCGACCGTGCCAAAGAAGCCTCCATCACCCACTGCACGCAACCACTGAAACCATCAAGGAAGTGTTTCGGAGGCTCCCTCCACACATACACCCACTCGCTCTCAGCCTGCAGAGGACAGCAGCACAGAACAAAACAGGCCAGTGGCTGCATGTAGAATAAAGGTGCACCAATGACAATTTCCCTCGCGCTAGGACTCATCAGCAGCTTGCTGCCTTGAGCCAGATGTGTTTCACCACATCCCCAGGATCTCAGCCACACAACCTGCTGACCCCGGCACCCAGCTCAGGCCATGTGTGTATGCTGTGGCCTGCACAGGGCCCCAGCCCGGGCGCAGCTGTGTTGTTGGGTCAGCTGCAGTGCCACGAAACACAGCTGTGCCGATCTGGGCCCGGACACCTGGCTCCAAATAAAAGCAGCTCGGTAGCAGGACTTGGCCATCCCTGCTCCATGCAACTGGAGGTGACCCTGTGACCAAGTGAGGTCTGACCGTGCTGGCCTCCTCCAGCGGGCTGCAAGTGGTGGCAGAGCAGATGCACCAAGTCAGGGCGAGAAGGCAGTAAACACAGATTGTGGGGTCTGACTGAGGGCCAGGAGACCCAGATTTTAATCCTGGCCCCACTTCTGAATTTAGCTGCGGTGCAGGAAGTCTCTCCCCTTCCCGGTTTGTCCACGTTGCTCACTGTTCCCATCTCCGTAGCAGTCATCTTCCCCTACCCCCAGCCCTTTCTGGCTTCAGGAATACACTTGGCAACTGACATCAGAAGTGTTTTTTTATTTCAGAAAAGCATCCACACTTCATTTCAGACATTATGGTTTTCATTTTCACATAATATACACTGTGACTGACAAGTCAAACCCACCATAGCCTAAATCTTAGGGTTTTATTTCTGAATTCAGAATAAAGAAATGCTCCCTGCTACTGACTGAGTCATCTTTTCTAGATCAAAGCTGCTCCTGCTCAAATTGAAACAAAACAATTTGGCATTTGACTCTTTCATCCAGAAGCCAGCTCTGTCTTTGCTAGGCAGCAGTTCCCTTTACATATTTAAAAGGGAATATTTTACTTCCTTCTTGCTGTACCATGGCAGAGCAGGCCTGTGCATTTGGAACAACACAGACAAAAAGTGACTGTATTAACGAGAGAAGGAAATCTTACAGACAAGTGCTGAGAGAAAGTTTGAAATTCCAGCCCAGAATGTGGGACTAGCAGAAGCTCTCAGGAGCACCGCTTCAGCAGCAGCTGAGGAGACTTCAGCCCAAAGCCTCTAAAATAAAGATGTCAAGCACCAACAGATCATTGCCGTGCCGCAGGCTCCACAGCCCTCAGCAACAGCGTCCTGCAGCCCTGGCTGAGGACTCAGCAGAGGATTTGGCTGTGTTTGCATACCACTCAATATACCACTCAAATGCCAGTGTGTTCAAGCCTCCTTGTCTTTCACGGTTCAAGTAATTATGTCTGGAGCAAGGGTGAGCCATGCCTGTGCTACGAGTACCCAAAAGCATCAGCATTTCTGCTGGGTGAATGAGCTGCCAGCTCTGCATTCCTTCTCCATCACACATTGGCTTTTGTTAACTTTAAAGTTCGATTTCCTGATGTGACAAAGCATCTTTATCAGTTGCACCAGAAATGTAGTCAAGTAATGTATCAATAAAAATTGGTTAAACTTTCAGTAAACTTCATGTCTTTGATCCTGTCTGATCCTTGTGGTCAGCCCATGGACTATGCTGGAGTGACACCAGGAATGAATTTGGCCTTTCCCACCTCCTCTAGATGTGAGCCAACAGACATTCATGTTTGTCAGGAAAAACAAGAACACATGCTGAAAACAGAGCATTTCCAATAAAAACTCCAGTCCAGCATGGGAACTAAAGCAAACTGAAAAGGTTTTGCAGCTAATCAGGAGTGTCGGTGTGAGGTTGTCTGACCAGAGTTAAATTCTGTAAGAATACCTTAAAGAGAGAAGTGGATTGCCACACAGACCAACTCGTTTCTTCTTGGGGACTGGCTGACTGATGTAAGAACACGCAATCTGGAAGTGGCACACGACAGTCCACTTTTTTTTTTTTTTTTTACACTGCTTTGTAGTAACCCTAGTTTCAAAGAGACACTAAATACCTACACTAATTGCATGGATGCTCCATGTTAGTGCACACACAGCATGAACAGGACACCCTACACCTGGTCTTGAAGCCTTCTCCCAGAAGAGCTGTTCTCCATGCTCAACACCTGGCCATGCTCCAGTTTATCCCTATGGCTCTGAAACTCCTGTGGAGTTGGTAACCAACCACCACAAAAATAAAAGAATCACCACAGCTGAAATGAAAGCACACAGCACTAAAGGGGGATGCCATTATTTAAGCCAAAGAATTGAAGGAAGACTGATGTAGCCAGCCCTGCGAAACATGGAAGTTAAATCCCGTGCCATTTAACGCAGGGTTTCGGCCAGAGGCAAACCTCTCCTGGGGTGCTGCCCCAGGACCTGGCTGCAGCTGAGCTCCCTCCCTGCAGCACCCGGGTCTCCCACCCGGGCACTGCCCACAGCTTGCTGCATGCGGTTGGAGCAGTACAGGAAAGCTGCCATTGCTCTTTCAGTTTAAGAGGCTCAGAGAGCTATCAGAATTACACATAAATCACCCTGCTGTTGGGAACGCTGAGCCTCCCGGGTCTAGAAAGCATTTGCTTCTCTTCTCAGCCAGACATGAGAATTCAGGCTTCATAACGTATGGGTTTTGATTGCCATTTCGTTTCCCCCCAGCCCGCCAACTCCCACTTCAATTTCCAGAAATAGACCTCTTCTGCACTCAAAGAGAGCATCTGCTTGAGCAACCCGAGCTGAAAACTATGCTCACTGAAGTCATTTAGCACAAAGTGCTAACAGACAGACCTGAAGAAACCGCATCCTCACCCAGGTCTGCTCTGCTTCACGTATTGCTAGGTTGCACTGGCTCAGCATAAGTCGAGGTAGCCCATTTAAATCCATTTAATTGGTATTTTGGCATATGCAGGTGATTAAAGCAAGAGCCTGCTGTGCTGAAACTGGGACTAGCTGCCACAATCTAAGCCCTCAGATGACAGACTGCATTAACAGTGTCTCAATATCTATATCAGGATCAGCGACAGAATTACAATTCAAAGTCCCAGAAATCAAGAGTGAAGCTTTGCATAATAAACACACTTCAAGACTGATTTACAAGAATTGGGGAAGTTTCCTAGAACTACACTCTGCAGTTCAACCACATTCAGATACAAGCCAAGCCATGCTTGCAAACACTGATACATGAATGCCACTCAGTAGGTTACAGGGTCCCAATGGATAGCTCAGCATTAAGGCAACCAGCACCAAACAAGCCAATAGTGCCTTTCAGCACCTGAAAGATAGCCTAATTTCACAAAGGAGAGTCCTCTTCACCAGGGGAAGAACTCCAAAGCTGCAGCAGCAGAATTAAACTATCATGGCACCGAGGCAAATGGGTAACATCATCAGCCAGCATTGCTCCTTAGAGAGTTGAAAGCCACTGTGCATGCATGCATATCCTTTAATAGGACTGGAAAAGATGGGACAAGGTTAAAGCAGTAGTGAGAACTTGTGCTTATATAAAATAACACTGTGCTTAACAGAAAAGTAAATCATTTACAAGCACTGCTTTGCTAAATGGTGTGGTAGCAGACTTCCATTTTGCATTGGTAAGAAGAAACATGGCCTTTTGGGTTTGTGTTAAGGTGAATGCATGTCTACTGTGAGCTTCAAAGAATATTTGGGTTGTTCTTTTTCAGCACCCTCTTAGGCTGCTCCTCATCCCACATAGCCCTCACCCTGTGACAACGTGGGTCCTCGTTAGCCAAAAAGCTACACCCATGCTTGGCACACAGAAGAGGGACTGTACTATTAACTGCTCAGTGCTATGATAGGTTAGATTGTAGACAGAACCCAGTAACGTGTAATTAGGACTATCACAAGTCAGTCCTCATGTTTTTCTACACCTTTCTCGTAGGGTAGCCAAGGGAGGCACTGCAAGATGAAGTGGCGGGGTGCAGGAGCACATGAGGGGTGGCTCTGCAAAGATGACTTGTTGTAGAGGACCCTGGCTTTCAGAGGTACCATGGCTATATGAGGCCAAGCATCACCAGCAACGGCAGTGGGCTTTGACTGGTGCACAGGGAACCAAGACAGATGTGGGGATCACAAGCACCAGGATGAGGGAAAACCCCCAATTCCCCAAAGTCACACACACAGAGCTCACTGGTGACTGGGGACTGCTCTGGGCTACTCATGACTGTCTTTCTAAGAGAAGGGTGAGGGTGCTGAGCTCCAAAAGCCCATGAGGCACTGATTACGCTTGCAGCCCCAGGCACCAAGCGCTACATGCCCAGATCACACAAACCACCCGCATGGCTTGAGAAGCCCAGGAGGAAGATCACGTAGCCACAGCACTGCCCAGCAGACACGAGACAGCAGCAGACAGCTGAGCCAGCCCACAGCCTGCTCTCACCGGTCTGAGGCCAGGGCAGGACGGCACGTGGCCCCCCAGGAGCAGCAAGGTCTGCTTGGTCTGTGTCACACCTCCATTCTGAGCCACCTCACACGATTTCACACATAGCTCATTGTCTTTTGTGTTCTATACTTTTCCCCTTGTTACCCACCATGAGAGGAAGGAATATAACCACAAGGTCATCAAACAAGTTCTCAGTGCTTCGGTCTCCTAACCCAGTTTCACAGGCACAGTATGAAGCACCGCTCACAACAAGCAGACAGCTGCTATGATGCACACAAAACACTTTTTTTTTTTTTTTTTAAATAAAAAAAAAAAAAAAAAAAGCTGCTTTCACTCACAAGCACATGAGCACATCCTGAATTCCTAGCAGGCACCAAAAGCTTGGCTGTGGTTAGATGAGGGGATGCTACGTCCCACCCCTCAGCCCAGCTAACTGCAGTAAGGTAAAGAGAGCTCTGCTGCTTTGTAGATGGATTCCCATCAGTCCAAACAGTTCTTTTCTCATGCGAGGAGGCTTTATCATACCTCGTCAGCTGCCAAGATCAGGCAATCCTATAGCAGATGTGGAGCAGTACATTATAATCCCAGTTCTCTGCTGGATTCTGTATACCCCAGGGCAATGGAGAAGTCTGAGAAGCATGACAATAAAACCAGCAGAAGTTCCCAGCATTCAAGACTACCAGGCACATTTTTAGAGGCTGCAATAAAACGCAAAATATCCTTGAAGACACCAGATTCAAACAGAGGAGGCAGGACATGCTCCCCAGCCAAGTAGCAGGGATAAAGCTGCTGATGGGATGAGGGGACAGATGGCCTCCAGCTGTCACAAGCCGCTGCAGAAGCCTGGCCTTGCCACATCTCGACTTTTGCAGCCCAAATTTCTGCATTTGCAATCCTTTACTGCTGCAGGTGGTGGCCACCTAACCGCTGTGATCACTTGCCCGTTACCAGCAGGCGCCAAAGGGCATCTCTGCGTTAGTGCCGATTTCAGCTCATTCTCAGTGGGACCATCAGAAGCCGGAGCCTTTGGCATGGGGACTGACCGGCCGCGTGCACTGGCCTGTTCCACGCAAATGACAAATTAATGGTGCTACTGGAAGCCGGTGGGGCTGCAGCTGGCCGGGTCACATTCCTCAGAAGAAAGCTCCCCGTTTCAAACGTGCTTGTGGAGAGACACTCAGCTAAAGCCACTAGCGGCATTGCAAAACCCTTGTGCAACTCACGTTCTCTGCGAGCCAGCTCTTTCTTCCCAAGTCTTAATAGTTCTCATGCTTTGCAGTGATAAATAACAATGATGCGATCTGCAAAGCGACTTTGGATCAGAGATCTGTTTGCAGATATCTTATCTCAGCCCACAGGAGCCAGTACACACACTTCCCCTCACCACCTGCCTCAGTGCAGACGCAAGCTCTGGGAAGGAGATCGCCTCATCGCAGCAGTCCAAGCCCTGCTCCCCACTGAGCTCAGTTCAAGAGGGAAGGGCTCAAACCACAACTCAGGCATGAACTGCAAAAATCTCCTGGCTCGGGCCCACCTCACTCAAAGTACTGCTGCAAAAGCGTTATGCAAACATCTTCAAAAGGCATCCAAGCTGCTTAGCAGCCCACCTCTACACTCCAAACTTCACACTGACTCCCCAAAAAAACCCCACCTAGATCCGTTAATTATTAGCGAGATGGGGAGTCTAAAGATATTTTCAAAAAGAAAGTCTCCCAAGTCACACGAGCAAGTGGAAAACCACGTGCATCACCCCTGTGATGGGGGTGGCGACTGCTCCTGTTTATCTCAGGAGGAGACTCAAATTCCTACATGCAAAAGCAAGAAGCCCACAGGCTGAACTGCCAGATGGGGCTTGCGGATCTGTCTTTCCCAAGCTCATTGTAAGCCTTGCACTACACTTTTATCCTAAGAAGATCCAAAGGAGGAAAAAAAAAAAAAAAAAAAAAAAAGACATCACAAAAACCTTTATGCAAAACAGAGCACAGTTCACCAAAGGGGAGGAAATACTGGCTTTTATTAAATCACAAGTGGCAAGTATGTACGTTATGTGGGAGTTTCAGGCTGATCCTATAATTCTGAGATATTTACTTCCAGACAGAGCTGTTTATTACTGAAGACAATGTTGCCATACACCAAACCGTCCTCAGATGTGCTTTCTATGGACTTTTGCCCATGAAAAAAGCCAATAGGTCAGTGGAAAAAGAGGGGAAAAAAAAGTACTTCAGTGAGTGCTGACCCTTGTGTATGGAACTTAAGGCCAGACGAGCACAGTTCCCAGGCCTCCCCCCGCAGCATCCTGCCACACCACAGTCCCACTGCCAGGGGACCCCAGGGCGGCAGCAAAGCCAAGGTCCCTGCCTGCAGGAGCTGCCACACACACACCTCTGTCACTAATGCCTCTCCCATGCCATCCCAAGCCAGAAGCCATGAGCTAACCCATGCCAGGCATTAGCCCTGGCTTTTTTTCTCAGCCTCAGTGTCTTTCTGCCCCGGCTGTGGCCTTGTTGGGTCACTGCGGGCCGGTCGCTCACCCAACACGGCCCCGCTGAAGAGCGCCTGCAGGCTTCTGGCCAGCTTCAGCAGCTTGAGTTTGCTTCAGACTTCTCCCACACACACCCCATCTTCCTAAAGCTCTGCTCCCTGAAATCAACTGAATGTATTGGTCTCTAAAAACATTTATAGGAACTTCAGCCCAGAAATGAGCAGTGCTGGCACCTGCACCTCCAAGGGGCAAGGCCATATCAGAGATGGGTCACATCCTTGCCAACAGACCGCGGCAGTGACCACACCAGCCTGTCTTCCCCGCTGACCTGAGAGCAGCGAGGAGGTGATTCAACTTCCAAGGCGAAGTAAACACCACCAGGCAGGTCAGCAGACCGGCTCTGTGACTGCGGCACCCCAATCAACACACTGGCCCTAGGCCTGTGCTTCAGCGAGGAACGCCTACGGCCCAGGTGCTCGTGCTCCACATCATCGTTAGTCACAGATGCACGTCTGAGTTTTGGTTCTCCAAGGTGTCCCCTACAGTCCTGGGCTCTCTGGTTGCTACTGCCTGAAGATACACTTGCCTGCCTCAGAGGACTACTGCCTTTCCAGAGGGGACAGCAGGCTATTGGAGGCTCATAGAAAGTTCCCAAGAGAACAACATAGGCGCTCCCTGTGCTGCAGGTTTTCAATGGAAGTGATCAGTGAAAGCTCCCGAACACCAAACTCCTTCACAGGGAGCCTCCGGTGCTCCCACCAGACACAGCATGCACACAGATGGCTTCAGGAATGGTGAAGGTGTGCAGAGGGGTGAGAACTGCCCCATATACAAAAAGAACCACCACACCACAAAAACAAGCCCTCGTGCCTTGCCAGGAATGCTCCAAAAGTAGGCGGCCAAAGTTGCAGTGCTGGCGAGCACTGCCAGCTTCAGGAGCAGGATCCAGACAATTTTGCCAGCAGGGCACAGATACCATAGCAGCATGACTGAGGGGGTTCTGCATTCAGAAACGCAGCTGGGCTAGAAATATACTGGCGCGGGTGACAACGTGCAGGATGGCGTGGCTGGGTGGACAGGGTAGATGTATAATTGAGACAGGCTGTGGTTTCAGTCACAGAAAAAGGCTTCATCTCCTAAATCCGTGCTGAAAATGACTGCATCCCTGACTTCTGCTCCCAGAGCCCATTTCCTTCTCCAAAACCCACCAGGGTCACTCTCACAGAACTGAGAGATAACATATCTTACAGCATTACACAGCACATTAATTTCCATTTCAAAGGAGACTCAGCACAGCAGTTGAAAATTGTATTGGATTCGGTACAGAGCAGCATACTGCCCTGTTTTCTCCAGTTGCCAATTGCACCAAGGCAATTAGCTAAACACAACAGCTGTGATGGTGCTCAGCTGAGGATAAACCACATATGTTTATACAGAGCCTAGATGGTATTAATATGAGTCAATCCGATTCTGATTAACGAGGGTTTATAAAGGGCCTCAGAATGTCACCAGGACTCTTATTCTCCTCTCTGCTCTACAGTTCATCCCAAGCATATCTCCTTGCATTTGCAGGAACTTGTTAAAAAGAACATATGCACTAGGTCCCAAGCAGGCCCACACCCCATTCCCCTCCCAGTTGAAACATGCTAATGAGCAAGCAAACACCTCATCTTTCTACCAAGTCACTATTTTAATCCTCATCTACGCTAAACGTTTGGTTTCTGGTAACAAGACAAACTCTCCTCTGCAGAGGAAGGAGCGCATCCCCTTAGAGGAGCACTGCAAGCACTCGCATTGCCCCACAGAGCCCTGGCAGACCCTCAGATGAAGAGGAATACAAAGCTGGTGTCTTTCCTCAACAGAGACAGTAACACCAGAGTGCCAAACACCTTTCTTTGAAGGACTGGGCTGCAAGTCGCACTGATTTCCATTACAGAGCTCTACCGCATTAAAAATACAATAATAACATAAAACCTCTCAAGGCTCATATAATTTGAGAAAACGCCCTTTGCTGCAGACTGGCAGGAAAAAAAAAAATCCTGCCACACACCGAGATCATCTTTCAGAGCCTTAGTATCCTAACAAGTGTCAAGAGAGTTTCTTCCCATGCAGCTGGCCCTGCATCCCCATCTGCAGAGGCTGGGAAAGGAAACCCATTCCCAGGAGAACTCCACAGCCCCTCCTTCCCTCCCACCACGTGCATCCAAGTGCCTAAGCCCTTCCCGCGGTGCAGGTGCCGCCCTGAAAGCTGACAGGGCACCCGAATGCTGCGGCTGCTCTGGGAGCAAGAAGGACAGACACCTCCCGTGTGTGCCAGGCTACAGCCAGGACCAGAACACATCCCCGCCTGCATTTAAAGGCAATAAGTATTGCTGTTTGCTGACGCTCGCTGCCTGTGCTTCTTAAGTAATAGAAAAGGCCTTAAAGTCAAATGCCTCCCCCTAAGAGCAGTTCATTGCTTAACAGTGTCCTTCGACTCCATCCATCATAGGTGGACTGTCCTACAGGAACAGGCACTGCCCCCTGTGCTCATCAGTAACTCAACTGCTTCCTCCACCTGCTCTGCAGAGCTCCCAACTCCCACACGCTATCCCCCTGGGACCGCGCAGCTCAGGATGCCTCCCTGCCCTCATCAGCATGTACTGGTCCCACACCTGCCCATTCGTTACCCATAGCACAGAAAGCACTGGCCAGCCTCCGCCATCAGTTGCTCTTGCTATTCATTACACATGTACAGAACACATCCCACTGCTCTGAGGAAGCAGTGTGCATATTTAAGAAGACAATATACAAAACATAGCTGAATCTTAATGAATCCCCTGCTTTACCATGAGAACTGAATGGCACTGTGCAGACCCTGCCAGCAAAAAAAAAAAAAAAAAAAAAAAAGGAAAAAAGCTACACAGTATTTGGCTTGTGATATGATCTTTAACACCACTTCAGCAGTACATCACTACTGTGCCTATCGGGCCTCTAAAGCATCAATTGTAAGTAGGGAACGAATCAAAATGCAACAGGAGATACAGAAACAGCTGTGTCAGAACACTGCATTACTTGCATAGCGGAGTCAGAGAACACAGTCAGTCCTGGCAAAAAGTAACTTCCCACAGTATGATACCTTGGTGTATCAGGCCCCCACCACAGAAGGATTAGGGAACAAGGGCTGTTAATTTGAATGCATCTGCTGAGCTCTAACCACACCTGGGCAGTTTGAGGGTAACCTGTCCAGGCAGGGTCAGGCAGAAACATACTTTCTGAGCTCTGTGCTCCTCTCTGAAGCGTTCAGGCAGCCCAACTTGAGCAGTAGCTATAAGCAGAACCCTGTTTCCTCCCAACAGGTAAAGCCTTATGCAGACTTGTTCGGTACAGTGCAAGTGCTGGAATCAGCTCCTCTGGGGGAGACTTTTATAAGCCAGTGGCACCAAAATCGCAGAGCACCCCAGGCATAGGCACTTCCCTGGCCGGCCTGCCTGCCTCCCTCCCTCCTCTTCCTCCTCTGCTCCCCTGAGCGGTTCCCGGCGCTGCCCCATGGCTGCGGGGCTCGGCCGAGCCGTTCTCAGCCGCTGTTGACCCTCGGGGGCAGCCAAGAGTCTGGGACCCTGCCCTCCTTCCAGCCCGATTTGCATTCAGAAACCAGGACACCGATGTCGCGCCTGGGAGGGCAGGAAGTCTGTTGCCGACGGGCAATTTAGGAAGAAAAAGCGGAGCAACCTTCGGCAAACCCAGGGGCTGCAGCAAGCGAACCACCGAGCTGCTCCCTGGCCCCGAGGGGGACCGGTCCTGCGTGGGGAGCCCCCGCGGTCCCAACCGCTCCCTGCCCGGGGCAGGTACCCTGGGAGCCGTAGCTCCGCGCTACCCCACCCCGTCCCCCTGCGGGACTCGCCCCTTTCCCATCCCCGCCCCACTCGCGGGGCTCGGCTCCCTCCCCGCGGAGCTGCCTGCCGCCCCCACGCGCGGACACCCCCCTCCACCGCGGTTTCTCCACGCGTGAACACAGCGACCCCCCCATTTCCCCAAAGCCCCTTCCCCACCACCGCCGGAGCAGGGGAGCGCGGCGGGTCGCGGACACGCGTAGCGCCCCCCCCCTCACCTCTGCATTTCTCCATGGGGGCTGCGGGACACAGCGCTGCCTCCGCTCCGCTCCGCACCGCTCCCGCCCCTCCGCCGCCGGCGCCGGATCCCGGCCCGGGCCGCCCCCTCCCCGCCCCTCCCCGCCCTCGCGACCGGGGCTCCGCTCTGGGCACGGGCAGCCGGCAACCTGCGGCCGCCGAGGCCACCGGGAGTCGGGAACGGCTCCAGGGGCACGGCGCTGCCCCGCCCCGCAGCGCCGCGGCCGGCTCGTCCCGGGGGATTCCCCCACCCGCGGGTTCCGGCGGAGCTTTTCTCGGCACGGCGCCGCAGGCACTCCGAGCAGGAGCCGGGTCCGGCGGTGATGCCTCGTCTGTGAGGCCGGCGTCGTGGAGGCGCTGCAGGAATGTGATGCTTCTGTCAGTAATGGGAGCGTTATTGGCCCGCACACACACACACACACAAAAAAAGTGGAGATGTTGGAGATGCTCCAGAGGAGGCCACGAGGATGCTCCGGGGGCTGGGGCACTTTCCCCGTGGAGACAGGCAGAGGGAGCTCAGAGAAGAGAAGATCCCTGAGGCAACTTACAGCATCCTCCCAGTACCTAAAAGGGGCGGCAGGAAAGCTGGGGAGGGACTCTGTCAGGGAGCGTAGTGGTAGGACAAGGCGTAATGGGTTTAAACTAAAAGAGGGACTGAAAGATGCCACTGAAGGATGAAGGTGACACAAAGGCCATGTTGTTCTGAGGTTGGCCTTGACCCTCAGGGGACTCACAGGCTTTGGGGCTTGGGCCTTGCTTAGCACTTTAAGTGTGGGCAGGAAGACAATGGTGTAGCCCGCAATGGAAACATACCTCTTCTTGAGGAGACCTGTTTCCACTGTGGGGCAGGTGGTTGGGCTCTCCAAACTACACAGCTCCTTGCACCTCTGCAAGCCTATCTCTGAGCTGCACACACATGTCTGAAGAGCCTGGAAAGCTCAGAGATGTTCATTTCCACTTCAGCTGAATAAAATGTTGGGGCAAACATCTTCACTTCTGTGTGATTGCTGGGCCATGGATTCAGCAAGCAAAAGGCAGTGCTTACTGGCACTGACATCTCACAGGGCATCTGTGTCAGGTGGAACTGCAAAGCGGCTTTTACTGCATGGAAATGTCCCCAGTGAGAACAAGTTTTAATAAAAGGCTATTGCTGCTCAAGGAAGCTGAAGGTGGAGCACATCCCGTCTCTTGCCAGTACACAACCACCACACAAATGGAGAGGCAAGCCAAGAGCGTGAGCCATCAGACCCAGCAGCCTCCGATGACTGGAGGAAAAACAGGTTAAATAAATACATCCGTCACTAGCAATACTTCTCTTACAGCCCTTTCCAGCAAGTTCTTGGCTGCAGTTTTCAGAATCTAGCAGTGTGGCCCTGATTTTGCAAACTTTTAAAGCCTGCCTGTACCTCAGAGCAGGTGAGTAGTCATTCTGAGCTCAGCAAGGCTAATTAAGGATAATAACAGTTAAACAAACTAATTAAAGATTATTTGAAACATCAAGACATCAGATACCTGAGATTCCTGTCTTCAGGCCCCAGAGGCTTTATATCCCCTGCTTGTCCCTTGCGTTCCCCTCCTGGCCATGATAAGGACACACTGGTGCCCCAGGATGGCTGGCCAGGCCCATGGCAATTGATGGGGCAGTGACAACAAACATAATGGCAGAGAATATAAGTTCTTCCTGTTTGTCCTTTTCCTCCTGCAGAGTAAACTACCTAGAATACTTTGGAACACTTTTTTTTAGCCTCAACCCAACTTGTTTCCCCAGTGGTAACATTTTGTGGGTGCTTTACAGCAGACCTGACCTGTCCGTGCTTCCAGGAAAGCACTGTCAGGGCTCAGTCAGTGAAGAAAGGGCCACAAGCAGCAGGAGGCAGACCCATCACTCTCTGGGATAGCGCAACTGATGCAAGCAAAGCTACTTGGCAGAAGAGGAGTGAGCACTCAGTTGGAGAACAGGACATGAATCCTTCACTTCAGGAGATTTTCAAGCACGCTGACTATGGGTATGCCTTTTGAGGTCTTCTTATTTTCCTGTGAAGCACCTCATGATTCTGGCCATAAAAGAGATGGCCAAATTCTTCCCCAGCTTCAACTGGCCTAACACTGGTGTTGCTCCATTGACTTCTGCCTAGCCATTTCTGACTTTTTCCAATGAAAGACAAGACAATCAGACATAACACAAACAAATAATATAAATAAATAAATAAATAAGCTGTTCAGCTGCTCAGCTATACAAAAACTTCATGGCTGATACATTCCAGCAATGTTTTGGATTCCCTCAGACATTAACTGTTTCAAAAGAGCGTAGCTGGGAAGAGAGTGGCTGGAGGGAGGGGGGGATTTCCCATTAAGGACAGCAGGACCAGATGTCTTTTTGATGAGCTTCTCTTGGCTTCCTATTCTTTGACATTTCCTTTGCAGTTGTTGAGTCCAAACTGCTTCTAGAACAAATTAGAGAGAGCTCTAACAGCATGGATGACTTTTTCTCCCCTGATAGATAGAGTACCTACCTCTGGCCAAAGTATGAGACATGCTAACTGAACAGTGTTCTCAGCTGCCTGGGCATTTATTCATCCTGGAGCCATTCCTTCGTCACACTTATTTTCCAATTCAGACCTCTGTTTCCCTCCAGAGAAGCCCCTCAGCTTTCCTTTGGCAGTGTTCAATACCAGTAAAAGAACTAAAAAACATTATTTTTTCCACTCAAAACTCCATATGGGCATGCTCCCACCAGCAGACCTCATTGGTATCAATACACTGCATTTCGGCATATAATGCTCACAGTCACCGAGGGATGTGTCTTTCAGCTTCCTAAGAGTTTCTGATACAGGTTTCTGATATGGTCCTAGTTTTTGAGGAGATGGGATAGGAAATCAGGGTTTTCAGGGCTTTCATTGGACCAAATACTACAAATCTCATCCACTTGGATTTTGTTGGTAAACCAATATGGAGTAATCTCTCTTTTAAGTTGGTACAAAAAACCTGTGTAGACAATCATGCTGTCAGTGGAGGACTCACCGCAACAGAGATGACCTCTTGGCATCTTTCAGCACCACTGAAACTTACCCAGGTGAGAGGAAATACTAGTTTTATCAAAGTATGGGAAACATTATTTTTTACATCTTGCTACATTTTTATTAGGATCTTCTAAAGCCTCTTGAATCATCACCGCAACCTGTGGTCTGATGTCAACTGTGAGCTCACAGAAGGCTATTTATTCTGGCATTTTCCCAAAAAGGAGGTTTTCTTTTTCAGTCCGCAGCTTCTATTTAGGCCTTAACCACTTCCACCAAGCCAAAGTCAATAAGCAGAACACACTTCAGAGGTCAGCACTGCTGAAGTGGGAAATAATAAATAAATATAATAATAATAATAATAATAATAATAATAATAATAATAATAATAATATAAAAAGAACCTGTTATTCCTACAGGAGAGCACCAACAAACTGAAATTTCTTCCAGCCATGACTAAATACTACGGAGGAGCCCCCATGCCTGCTAATAATACTAGATCTCAGGGTATGTCAAACTACCTGACAAAAAGGAAGCAACCACACTGTAGCAGATCTCATCTGTATCACTCGAATCTCCAATTTTTATTTATTTATTTATTTTCCTGTGAAAGGAGACTTTAATTAAGAGTCAAGAAGTCATCCTTGGTAAATACCAAAAGAGCTCTTTCCCTTTTCCCATGTAGACCAGCAGAATTGAATTTCTTCTGCCTTCCCAGCTATCATTAAGTATTCTGTTTAAATAGGCCAGCTTCATGCCATCCATAATGAAGTTATAGTGTATTGCTCTGTTATGAAGGATGAAGCTGTTGTGTCCTAGGGGGAGAAAAATCGCTGTAATCCAACTTTCCTTTTGAAAAGGCCTAATGTATCCACATGAGATCTTCTGGCAGAGACAACTGAGAGAATATAAATAGAAGCTTAAAAGAAGAAGGAGGGGAAGGGGAAAATAACTCCAACAGGGCTGAGTAGCTGAAATTCGCAAGTTTAATAGGAAGATGGATGACTGAAGAGCCTGTTCTGTGACACAATTAGGACTTTATGTAGGCCTTTTTCAATTATTTGTAGCTGACAAAATATCGCACAAAGGCTGTTTCACACTGCAGGCCAGGTGCCCAGAAATGTGTGGTGTTTTTGGAGGGAGTTGGACTGGGAGAGCCGCCCAGGGGCACAGGCCATGAGGGTCGCCACTGGCTAAGCTGGGAGATGGCATGCATCACCCCATGCACAAGTGGCAGGAGCCAGGAGTGTCCCATGGTGCCTGAGGGCCCTGGACACCCAAGCCCTGGTCTGTCTTTCTATGAGGAGCACAGAGCTGCAGCCGCCATCCCCAGGCCCCAGCAGCTGCAGGGAGGGAGGTGACCATGTAAGTGTGCATGTCCGCCTCAGGCTGCAGCTCTCCTGTCCTCCCCGCAAGCAGACACACTGAGGAGACCTTTGGGTTCTGCTACAGGATGAGGTTTCTGCTAAAGGGTAGTTCTTGGTACCGAAGTTATAGCTAGAGATCTTGTCTCTTGCCTTTCTGGTGCAGGTTCTGTCCTGCAGCTTCTCACTGACGGCCCACCAAACACTATTTTTACATATTCTTGTGGCATTTCCTTTCTCATCGAAAAGGTAGCTACCACAGCTCAACCTTCAAGAAGGTTGCTTGAAATAACCTGAATAGATTTGCATGCAGCTGCTCCAGTGCTGCAGCTGTAGATGCTGACATCCAGCAGAGGAGCGGTGGTGAGATGTAATGGCTTTAGCATCTCTCATGAGACCTGCAGAAGATCTTACCAAACCTTCATGCTTTAAGTGCCTTTAATTTGTTTCGGTTTACTTCAAAACCTTGGTGAGATCATCTGACCAAGGACATTTCATTTCAGGCTGAAAATGTCCAGAGGGAAGTGGGCTAGCAACTTTAGTTCAGTTTGGATGAGCTTCCCTGGGTATCCCCATGAGGTGAAGGCTGAGTGGCAGCCTGGGGCCTGCAGAGGGGTAAATCCTGCTGGGGCAGAGCTCCCCTTCCCTGGTGTCAGCACCAGGGCCATGTTGGCTGCATACTGACCCCGACAGCTTGCTGGTACAACTGAACCTGACTCCATTTTTCCTCACAGGGTCAGTTTTTGAGCTGGTTTGTGCACCTGATCGGGTGGCTGATCAGCCTGCCCCAGCAGTCGTGTTGTTGTCACTGGAACTGGTAAAACATGGGGAAGCTCTCCTGAGGTCCTTTGCTGGGATCTCTTCATGGGCAGAAGGAGAACAAATGCAGTTTTCAGGAAGTGGAACAATTGATCAGCTATGGAAAAAACAAACACTGAAAGCCAAGCATTGGCAGCAAGGTCGGCATGTTGCAGTGGTATGCTTGGGGCTGCCTGTGTCCATTGGCAGCTCTTGTTTATGATCCAGTATTTCTTGTCCTCAACAGATGTGCCAATTACCTACTTTTTTTTTTTTCTTTTTTTTTTTTTTTTTCTCTCTGTCTTTCTCTCTTTCCCCCCACCCCCCAACAAAACTAGCCAGTAAATTACTTTTTTTTATATTAAAAATATATATTTTTTTTTTTTTTTTTTTTTTTTTTCAGCTGTGTGAGGAGGTAGGGGGAACAGCAAAAGCCACAACATGAAAATAAAACACACACTTCTACATGAATCCAAATAGCTGGCCTCCTTCCTCCTTCCTCCCACAGTATCTGTACTCTTAAATGCATCATTACTAAGGGAATTATTAATGTAGTCACATCAATAAATCTTACTTAAAAGTCCTTTATATTGAAGTCATCATTCATCTAGCTGGGACTCCTCTGTAAATGATAATTAGGGTAAGAGCTAACTGAGATACCGCAGAGTTTGCTCCTGGCAGTCATTTAACCTCCAGCATGCTATCAAGGCTGTAAAGTAGGCATTTCTCAGCAGCAGCTCATTCATTGTAAAACTTGTTTTGGTTATTAGCTTGTCTCCTGTTTCACAGCAAACACTTCGGTTCACATAAAGACCTCAAAGCATCAACGTCAACGAATTCCTTGAATGGACTCAGCTGCGTTTTTTTTTTGCTCTGCAGTATGTAGCCACATCCAGAAGAGTCAGCCAACGTGGAGCACTGTTTCAGGCAGCCTTACTGGGCTCATCCTGAAAAGGGTTGGTTCTACAAGCAACTCTTCTCTCCAAAACCTGGTGCTATGGGGGCTGGGATATCCCAAATGATTACATGCTTCTTAATGACTGCTTAATAATAGAAGGTGTGAATGTACTGCTGGAACCACAGCGCTAAGGGAGGCTTATCACCTCTGTCACCGAATCAAGACTGTAATTTCATGACATAACGTGTCCAATATCCCTCACAACTGAAAGTATTCTGCTCTGATGTTCTTCATACCCCATTGTCCACTTGTGCCCACCCCATCTTTTGTGCTAGTACAACTGTTTTGTGAGGTGACTGCATTCACCGAAGGAGGGAAAAAAAAAAAAAAAAAAAAAAAAAAAGTAAAAAAAAAAGTATGGAACAAAATAAGAATTAAAAAAATGTTTTCTTAAGCAGGATCAGTTCCCGAATGTCAGGGAGAGCGACCCCACAAGCAGTCATGCTGACATATCTGATGGCAGAAAGGAGCTGTGAGGCCGTGGGAATACCTTGAGCTGGCTGAGCCGCCCAGTCCTTCGTCTTATGAAACCACAGCCTGAGGAGGGATGGCTCTGTACTGCTTTCCTGCTGCCTCGTTCTTCCTTTCCCCCCAGCCCATGGGCCCCCATCACTACCATGGCTACGTCCAGTCTGGGACGTACATTTTAATCTGCAGTGTGTATACAAAAGAGAACTGGAAGCAGTGGCTGTCTGAGACCCACCTGACCTTTGGATGTACAGCAAGCTTCCTGTTCCAGGGCTGCCGGCTCTTTAATCTCCAAGTCCTTAAAAATACAAGTGAGCCTATGTGAAAAAATGCTTTGTAATGGGAACTCCTGGAACAACTTCCCTCTCTCGCCCTCTCACTGAGCCATAGAAAACAGTAAATATCTCTCCCAAGAGTCCTTTCTTACAATAGAAAAATGGCAGGCCAGATTGAAGTTTCATTTCCCAGCCCCAGACTCAGCAGCAGACAGCACAAAAGCTACAGAGAAAATAAATAAATAAATAAATAAAATAAAGCCAAAAAAAAAAAAAAAAAAAAAAAAAGGCAAAGGAAAAAAAATGCTCTTGTTCATTCAGAGTTGGAGAGATTTTTGGTGGGGAGCGAGCTTCTTGTGACAGCAGAGAAAGCCACACTTGGGAACTGGGTTTCTCTTTTTGCAGGAGGAAGTGGTCTTGGACTATATACTTGACAGCAAATTAGCACTGACATTTGACTTGTTTTGATCTGAGCTATTTACAGTGGTTTTATCTGTGTATTTTTGACATGCTGTGAAGATTCCCATTGCCAGATGCCTCGCGATGGCTGTAGGATGCAGTGCATTCCCCAGCCATTACTCAGGGGTCATAAACCTCACATTATTTGTGGGGAGGGGGGAACAGGGAAAAAAATGGTCTAACAATTAAAAAAAGAAAAAATGAAAAGAAAAAAAGAAACCTGGGACTTAGATTTCATTGGGCTTGTACATTTAACTGGAGAGAAATTAAAAAATGCAATTAGTGTGGCTGCTACTGTCATGCTGTGGAGCCGGTGACTGGACCAAAGCCTTGTGTACTTGCTCTGTGCACAGGAGACGTTCATGGTGATGAAATTCCCAACTGCTACAGACTGAGGCAGACTAAAATGGAGCAACTGCTCCCTCACACTGCTGGGTCCAAGGCCCCACTGGGGACTGCTGCTCAGGACCTCCAGAGACTGGGCTGGCTGGAGGCTTCTAGGGCTGGCACCACACAGTAACTGTTGCTCTGCTGCTACAAGGAAGGGGCTGAGACCTGGGAATTGGACTTTTCATGACTAAATGAGACATTCAAAAGGAAGACTTTCTTTTCTAGGTGCCTGGGGCTGCAGGGTGGCAGGCAGGGAGCAGGGTCCTGCCCTGCAGAGCAGTGGGGGAAACATCTCCTGGTTGTCAGGTGTGGAAGAGAATACAGGGGACATATTACCTGCAGGGCACAAATCCTGATGCTGCAGGGGCTTTCTGTAGGCTCAAGGATGCTGTGCAGGATGAAGTTCTTCACTCAGAGGGTGGTGAGGCACTGGCACAGGCTGCCCAGAGAAGCTGTGGATGCCCCATCCCTGTAGGTGTTCAAGGCCAGGCTGGATGGGGCTTTGAGCAACCTGGTATGGTGGGAGGTGTCACTGCCCATGGCAGGGGTTGGAGTTAGATGATCTTTAAGGTGCCTTCCAACCCAAGCCATTCTGTGATTCTGTGACATGTGCAGTACCATTCCTGCCCTTGTACAGAGAGCTGAAGATCAGATGATCAATGGCCTGAAGCATGATTCTTTCACACCCCCTGTGAACTTTTTTTTAGGATTGATCTCCAGTGGCTTCACTTGAAAGAGTAACAGCACCACAAGCCCCCCTCCCCTTTAACATTAAGCCTCAAAGCCAGTCTTAATGAGGCTCCAGTGCAACTGCAGGAGGCTTGAATTAATTCAGTGATGTTCAGGAGCCATCTATTTACAGCACAGTGCATGCATAGCACCCTTTCCAGGGGCTACCTACACACCAAGTCCCTGGACATTTCTTTCTTCTTAGGCAATGATGGGAATTGCTACGGGTCCTTCTGAGGTGTGGTGTGTCCAGCGCTGCTGCTGCTGTGGTCTGCTGGAGACCTGGGCGTTCGGCACACATGGATGATTTGCAGCCCTGTTTCCTGGAATGGCATCTTTGCATCTTCTGCACCCAGACCAAGGCTGGGGAGAGTTAAACTCCAGGTAGTTGGGCAAACACTCAACTTAAAATACTAAGACACAGAAATGTCCTGTCAGGGGTAAAAATTTTAGCTGAACTCACAAGGACAGAGAAAGGAAATTATTTAGATCATGAAGCCAATGCAGCAGGATGACCTAGCTGACCTTGCTGATATCTTGGGTCCTTTTAAACCACAGACTAACCAAACAAAATTAAGACTTCTATGTGGTTTGTATAAGTAGATATTTTACTGACAGGAAGCTTTTTGTCATTTCTCAAGTCTTGTAAGAATTCTACTGCAACCAGGCAATTTTTTCATCTGTCTTGGTCTGGTCAACTATGTCTCACCTCTCTCTGCGCATCTTGTTCTGTAAGAAGATTTTGATACAGCTCTGCAAGATGAAAAGCAACCAAACAAATAAATGAGGCTACATGAATCCAGAGAATAAGAATAAAGCTCCAAACTTTATTCATTGACTTGAGTACAACAGTGATGCAGATTACAGTGGCACAGGAGTGCAGTATGTGCTGTTTGCAGTATGACAGTGGAAACACTAATTGTACAGAACAGCAACCCAGCTCAACTTTTCATTATGCATACAAGCAGACTTACTGTACAGACAAGACATTGATTCACTTTTACAGAGAGACTCAAGAGCTGTCTCACAGGTGAATGGGAAACACAGGGACACCTCCCCAAAACGCTGGTTTGTAATGTGTGGAGGGAGGAGAAAAGAAAAATAAAATAATAAAAATCCTATTGCCAAAATCTACGGACTTAAAAGGAAAATATACCTTTGAAAAACTAGTTTCAGTTTCCAAAGCTTAAAAAAATGTCCCCAGCTGTAAGGCCCCCTTGCAGGAAGAGCTGTCAGCAATGACCAGGTGGCACTGCTGCGACAAGATAGATCCAGCAGGGACACACAGAGCTGGTTGCTGTGGGTGTGCACAGCAGTCAGAGACCTTCCTGGTCCTGCCAGATGAGAAAAAACCCACTCCCAAGCGTGTGGATGTCAGTGAGAGGCCCCACTGGTGTCAGTGGTTTTGCATCTGGGGGTAGTGCTTTCTGCAGGGTGTCCAGTGGGACCTGTCAGCGCCCAAGGGAGCCAGACTCAGCCTGGTAAGGCACCGCTGGGATTTGCGCAGCTGCTTCTGCTTCTGCAAGCCTTTAACACCTCATCTCCTCATGCCTAGGAGCAAGGTCCTGTGGCCTCAGCTTTGCAAGTCCTAGGAGCAACACCCGTATAAACTATAGTGGTTTCTGGCCAAGCAGATAACTGCTTGCCTTCAGTCATCTCTTTTTACCTCAAAAGAAAGACCACAGCACACGTGGAAGTATTACCTCTTCATATGGACAAGCATTTTTTAGGAAATCATTAGCAGAAATCTATTTCCCTGTTAGAAGCCCTTTGGGCAACAGATAATTTATTTTGCATACAGGCAAACAACATTAAAGGCCAATTACATTCCCACTTCCTGCACTGATGCTCACATTAAAATTAATAACACTTCCTCCCTCCACATCAAATGCCAGCATCACACAGCTCCTGCCAGCAGAACTGTCTGACTAAAAATTCAGTATCTTATTTTTTAGTGATAGATTTTTTGTCCTGCCCTTTATTAAGCACTAAATAGGTGTGTGGGAGAAATCAGAAGGCAACACTCACCAGCCAGAGAAGTCCTGCAACCCACAGTGATGAAGGTGTTCCTACACTAGAAGAGAAAGTTCTGCCATCACAGTGGTCAGTCGCTCTCTCCAGCTCTTTGTTACATAGCAATGGGGTAAAAACCTACCACGTATTGTCGAGATCACTTCCTCCGTATGCCTACCCTGAAGAATATGGACTCCAGAAGATATGTGGGCAGGGCCAAAATGTTTGGCAAAGGCCTGGACTGTGACCTGAATGTGAAAGGGGGCTGTGGGATCAAGCCCTAAGTGTCTCTGCTATGGAAAATGGATTGGCATTTCAGGACAGATCCGTTGATTTTATTGCTTCCTGCATGTGCTTTATTCATCCTCATTATCGTTGACTTTTTTAGCACCACAGGTAACTTCCAGGATGCTGACGTCCTCCTCTACAAATGAATTCAGAAGGAAAGCAATGAAATGTGGAGTGGAAGAAAGGCTGATTTCCATTTAGTCTGTATCTACAAGGCTATGGCCCAAATGGGTCAGGATCCCCTAATTGCTGCTAAGTCAGGAACAGCCAAAATAAGCCACTCCACACTCAGTTTGGAGGATGTTCTTATATTGTTACTGTTCTGGGGATCCATTTTTTCCATCACTTGTTGTAATAGCTTCAGAACATTAACTTTGGCATAGATGTTCATATCTACAGGGGCTCCAAACTTGATTTCCCTGAAGTTTGAAAGAGGTAGCACAAGCTGGCATGCATTTTCTTTTAAATTTGCTAAATATCACACTGGCAAACCCTGGAGAAAGCAAGTTTATGCCAGCCATCCTCCTTCCCAGAACTTAACACTTCTCCATCCGTTGGCGTTACCTGACATAGCAGAAACACCCCAGGAGCAGCAATGACTTACAGAAAGGGACTTCACTTCAAAATGTGTCTAACTTCAGAGTAACACTTTCACAAAAGAGACCCCTAGTGACCTCCCCCGAAGAGCAGGGTGTCTGAACCGCGTGGCTGAGAAAGGATTTCCAGATTGCAGCAGGAGAAGGGCAGTGAGCACTGTAGTGCTGGCCCCACAGAGTCTTGGGACCATTCAGCTTGGTAAGACAAGCCAACCCCATCATGACATAAGTAAAAGCATTACTTTAGCCACCAAGCTATCTTGTCCCACATGTAGCTGTAAGAAACTTACTGTTTTCCTAGTCTAACCTTCCACAGCACACTGCAGCTATGTGCACAAACCATAGTGAATGAAAGGCTACTAATCAAACTGAAAAAAAGAGTATGTTTCTGAGACTCACGCCTCTAAAACCTGTGTTAAATGACACTAGCATGAAAGGGTAACAAACAATAAAAAAATAAAAAAGCATGAAATTCTGAGAGCAAGCTTCACAAGAACTTACTCTTCCAGCTGTACAGAAAGTTTGTCAAGTTTGTGCTAGGACGCTGGCAGAGTTGAGATGCTACACTCAGCTTCCAAACTGAGGCCACAACAGATCAATCACTTCACTGAGAAAGAGTGGACAATTTAGTAATTTCCAAATGTATTTTTCAAGTTGGCTTCATTTTACTATCTTCAGGGAAGATGAAAAACATATTTATTTCACCACACTTATTTCCAATTCTGACTGTCAGCAGGCTGGAACTTAAGCCAAATGAAGGCAAGGGCATCCAGGTTATGGACAGCTGTTCCCACTGTACTGCAGAACAGCTCTCCATTTGTTCACAGTGGAAATTATCAGACCGTGATCTAGAGAAGTGGTTCTGCTTCTGGATGGGTGGGATATTAAGAGGAATTAACCCTTCATGCCCTCAATCAGAAATAAAGCAGTAGTAAGGCTAGTGTAGAGAGCTGTGAACTGACTAACCATGCTCCACACCAGCACCAGCCCAAAAATCTAGTCAGAGATTGTGTCTGCTGCATCTGAGCTGGCTTCTCCTCATTCCTTCCCAAGCTGCAACTGCAGCTTTAAATTCTCAGTTGATGAGGCAGACACAAATTATCTTGTCATTTCTCAAAGGCTGAGGAACTGTCTTTTTTTTTTTTTTTTTTTTGAGGGGAGGGAGAAGAGAGAATAGAAGACAAGCCAACCTGGTTTAACCACCTCTGAACTGACCAGGTAGTATATTTACATACCTTGTGAGCAGTTCAATAGTAATCTAAAGATGGGGACAGAAAAATGCAGACTGGCAGCTCACATCCCTGAGAGCAGACTTCACACCAAAAGTCACCTGTTGTCAAGGTGACTTGGGCTAAGAGATCCATAATGCCTGCTGTGTTTGAGCAGCAGCACCAGGGCATCACCCATGTGGGCTGACAAAATTCGGAGAATTTTAATATTTTAAGTGACTGAAACCCAAATGTTCATCTCAGAGTTAAGCCACGCTTTTGCAGGTAACATACACTGAATTTCTGAGACTGGTGTTCACGAAACCTGTGACTGTGAGACTGCTGTCCTTTCACTGCCTGGCTGTGGTTTCAGCTGCCACTCAGAAATGCATCTCAATCTGCCAGTGTTCCCAGCATTCTTCTAAAACCATTTCAGATGCTTGTTCTGAAAAATGAAGTAAAACATGTTGAACTGAGCCTTGCTGCAATCTCAGTGAGGTCCAGAGAGCTACCTCGCAGCTAACCGTGTGTCATGGTGTTCTCAGAGGGCCTGTGTTCAGCAGGGACTACGAGGCAGCTCTGCAGAGGAGCACGTTCTCCAGCTTGTCCCTTGGGCTTACCCTTCCCTCAGCCCTAGAGCATGGAGCAGGTGCCGACCCCTTGCATCTGTCTCTCAATCACTGAATCTTCAGCTCGGGTTGGATCAAAGGAACCACAGTGATCTGCTGTAACAGGACTTCCTAAACCAGTACCGAAAGGGCAGGGTTTGGGCTGTCCCACACGTTTCATGGTGAAATGCCACACAGTGAGACACAGAACTCAGCACAGTGATATCAAATCTCACAGCTACGTGGGACTGTTTCCCCTTCCTGACTCCCAGATTTTTAACACCAATGTCCCATAACAGAAAATACAAAGGTTCTGATGTCTCCAGTGCCAGAAGTTTCTGCATTAAAAATGAAACCTTGATATTCTTTGACAGACACAGAACCTGAATGTCCCTCTCCAATACCAGGAGATGGGCTCATTAGTGCAGTATGCATTGGCAGTTAAGCACCGAGGAAGAGAAAAAGCTGACCTTGCAGCCACAATGCATGTATTCAATTACTTTGGTGCTCGTGTCCATCTCTGTAAGGACCTGCCCAGAAGCAGTTAAGGTATACATAGGCAGTTTAGTTTTTTTTTTTTGTTTGTTTGTTTTTCAAGCTGCAGCATAGCGGAAGAAGACTGAAAGCAAGAGGAGCTCAGTGCAGCTCAGAAACCATCTTGCATGATTTCTCTGTCTCCACAAACCAAGTCAGGCACAAAGGGAAATAAATATAACCAAGGCTGGAGCTCTGAAGCTTCAAGAGAAAAAAAAAAAAAAAGAAAAAAAAAAGAAAAAAAAAAGAGCCTGTGCCCTCTTTTTCCAAGCACAAGTGAAAAACTACATTAACTAAAAAGAGAGTGCTTGGCCCCATGCACTGTGCCATATTGACAACAGCAACTGCAATTTAATCAAAAAGCCTCTATTGGCAGAGCATGGTACCACCTTGGTGGTACCTTTTAGTTCATAAACATTCCTCCCCTAAGAGGGATAAAACTGTGTTGACTTGCAGAGAACCATCTTCCCTGCTGATGTAAAATCCTACAACTCCACAGCGATCTGAGGAGCTGTACTAGTAATGACTAGCAGGGAGTCTGTCCCAAAATCTCTGGGTGTGAACCAGGGCACACTTAAAAAAGCATTTTCTCACTCTATCACTCCCACCCCCATCCACCCATCTCCTGGGCTAAATTACAAGAAAACTGACTCTTCTCCATCATTCCCATTACTTGAGTGATCTTAAATTATTTGACTGGTTAAGCTCCAGCCTTATTAATTCAAGCAGAAAGTGTGGAAGAGGGAAGACTGGCAACAGACACAGCAATTCACTTCCTATATATCCTAACAAATATATACAGGTACAAGGAGTTCGCTTTCCAAGAATTCAACTGGGATGCACTGCAAACGAGCAGAGCGCCCACTTTGCAGACTGTGTCACACAAAGATGCCATTTCAAAAGACTGCCAACTAAGAAACAGTTGTGTGAAAGACAACGTGACCATATGGGCATGTTACAAAGGGCTTCTCCTTCACTACAGAGTATCTATCTATCTTTCTCTCCATATATATACACATACATACACACAGATGGATAGATATAAATACATGTGCGCACACACGCAAACACACTTACATATATATATATTTATATATATATATATATATCTTTTCCAGTTCTTGGAGTGGTTACAACTACTTTAGTCTACAAGGCATCCTAAGGGCACTTCCTGGCTCTAACAATAAAGTCCATCATGTTATGAAGTAAAGGGAGTATCACTGAGGGAGAAGAACAGTTTCCTATCTTGTATGATATCATGTAAAAGGTCGACACCTCTGAAAATCATCTTTGTTGTTTCTGAGCTCAGGTATTTCCTTCCCTACGTTCCAGAAGGGCAAATGTTCGTCTTGTTCAATTGCTGTGTGCAGAGGTGCCACTATGCGATTTTCCTTTTTTTGGTGGATAGGTAGTTGCTGCCAAATAGTTTGGGCTGTATGATACAATATCCTATGTACCATTTTTAAGTTGGTTTCTTTAAAGGGAGATTAAAAGAGTTTTGCTTTTTTCTTCATGTCGTTGCGTCTCCAAAGAGGTAACTTGTCAAACTCCTGTATCGTCATGCCAAATATTTCTTGAAAAACTTCAGGTGCTAAGTGACGCTTTAAAAAAAAAAAAAAAAAAAGGAGAGAACAAGCAATGGTCAGTCAGTCAAAGACAAAGAGATGCAATAGGAGACCGGAGTGCCTTACGGATTTCATGTCACTCTAAGAGACACCGTAGCATCTAGTGATTGAAGTCTGATGAACTAACAATCCCTTGGCAATATCCAAGTCCTTAAGAACCTGCATTCTCAAGGCACCAATAAAATTTTGCCATTTATTACTTCTGAGAAGTCTACAAAGAAGATCAGGACAGGTATTTCAGTTGCTGAATAAGCAAGACAGAAAAACATTTTGTCTGCAGTCATCTACTAAGTAGTGACAGATCTTAGAACAGAAAAAAGCTCTTGCATTTTTGAGAGCTAGAGCTAAAGTTGTGGGCTTTAGGTAGTCATCCCCAGCCACATGCTGAAGTTTAAACAGACACTGGGTTTCAGGAGAGCTTTGCAGAAGGGCTGCAAGTTGGACATGCTGTACCGCAAGTTTTGAAAAGCAAGAAGCCAGCCTAACTGTCCACCACATTTCTCTGCAGCAAATGAAACATACTTTGGTGCTGTCCTGTGCATCAGTTACCTCTCTTGTTCAGCTGCTCTAGAGTGCACTGGGTGGGGAAAGGCCCTCCCTGCAGTGCTAATTCAATGTCACCTTGAATTTTGATTAGTGATCATCTTATCTACTTGTCTAAAAATGTACATAAACAGGCACGCACATGAATTTTTGTGGCCGCTTTCATTCATCTCCACAAGATTAACTAACTACAAGTTATTTAAACATCGTCGGGCAAGGAATTCCACTGCACTACTTAAGTCTTACTAATCCACAAATTGGTTGACAATTTCTATTTGTTAGTAGAGATTTAAATCCTCGCATTTTTGCATATTGGCCAGTCTAATTCACAGGACTTACTGATGAATTAGAGCAAGTCAGACTTTGGATCTTCAAGGATGGTTGGTGCTGACTCTTAGCTAATGATCCAAGCCTGCACAAAGCATTGCTCCATTCCAGCATGGGTTCTATGACTACAAAACACTTAACCAAAGTTGGCCTTTTTACCAATTTATACATATGAAAATAATTGCTTGAAAAAATAAAGCGGTTGTGAACAGCTCTGTCCAGGAACAAGGAGACACAGGCATTGCTGGTCAGAGATGCAGACTTCTGTTCTGGCACCATTTGCAGAGAAGCTGTTGGTTCCTTCCTGTCTGATTCCTTCTTCCCTGCTTAGTGCTGAGAAATCTTTCCAGTCTAACAAGGACCCACATCAGTGTTTGAGCTTTCAAGTGTGCAACAACAAACAACTTCAGCAGGAAAGAGCAATTAGGAACTTGCTTCTCTTACCTCCAGCCTGGTTCTGTCTACATCTTTTAGTATTTTATTTCGCCCTCTGTTGGTCACCATGAGCATTTCATATGGAAAAATCTGTTAACAACGTATAAAAGGGGGAAAAAGAGATGTATTTACATTCGAAAACAGAAAGAACACAACGTGTCTTATTTTCATAACCACACAAACATTTTTCTTTTTCAATGGCAATCACAGCATTTCATTTTTAAAGATTCATGAAAGGCCAGTCTGGATGGAGCAAGAACTTTTTAATATCAACGTCAAACTGCCTCCTACTTTAGAGGCAATGTGTACTTGTCCACACCAATGATTTTTATGGTGCATCAGCTGCCTTTCATAACACAAAATCCTCTCTAGTCAATATACTTTCTTATCTAGCAACGTATCATTTTTAGAGCTTATTAAGGTAAGTATATCTGGCACTCCTTGGTCTGGCTGATGGTTGCCAAAGTGTGGACAGCTCTAAGGAAACAGAGGCCTTCTAAAAGATGAACCACATGACAGTACATCTGAAAAAGAAGCCACTCTGAATAAGCAAGACATTCATTAGTGGGGGCCACTGCAATCAACAAATTTCACCATGATTTTCTTTGCCCATTTGGGTAGTTAAAGAATTGAACAACTGCCCTCTGTGCTTGCTGGCTGTGCTGCACATGCATGGATTAAAGGAGATGCTGTTGTAGACATACTTATCTTACACACCTTCATCTCCTTCAGAAGAGTGTGTCCGGCATATCTCCCATTACTTTTCCTCAATTTCCCTTTGCATTGCAAAGAATATCCAGAACTCACACAAAGCAGTTGTTGCCCAATAATTCCTGAATGCATGAATTATTCTTTTTTTTTTTTCTTTTACATGTGTAGGTTCTTTATTTGAAATAAAAATATTTACTGTCAGTGGGTCTCAAATCAGTTTGACCCAGCAGAAACTACATTCCTTAGAAAGGATTTCAGAAAACCATGTGCCTTAAAGTCAGTTTCTGGAATCATCTCATTTTAGTTTTTCATGTACATTTCCATGTACATGTGGAATGCCATTGGAGAACTCAAGTTCTGCCCGACAGAGCCCTCCCTATAGCCCTTCTCATTGCGTATCGCTGTAAGGATAACAGCATTCCCAATGAGGTCCTCATCCAATCCCCACTTAAAACAGTGAAGTTATTCCACAGATTTCAGTGGGAATTGGCTTTTACTGCTATTTTTACTGCTGGTCTTGTTCTACTGATTCAGATACTTGCTCCCTGAGTGAAACCACCAAAACTCTCTTAGGAGAAGCAGCTGTGCTATCATCAAACACCACTAATTCAATTATTTTAACAGAAGAAATTCAACCAAATCAGCTTTTGTGCAGTACTAAGCAATTAAGTTCATTCCACTGTAAACAATTATCCCAATGAACTTTGCAGAAATATAATAAATAAGATTCAGGCATCGATGAACACACCACCGAGTTTATTGTAAGTAATAATAATTTAAGTAATGTGTGCTTACATACCCATTGTGAGATACGATTCTTAGGAGATTCTGACATTGTCACAAATGTACAATTAGACTATATTTTGAATTACATTGCTTATGTTTGATACTGGAAATGATTACCAGATACAACATGAAAGGAAACTAAAACGTAACTCTTCAAAATGTTTAAACAGACAGAGTTTAAGTCAAGGTCTAAGGTCATAAGTACATTTTATATTCAGGAATTCCAACAAGGTATATTTCAGTCCAGGGTGTCAGGATGCACAAATTCTGTCCTTTCCAGTGAACCACTTGGTAAGATTTGGTCTTTCTAAAGTTTACTGATTTTTACTTCCCAGGATTTTCATGCTGACTTTGAGTTGGCTTTTTTTTTTCACCCGATCAAGCTTCAATTAGTGTTGGATCATTGACATGAATAAAATTTCTGTCAGTTAGCTCCAGGTCTGGCATAACCTTTCCAAACGTCAACAGAAAGTGACCTATTATCTCATGAAAATTCCCACAAATTTTATCGCTAGTAATACGACAGAATTTGTTACCCAAAACAACCTTCCAAATAATTGGGTGCTTCAAGAGAAGTGGTGGCTGTACAAACTGCTATTGCACTGAAAGAAAAATTATTCAGAATAAAAAGCGGTATCTCAGAAGTCGGGGATGTCCCCAGGGTCTTATTTATATAATATATAAAAACACCGTAAATGTACAATGCACTAGGGTCTCAGCTTATAAAGCTAAAGTTATTGCCTTGTACAATTTATCTGGAGGTCACTTGGAAGCACAAGTAATAATCTGGTTTACAAAAAGAGTTCCTCACTTAACTGCATAAATACTGATCCTTGTAACTTGGGCAAAATCATGATTTCTCAGAAGGTTCACCAGCAACAGAGAAAGTTGCAAGACTTAAAACACAGCCATGGTTGAAGCCTCTCCATTGTTTATGTTCATTTTTGATTCAGACATCTCTAGACTTAGCAGCAAAAGCACTTTAATTTATAACTTAACTCACATTCAGCTGATACTGTCTCTTTTCCCCAACAAATAAATAAATTTATTATATAAGGAATTCAACACTAACGTGTCAGGCTAATGGTGCTGACAGCTGAAGATAGATCCCAAGAGATAAATAGATATCTAGCGTTCAATTCAAAACTGAGATCCACGTCTTTTATTAAATCAAGGCAGCCTCAACCACATGTTGTAAGCCACAGTATTGTGTCACTTTTCAAACTTAACAGATCTGAGACTTTGCAGTCAAGTTTGGTCTACTATTTTGGCTACTGAAAGCCTGACAGAGAACTAGCTTTTGAGCACTTTCAGTATCTTCATTTTATCTCTGGAAAAGCCTTCTTTACCCAAAAAGGGCACTTTGGCAGCCCTCAGCCTGAGTACTAACACCTGAAACAGGCAAAGTCCAGAACAAAGGGAGAGGTTTACCACATAAGGAGAAGGGACTGAGGTGAGGCAAAGAAAAACAAGGGGACTAAGACATTTCCCGTATTTTATCTGCATTTCACAGTCAAATCTTCATTGCCTTGAAGGAAAGTGAATAACATCTGCACTTGCCTTTGGCTCCAACATGTTAGGCATAGATACTCCTCTGTCCATTCTCATTCCAGGGACATGACCATCCGGAAGGGACTGCATCAGATACAGGTATACATCAGACACGAAGGTTACACACACAGAGGGTAAAGGCACTCAAGCAGCGGTGAAAACAAAGGTGAATTTGCACTGAGACTTCCTTCAAATCTTAATGCTGACTCTTATCACACAAGACATTGCTACAGCTACCATTTATCACTCTTCTGAGGCATCCTTCCACCCTCTCTGCTACCACATTATCTGTCACTAAGGCTGGTGATAGCTGCCCACTGGGACTAAATTGGAACAAATACGTAGGAACTTTAACTCCCACCCAACAGCATACATAAGCACTCTTACACTTCTGGACTGTCCTTTCTGTCATTTACTGTATCAGTAAGGTGGTTTTTTTTGTCTCTACAATGGGAAATTTTGACTATGAACACAAATGAGGATAGGGTTCTGGTAAAAAGGTGTTATTTTATAACACAGGTACTGTTCCTACTAAAATTACATTTTGAACATAATACACAGAGAACTCCCCTCTCTTCCATAATCTTATTTTCTTTCCAATTATCATGGCTTTGATACACTAGTAACAAATATATCCAAATAACTAAATCCTTTCTTAAATTGTCACTTCATATTGTGATTGTCCTGAGGAACCAGACAGACAAACTATTCTGGAAAAATTCCTGCATATAGGATCTGGGGTAAAAGGGCTGAGTCTTGCAAGTGTATATCTGTGACAGCAGCACTGTAGAAAGCTATTGATCAGCCATCTTGTTTGGAAAGCAAATTCCAGGGCAAAAATAAGGATTTGAAGGCTCCTGATATGGAAGATAATTGCATCCAGAAGAGAATTTATGTCTCTGGAGCTGGTACTAGAGAGGCTGGAAATAAATCTGCCATCCAAAGAGAGCTACTGCAGATACCTTGTATTTCAACAGACAACGGATTTAACAGAACAAGTCACAGAACTGGTCTGAGCCTTGTTAACCCAGTTCTGGGGAGGTACAAGGAGGAACCTGAGGTTGTGCCTGTTTTTTATTGATAAGAGTCTACATTGGTGATAATGCTTAAACATGCAGGTAAATCAAAGCTAATGTCTTAAGAACCCCTTTCCTGTAGCAGAAATTCAGACTTCAACAAGAAAGTAGATGTTTTTAATTCCGTTGTCAGTTGATTGATGAGAATCCATACTCTACCTGGAAATCTGAAAAGCAAAAGAGAAATTTCATCGGCTGTAGAGTGTGGAAGAGAACAAATCAGTCACAATTTACCAGATAATCCATGTGTCTTCAAAATCCTACCTGATTCAGCAAACCTCCCTACTTTTAGTTTTTATTTGTGAAGTGTAAAACACTCCAAATACTGCAGACCGCTTCATTTCAAGTGGGATCCTCAGTCAGTAAAATCAAGTCACTTTGGAAATATTGAGACACACAGAACCATAATCAGGTTCTTGCCCCCAAGCTCAAACTGTTTCAAAACATTAAGTCTCATAAAGTTCCATAACTTTCATAGATATTAATCGAAAATCTATTAGGCAAGGACTGATATCACATCTATCTTAAAGACAATGAAAATCATGAGCAGCAACTTGGACTAGAAGGTATTATCCTTCTTACTTCACTGCGGCACACTCTGTGCAGTGGATGGCAATTTTCAGAGGAAGAGAACACGGTACCAGAACTCAGTAAAAAATTCCAATTAATTACAGATTACCTGCTTTCCATATATATCAGTGCTAAAGCAGTCTCTTGGCATAAGCAGGTGTCAGATCTACACAGCAGATTTAGCAAAATAAACCCAAACCTTTTAACTCAAACCCTGGAGGTACATTTGAACAGTCAAGTTTACTGGAGAAATGTACACAGTGAATACAATGCTACCACATCCACAACCTTAAAATAAAATAGCAGAAATTATCTAAGATCATAATACATTCCCTGTAAGGAAGTGGCATGTAAAAAGGCCCCTCAGTCTTACCTCTAACACCACCACTCACATCCCCATAACTGTTGTACTGACCAAAATCTGTAGACACCGGCTGTAACAGAAAAAGAGGGACATGCGCATAAATTCATAGTTTGTGACCTCACCAGTGGGGTGGTATATGGGGAGTAACAAAATGTTTAAAGCCCATCTTTCCTCAACTTTTATAAGCTTTCTTGCATAGCTTTCTTGCATTTTTAACACTGAAGTTTGCAGGGAGGGAAATTAGGTTTTAATTCAGATATTCTTATAGGAAAGCTTGATCAAAATGAAAATCCACTACATAGGTAAATAAATACCATAGATGATTAAAGCCACCTTTTGCTTCTCAGAATCACCATCTCCTTACCCTGTGAAGTCCATTTTTTCCATAGCCAGGAAGAGAAGAGGTTTTGGAGGCTGAAGCATGGGCTGTTGAAAGAGGAAGAAAATATATATATATATATATATATGTATACACACATATTTTACTGGAAAAATCCCATGAAAACTCAAAATCAAGAACATTTGAGAAATCAACTAGCAGAAAAAAACACAGTTAGAAGCACTGAATGTATACATAACCAACTGAGATATACTGACTTTAAGAAGGTAGTATCTCAGCCCCAACTCATCACAACCTTCCATACATTCAGTAAGTTAGACGTAGCATTATCATGTCATGGTGCCAGGCTCAAAATCAAAGGGGTCTCCACTGAGCTGAAATTAATGCTGAAGGATTAGACAAGAGAGTAAAACAAATTTTTAGACCTTAGATAGATGAAATATTGTCATGTATCTTTAATAGTTTCTTTAGTTAATGCAGCCCTTTCAGACAAGATTCTTCATACAAGAATGATTTTTTTGATTTTTTAAAATATTATTTTTATCACAGAAGGACAGGGGCATGGAACTTGAAGCATTCTTGTTGCCAGCAATAAGCAGCTTTGGGAGAGGTACCATCAACTCCACAAAAGACAAATAATGACTGCATTGATTATCACTATGAAGAGAGATGAACATATCTCCAATAAAGTACTCCTCCAACCTGTGCTATCATTAATAAAAAATCATAAGCTCTGAAGTGACCAGGTAGACTCTGGACCTGTAAACATTACAAGTATTGAGGGAGAGCCACACACTTGCTCTCCTACACCATAAATAGAGGCAATGTACTTATACAATAGGGAACATTAAGAAATCTTAGTTTGCTTGGCAGCAGTCATTTTGTCCCATCTTGGCTTGAAGTCTAGCTGCTGTGCTACAACCTGTGGATGAAGGGTGAAATAAAACCCCAAAAGCTCATCTCTGGAGCTCTGCGGTAGCCACTAATGTATATCAAAGTGTGCAAAACGGCCAAAAGCTGTTTTTGTTGTTGTTGTTGTTGTTTGTTTTTGTTTTTTGTTTGTTTTGTTTTTTTTCTCTGCAACACAATACACTCAATCAAAATGTGAGCCACTGCTGAAATACCACCTGTTTGGAATATACAGCTCTACCAGTAAATGTTGCTGACTTTCTGTCCCCGAGGGGAGAGACTAAAGAGTGACTGCAACCACCAATTTAAGCAAATGTGTTATTGTAATTTAATAATCCAGTTATCAGCATGAGCGTGAGGCAACAGTTACTGAAGCTCACTCCTTATCTATTTTAGGAAATTTCTCTCCCCCGAATGGCCTCAGAATTTCTTCTAGTTTTTTTTTTTTTTTTTTTAAATAGTCAAAAGAATACAGCAGAACAACAAAACAACAACAACAAAAACACACAATCCCCCCCACACCCAACTATGACTCCTGCCCTCACCAAAATTAGCTAATGTATTAGCCCACTCTTTTCATGGGAGAATACCACATATCAAACAGTTTCCCAGTGGTCTCTCTTCAGGGAAACCACTAAATATGTTCCAATGTGTTGTTCATTACTCACTGTTCATTGGTAGCTTCCATGCCAACATGAATTACCTGGAGAATCGTAACGACTAGCAGAAAGGGATGACCTCTCCTTTTCCATCTCTTCTTTCAGTATCAATTGTCCAAGACCAGAGTTAAGCTAAAAATGGCAATTAAAAAAATACATGAATAAAAGAAAGCTAGGTGAGGTATCAAAAACTGCTGACGGAAAGAAAAGGAGCACTTTTTGTATGATGTTCAGAAACAGTATGAAGACAAGGTTATAACTACCTTCATGAGCTGCTCCTCCTGCAGTTGCCGGCGTCTCTGTAGCTCCTCATCATCTTCCTCTCTTCCACTTGACCTGCGTCTCATGTCAGCTCCTGCTTCCATAAAATCACAGTACAGAGAGCTTTGCGTATCCATTCTACTGCAGCTTGAAATTTCAGTGCTAGCTGAATGTATTCATCAGTTTGATTTACTGAATAAACACAGCAATGTTCTCTTGCAGACTCAAGTTATTCAAAATTTGCTCTTAATAAAACTCACTCAGATAGCCTGACCTATGTCTAACAGTTTCTTATAAAATTAAGAAGTTAAATTGCACATGGGCTCCTGTCCCAGCCAAGCAACAGTCCTGGATACAAAACTGAAGAATTAAAGTAGTAGGGAAAAGGAGCTCAGATTTCTAGTTCTGGAAACATGGGATTTAGTATACCTGCAAGTATACTAGCAGTTAAAAAAAAAGTCTGATTTACATTTATACTTATGTAGACTCAGAAAAGTAAATTTCACATAACATTTCAAGTGGAAAATTAAACTTCATAAATCTCCTGAATAAACCCTCATATTTGGGATGAGTATCACACAACTTCTAGTATAAAATAAATTAATTTATCCTTTGGATAAAGCTAAAATGAATTTAGACCACTTCTACACAGGCTTTCTGCATTTCAGTTTCTCGATTTTTATTGGTTAATCTTTATCATCTTGAATATTCATAAGAAATGGTCTAATTTCCAATTTGGATATTAGGACACTTCAGTGAATACACAGAGTACGGTACTGCTGTATGCATTTAGCCAACTGCATTTTTTTCTGCACAGGCTATTTCCTCATACAGCTATTCACCAATACAAACTCAGTGTTTTATTTGAATGAAGACTCAATTTTGCTACCAAAGTCTCTGAAGGTTTACATCAATGGAATGAATGTTTTGTATAGCACTATTAAATTGATGCTAACGTGGAGAAAAAAAGTTATCATGAAATTATATCTTTGTATTCAAATTATTTATTATTTTGTTTGGTGTCTCGGGCTTTTGCAGGACTTCAGTACAATAGCAGCACGACTTATTTTTTTGACTGCTGAGCTCAGTCTAGCTCTGTAAATAAAATACCACACTCAGAAAATCAGGTAACAAGCCTAAAAAACTAGGGCTTGTGAGTTTGTTTTTCAGTGCTTAATGTCTTTTTATTTCTGAATAAAATTCATCCATAAGCACATTTTTATCTATATAATCATGTTCAGTTTCTCACATGAAACAAAATCACCTGAGATTTAATGTACAAAGCAGTTTTACTAGAAATAAATAAATAAATAAAGTTATCATCCACAGCCAGGAGAGTGAGCTGAGAACCAAAATTTCCAACAAAGCTTCCCCCTCTGTCACACAGCATAATAATGCTGTAGTTAAGACAAGCACCATCAGGAGAGGTTCAATATAGATGTTAGCACCGTGACTGTAATGTTGTCAAGTTATAATCCTATATGAAGGACATTTTCAAACAATTGCCACTGCATATGCAACCCCTTTGGCTAGTCATTGAACTCTCCCATGTTGTGCCACCTCTCCCAGCACTTCCACAAAAATCCTGCTATGAAAATAACCATACCCTCCTTCTCAGAAAGGAGGTTATGAAATAGGCAAGACCTTAATTGTTACTGACTTGACTTCATAAACCAGACAGGCTAGATAACTTTTGTACTGTGTTACACGAGGGTCAACGAAATCAAAAGAAAAAAATACATTAAAAAAAAAAAGTTTAAAAATGATCATGTGCATGATTTAAAGAAAAGTAAATAAGGTGCCTGCAATGTGACAACAAAAGAAGAAAAATACACAGTCTATAGAAACAGTAAATCTGAAAAAAATAGGACTGTTTTAGTCTATTAATTGCTCTACTGCAGTACTTGCATGAAAACAGTCATGTGGTTGGAAGCAATGACACTTTGTGTGGAATATTCACCATTAGTTTAGGACTAAAAGCTTCAATAGACAATAACTGAAAGAAGTCAGGCTTGTGTGATACACCTTACTGTTCTTTCGTTACTGTATGGGAATTCACATCAGTACCTGTGTGATCAGTTCAAATGTCCTTTTGCAAAACCTCCTCTACTCATTCCTATTCAACAGTTATAAATACCCAGACATCCGCACGTCTCACCAGAAGAACTGCACTTTGTGGAGATCACCTGGAGTGGAAACAACCCTCCCTACCTGTTTTTGCACCTGCTTTGCTTATCAGTACCATTTAGTCTACATCACTTACATCATTTCTTTGGCATACCTATGGCTGCAAGGGAGGGAGGACCTGGCCAGTGGTCCGTCTCAATCTTTGGTATCTCGTTGGGTGCTGGTGCGTGAGCTGCTGGGAACTTGGAGGACTTGATGATATCCTCGGAGGACTTGCTCTGTGCTGCCAAAGCAGCTGCATCTAGATGGCAATCAGGGAACTTAGCTATGTAGTAAACTTTATCAATATAAAGGTCTTCCGTATTTTGGCATAAATTTATACTTTGCAAGAAGGCCATTTTCAGAACTAAGCATTTTCATGTTTGCCTTTCTAGTTGTAATTGTAATTGGAAGCAACGTAATGATTTCGTCTTGCCAACAGATTGGAATCAAACCACATCCCTACCCCCAAAATAACCCCAATTCAGCTTGGGATTTTAATAGGGTTGCAGAGCGTTAGAATGATAGGCAAGAGTGAGAAAATTTAAGCTAACAGTATTTGCCAATATCTCCTAAGGACAGCTGATTAATAATGAAGATGAAACCAGATTTATGCACTGGTTTGTCTTCCCTCTAGAGTAAGAAAACAAATAGTTCAGAAAGACAGCATTAATTTTAACTGTACTGATGCTAATTATTTCTCATGTTTCTGTGACAAGCTGCAAAACAAACATAAAAAAAATCGGAAACAAATATGTTTATTTAACCACCATATCCTTTCTGCTACATGTACTTGCTTATTAGCATGCAGTAGCAGTAAAAAAAGAGATGCAAATTTATTTATTAACTAAACTCCATTTAGATCAACTTGGCAGGGAAAGGCACTGGCAATGAAATGAACCTCACCATTAACATATCTCAGCAGTGGCACATGCATTTAAGATTCCGGCCTAAGTCAAAGTCACTTAAAATCATGTGAGGATGTGCATTATGGATTTCACTTCTTGACATTAAATGTGTGTGTATATATGTGTGTGTATATATATATACACACATTTAATATATACATATATAAATTCAATGGAATTAAGTTTGCATTTAAAACAACCTTAACTACATATTATTCGTGAACTGTTAGTCCAAATCACCTTTCTCTTATATGCAGCTATTATATCAGAAGAAAGGATTCTGGATTTTTTCCCCTTTTTCTTTTTAAAGGGAAAGATATCTGTTATAGAAATGAAGCACTTTGTTACTCATCCAACACATTCAGAGTAGTTTAGGAAAATCAGTATTATATAATCATAGGGAATTCTGAGAATTTTATGATTGGAAAACTAAGCATAATTACAGGTATGGAGAAATCTGGTCAGAGTTTACAAAAGCATGACTTCAAACAGTACTTACGTATTAGAATTGGTGATGTCAGTGGTTAAACATTCACATGTTAATGGGAGATGAGGAGATACATTAAAACCATAAAAATAAACAAAAGTAATGTTAAGACTTCTAAAATGAGCACATGGTTTGAAAACTTAAAAAAGAAAGAGGAAAGAAACCTGATGTAAAACTTCAGCTGTGCTATTTGCACTGCTCATTCCTGCCTACAGAATGGATTTCCTGGGCTTTCTTAATCATCTCAGCTCAACAGCTCTCAGCCAACTGTTCATCTGAACCCTGTAGTACTGCTAATTTGCTCCTTAACTCAAACAAGTTTCATTGGGTAAGGGGTCTGCAAAGGGTTGCAGAGTCTTTAAAGTGTAGAGTCATCTGTCTTTCATCACATCACACAGAAATGTCCAATTTAAAGTTTTCTGTTCACAGCAGAAGGGAATAGAGAACACATTCAAGGTCTCTTGCTCTGGTGTATTACAGAACAGCAAGGCAGTTGGCTTCTGCCATCACTGTTATTTCAGACTTGCTAAAAAAAACATCTACTCTGAAAAGATAAGAGTACTAATGCTGTTGTCCAACTCAGAATCCAAACACTGGAACAACAAATACACTGTACTACCAGAGCTGTTTCCTAGGGCCTGAGAACCAAATGAGCCCTTTCAACAATAAGTCACCTATATTATTTTCAGTATTTCAAGATTCCTGTTTGAAGCCACAGTACATTTGGAGTTCCAGTCTGAGAGTAACATCCCCATCACTGCTGTTGAAATAAATTGTACTTTGTCTGTTTAAAATAAACATAATCCATGAAGTTCCTGTCAGAAAACAGACTGTTGTTAATCCATTTTTCCACCATCAAAACCTGTATTCTGAAAATATAAACTTAAACTAGTAAGATACAGAAAGGCATCACAATACCATAAAGACAGCAAAATCCCAGTTAATGACAATTTTGCCATTAATATCAATGTGGCCAAGATTTAAGCTGTATGATCCAAATGAAACAACATGCGTTAAAACATAATCACTCAGCAGGACGTGCAATAAAAGCTGTTTCAAGCTTGGACTACCAATTTTCGATGCTTGCAGCGTAAACACTGAATACTTCTCACTATTCTGCATGCATTTCAATTGTTTTCAGTTCTGAAACAAAAAGGGAAAGATCATTTACCATGTTGTTTGTAGATTGGAGGTTTTCTGTAAATGTTGACACCTTGATCTGTGAAATTGAGAAAGAGAAAAATGTTAATATGAGAACTACTTCAGTTATAGCTGAAGTTAACCCCAACACTAAAACAGTAGACAGACCAAATCAAGGATGTAGCACAAGAAAAAGCCAGTATTACACAGAATCAGATTATCTGAAGAAAAGAAAATGTAAGAACAAGTGACAAGTCAAAGACATGTGGTATGAAGTCCTTTGGAGCTGATTCTGTAACATGTGGATGCATCCAAATCATGAACAATTCACTTCAAATATTCGGAAGATTATCAGTGTCACAAACATTAGGAAATGCAAACAAGCAAGAGATTTCCATGGTGAAGATACGAGCTATTTGGGGGAAACTACCCCAAATAACTTCTTGTGGAAAATTGTGCTTCAGTCGTAACAGCTCAATTTTCTTTCCAGCTGACTGGTTGGATTGAGAAGAGGACAATGCAAGTGAGCCTATAATGCACTTTAAAACCCAGAAAACAAAATAGCTGCGTCACACAGTTTTGAACAGTCAACAGCTAGATTTCACTGAGTCAGTGCTAAGGGATATATTGCTAATCCTCAGACCACAAGGATAGACTTTAATATATAAATATATATTTATTTAAGGACCACCACATTGCACATTGAAATGTAAATCAGGAAAATGCCACTTCCTGGAACCCTAATGGAGTAAATCTACGGCATGTCTAAAAGATAAAATATTGTTACAAACAGTGATCCAAGACAGAAACTACATTGTTCTAAAGTACCCACCCACCTCAAACCAACACTTCATGTATTACAAATACAAGATCCCATTAAACTGCTACAGGAGACAACCTTTGGCATTAAGGAAAACCAAGTAGAAATCTATGAAAATTAAGGTAAAACTCTACGGAACCCTACCTCCCTGACTAAATAGGCCAATTCCTTGCACACAAAGACACTGAGGTATTTCATTCGCGTTCGTGATCTGTTAGGGCTACTTGAACAGCAAATGGCTGTAACTGTTACAGGGCAGTCACGCAGTACTTTTGTGCACGCCTGACCCAAAAAGCCATAAGGGGCTGCAAACACGGTTCCTGGGGAGCTGCTCTGAGCCAGCTGAGCAGGACAGCTCTCCTGCTGCACTGGGGACTGTTTACTCGGCTGGGTAAGTCATGCAAGGGCACTTTAACTTGCAGAAGTCAAGGCAGCCAGGTTAGCTCAGGCGGTTAAAACAGCCCACCTGGGCCAAGCCAGGTCACACTGCCTGAAAGGGAAGCTCACATCAGTGGTTTGTCTGCCTGGTCTGAGGCCCTGAGGCCCAGCAGTAACCTCTGCAGTGCAAAGGGACACTAGACTGAAGTGGACCTGAAGAATAACTGGACATAAGGCTGTCAGCTAGCACTGATGCAGTCAGACAATGTGTGTCCACATGCCTACGGACACACATCTTATCCCATTGAACTGCAAGACAAGTGATCTCAGAGGCTGCAGCTCACTTCTAAACAGATATTGCCCTTTATAGAGAGTGCATCCTGATGCACACGTCCTTGCAGATCTGCAGGGCTCTGTGAGGACACTATGCCACCGCACAAAACAAGTGAAATGTCCTCAATTGGTTAAAAAATAAAAAAATAAATAAAATAAAATTTGAACACTAAACTGTTTGGTTCAAGACTGAAACAAGTCCCAACCATGACTATACATAAAATGGCTCGCTGGTCACTGGGAATCACAACCTGCTCCCCAAAAGTTAGGAGAATTATGCCGGTGCAACAGAGAAAAATCAAGCCCTGCATAGCTTATATCCAGCTCACGAGCCATTAGCAGACCTCAGACATGGTGTTCTAACAGTGAAACACCTGACCAACAGTACAGAGAGAAATCACCAGAAACCCCCTGTTTCTGAAGGCACTACTTCTCCCAGCAAGCCCAGGAGCAGGCAGTCCCAAACCCTGCATGTGCACACCATGGCAAACAGCGTGAAACAATGGAGACAAGACAGGAGTTACAAAGGCTACATTCTACACTGTGACAGGACACCAAGACACATACAGTGCCAGCTCCTACCTGGAACATGGAAATGTTTAGGGGCCTGAGCGTAAGTTGGAGTGAGAGGGCGGCTGTCTGGCCGATAGGGGACAGGGGAGTTCCGACCGCTGGACGGCTCATTGCCTCCAATGAAAGAATGGAGAAAACAAAATGAGAAGAGGGAGAGCAACAAACAAAATTAAATTAAATTAAATTAAAAAATCAAGACCAATCAAACCCAAACAAAATCAGTGGAATCAAAACCTCCAGGGAGAAAAGAAGTTTGAACCAAAAATATAAACACAAACAATAACAAGGTCTGGTAGCCCTGGTGACTTTTTTTCCTCATTTTCCTGCAGAGACAAAGATTTGTGTTCAGGCTGGAGTTGAGGTTTTAGCAGCTCACACTCATTCTGATGGCATGCAGGCAGGAGCTGTGTGCTGGCGGCTGGTGATTAGATGGGCAATGTGGAAAAGAAGAATGGGAGGTTAATTGGCAATGACTTAATATGAAGACTGACATTTGGAGTTAAAGATCGCAGGCACAGAGCATAGTAGTTGATACGCAAACCCAAAATGAAACCAACTCCCAAGCAGGTAGAAGCAGATGCTGGCAGTTACTACAGTTCCCTAAACCAGAAGCGCAGAGAAGCTAGAGATAGAAAATAGCTGTTACATCACTTCGCCAATGTTGAAATGCATACCTGTTCCTTACACACTCTTTCATTGTTTTATTCCTCCGATAGGAAGTTTTTGATACGGCAAAATAAGTTGTAGAGCAATGCAGCCTATCTGGCAGCTGAGCCCTAACCACTGGTGCCACCCCAGGTCTCTGTCAATGCCGTATCTGGCTCCAGAGACAATACTTCATGACTGCTGATTTAGCAAATCTGAATCTACTGTCTAAAAACTTAAGTTCCATTTGTATGGTTATTCTTACCAGGATTATTGCTTTGCCTTCTAACAATCCATCAGCCCTGAAAGCTCTCCCAGCCAGCATGAGGGCTGCTGCAGAAACAAAATTTGGTTCCCAAGCCCCAAGACTTAACAGGCAGATTTCCCAACACACAGCTGTGTGTATTCGATAAAAGAACATTGCTGCCTTTTACTTTGTTCCTTTCTTCGCAGTAATGCAAACTCATACAAGCAAAAACTGTCCACCTGAGTGCTCAGTTTACATAGGTGTGTAAAAGGTAGGGGGGGGAGCATCAAACCTCTTCAATTTTTCAGGTATGCACCAGGGATTAAAAAAATAAAAATAGCAAAGCTGATTAATAAAGCAAGAAATAAAAATAAAAATAAACTAAACAAAACACCACCACCAAAATAAAATAGTAGACAAGTACAGGAAAGCTATAAAACATCAAAAACAAAACAAAACAAACAAACAAAAACCGCAGGCCCTCTTTCAGCTGCACCTTTCCTACGCTCCATTAGACATCCCAAAATCTCAGACTCAGCACAGTTCTTATTTATACATTGGGGGTAGGGAGTTTCACACCATTCCTCTTTTATTTGAGTGGTCACCTACCACTCTAAGAAGCACCAGAAAGGGAAAAAAATAAAACTCTTAACACATTTAAAGTTATGTCTCTGTGAGACATAGTTGTGTCTCACCTAGACCCAACAAAGTATGCTCACATCCTTAATGTACACTGGCTAATCTCCTAGCTGGTACGCAGATAATTTGTTTAGGGAAAACTGGTGATGTTGTATCATGCACACAGAACAAGGCACGCAATTAGCACGGTATCCTCCTGCACATGTTGCTTTGCAGATGTCTCTGTTGCCTGGTATTTCCTGGGATCCCTGCATGGTCTGTCTCTTCCTAATGACTCCTACTAGTACTGATATATGACTCTCCTTTACAGTTTCTAGGATTGTAGTCTCATTAACTCCAAACCCTGCAGGAGGGAATGGTACATCTATTTAGACTCTCATTAGATCATCTGTGGTGAGCCCACTTTCATAACAAGGCTTAAATGCTTCAGATGCAGCTATAAAATCACCCACAATTTATGAAAGCAGAATTTTATGTTAAAGCTCATGCTTAGGAACCTGAGCTTGCAGAGAATCAAGAACATAATTCTTTCCATTTGTTTGTCATTCTTAAAAATCACTACAGGTTAAACACAACATTCTCTGGTGTCTTCTCAGAAATTAAAATTAAAACCATCAAAAACTGAAAGGTTTTCTTTCTAAAAGACCCAATTTTTTTCTGAAATTTGTATTTTTCTTCAACAAATCTGCAAACACAATATGGAGTTGCTATAAGACTTCATTCATATACCCATTTCTCAGTAAATAGAAATAAATTATTTTAAATTTTGCCTAGAAGAGCTGTATAGGCCTCTGTCCTGAGCAGCTTTAAGGTTCCATCTGCAATAGGTCTTAGGAACAGGAAACCTTAGGAACTTAATCTTAGAGTTGCTTGGAAATTTTTATGTTTTGGTAGGAAAGCGGCACTGTTAGAGTCTAAATTAATTTATAGAAAAATAACACAGGCTTGGTAGGCATCTGCTGAACTCTAGATAGTGCCTGAAGGGCTAGGAAAGGCTAGCAATTCTGGGTCCCTGACCTTAGCACTGATCTTAATGCATGTAGGAGATCACAGAAAATGCATAAAAGGGTTTTGAAGTGAGCAAAAATGACTAGCCATGCTTTGGTCAGTTTTTCAGTATAAGGACACCCTTCTTATGACTTCAAGCATACGAAGTGTCCTGCTGGTTTGGTGCTGAGGGGAAAAAACAGTTCCAAGTTCAAAGAAAACTGGTGTTCAACTGAAAATGATGCAGCACAGAAACATGCTTATGATTAAATTGGGGAAAAACAAAACAAACAACAACAACAACAAAAACAAACCAAACCAACCAACCAAACAAAAAAACCTCAGCAGTACTCCAGGAAATCTTTTAGAGGCTAATTGTACAAAAAATTTCAAGAATAGAGTCCTCAGACAGAGAACCCAAGGCTATTAAGAAATCTTAACTAACCTCAACTACCTAAAATGTAAAAATGGCTCGGGGGTGCTTCTCGGAAGGAAATGAAGAATTAATGCTCTGGACAATACTGCTTTACAAACTGAATTTTCTTTGGTGACAGACTACGTAAATTGGAAGAAGTCTGTGTATCTTCAGTGTCGATGTCTTAAGAGTGGGCATAAGCAGACAGGAGAGCAGAGCTAACCTGCCTGTACTTACCTCCCACTGCCTCGTGGCCAGCCTGTCAGCAGCTTTATGTAAAAGAAGTAGGGGATGAGCCTACTGCACTGGGTTTCCTTGCTGTGCCTGCACCCAAAAGTCTGTCTTCGTATCTCAGAATAAACCGTAACTGGTTTTGACCCCACAAAGCAATGACAGAACTCTAGTTTGCCAATGCTGTTCCTGCCTCCTCGGCATGAACTTTAATGTGTGTGTGTAGATGGGGGATGTTAAATAATACTGGGTAAGTTTAACACAGAAATCAGTCACTTGAGCACAGCAGTCACTGGGCCCACTGTGTGATTCACAAGCTAAATTCACAGAATGAGGCTAAGTCAGTATGCAACCAACATAGAGCTTTCTGTCAACCTGAAATTTAGTTGCTTTACATCTGAACAGACAAAAAAACACCTCAAAAGAACCTAAGCTCTAAGTCCTTTCCATGTTTTGTCAAGCTGCCATTCATTAGCTTATCCAAATGTGTAGCCCATGTTTCCCAAACAAATCTGGAAGTTGTGAGACAGCCAAAGCATAACTGTTTTCCAGAGCAGAACTTTCAGCTACATCCACAAAAGCCTGGAAATTTATCACATGCACTGAGTATTTGATTTCAGAGACCCGTCTTGGGGCAGGAAAGGAGGAACCTGTGAAAAACAAGGCCCAGATTCACTATGGAGGTCTGTAGATTCATTATGGGAAAGTCTGGGAGTAGAGGAAACCTCCCCCCTTAAGTTGGTGCTCTTTTCAGACAGAAATCTTATGGGGGCTTTGCAATCTTCTTGAATGCCTCTGAAAAATTCTAGGCATGTAAGATGAAATCCCGGGTCTCAATGAAAGTTTTGTCTCTGATTTCAGTAGGGTCAGGGTTTCTTTCATTCACGGACTTGTTTTGATTCTTTCATAGCGAAGACAGTACTTTATTGAGACAAGCCCAAATTCAATGGAGAGACCAAATGAGTTTAAATGAAGTCTGAGTTGATGTATATTATACCCTCTCTCAGCCTGTTCAACATGTAAATTATATCAACAAACTCTAACTAAGATTGCCTAAGGCATATTTAGCCCCCTCACTTGTTAAAGGCCGTAAATCTGTCCTTGTTTGCAAGGCTTGAGTATTACACTGGTTTAAGCATTATGCTGTACATAAACACACAAACTGGTCTAAATGTCAACTTTTTTGGCTTGATGATACAAAATAACACAGGTGTATGTGTCACCTGTCAATTTCGTTATCATTATGTTTCTTGGAAATTACACCCCTTTACTATAGCAGTCTTGGCATGACCTGTGTTCTCTCACTTCTAAGAAAATCAACACAAACCAAAACATTACAGCTTTATGAAATCTTTTTTTTTAAAAAAAAAAAAAAAAATTACACCAATTCTACCTTCCTGCTCCAAGTACAAGTGGCTTTGAAAAAGGCCAAGTACAAAGATATATGATACTTATTCATTAAATCATTGTAAATATATCTATCACATCTAATTAACTCCAGACAGTGTTCCGGTTCTCATCTCAGATGTATTTACAGGGGTCTGACTCCCTAGCAGAAAAAGAAATGTCACTCTCAAGGCAGTTCAAAATAAGGCAGTTCTTTAAAATTTGAAAATTGACAGTTATGATATCCAAGGCAACCCCCTACCAACAAGATTACTGGGGAGTTGCATTAGGTGCAGCCAGTACCAGACCAATCTCTCTTTTCTACTAGATGGATTAAAAAAAAAAAAGAAAAGGAGGGTATGTAGACACTTGGGATACAAGGAGAAAAAATGCAGAGCCATGTGGGAAACCCAGCTCAACCCATTAGAGGGTAATGATAGCTATATGTGAACATGGAGTAGTGAAGAGGACACACAATATAGTGCAACTGGACTTCACTCAATGCTACCTGGATGATAAAAAAAAATACCACACCAAATACCCTAATTAAATTCAGAGCAAGCTATACTGTCTCCTATGAAAACATGTTCTCCTATATGTTGTGACAGGCACAGGGTTTATTTAACAAAAACATTCTCTCTCCCTGTAATCTCGTATGCATATAGTACATATACACATATATATCCCATGTGAGCTTTCTGATTGCAAGCTATCTTCCATCATAATCTGTTCAAAGGACAAACCAGAGCTTGCTCTGACTTCAGGAACACAATAAACATGTGTTCATACATACTGGAAAAATTATGAAGGTCTTCAAGCCTGTTGATTTTTTGTACCTTTCAGTGTTTTGTAGCAATGGGAAGACAAAGATATTCCAATACCCACTTATCTTCAACTTAAACAAATGAGAGAAATCATGATTTTTGCCTAATTTCAGTTTACCATAGGACTTTATTGTACCTTTACCTGTTATATAGGAGAAAGTACTGTTACCACACATTTCTATTACACACGTACAAATCGCTATCAAATTGTTCCATCTGATAGTGCTAGTAAATTAACAGCATTAACTTTTTCACTATGAGATCTGCAATAATTTGATTATCCTTCTCTGAAACTTCTGGAGCTTTTCCCATGTCACTCATCCTGCTGGGACTGTGAATCTACTAGTTCCCTGTAGGTCTGATAACATCTCTACATAGCTCGTTTAGCTGGAGCATCTCTTTCATCTGTCCTACCCATCCTAATATCCACCACAACAGCTAAGTTCTCTTCATAGTTACTACTTTTTCCAGCATGTATGGATGAACATCACTCAGAAGCATGGCTTACATTTGGCTGCACTGCTCACTGAAAAAAACTCTTGCTCGTGTTCTTTATTGGCTGCTGTTCTCACAGTCTGCTTGTCATCAGGAAGCTCTGCCTGCAATTTTACTACATTTTATTTCAGATCATTAATAAAAACATCCAAAGTTACTTTATCTACGTATGTTTAATAGAAGCTTGAGTTTGGCTCAATGCTCTGGCAGAGCTCAGCTTGCAGCGCTGAACTGAAGGCCAAGAGCGCACTTTTTGTTTTACTGAGTGGCCTCCTTCCTCCACAGAGAAGAAAACCAAAAGGAAATGAAAACCATGGGGACATTCCCACCACATTAATCTGTGCAGTGAACTGAAGTGCTCTAGATCACCTTAAGAAGGTGCTTCTTTTCCTCAACCAGCAATTAAGAGATCACTCTTCCAAATGAGCCATGTGAATTACAAGCTGTGAGTACCTGCTGCTTGCCCCCTCCCAAATGCACCACATCCTTGGATGGTGCATATGTCACAGTGATATGAACCACAGCTTTGGGAGCCTTGCTTAGTTACCACCCGTGAACCCTGTACAGGCCTAAGACCTTTATGTAAAATTTTCAGAAAATGGTAGATTCTTACAATGTTCTATGTGCATCTACTTTGTAAGAACCATACTCACCCCTTTGTCTACAGCACTTAGAATTCCAATTGGCCTTTTGCACCAATAGCTGAGATACAGGACTAATCTACACATTAATATCTTTGAAATATGAAAACAACAGGCACAGCTTTTCAATAGTTCTTCTGATTTCTCTACTGAAGAAGCTATTTTCTCAACAGAAAAAGAATCACAATGCCACTTGAAAGAGTGCAGGTAGTAATTTGGGTTAACAGCAAAAAAATAAATAAATGTTGAAATTGCAAGGGTTATGGATTAACTGCATGCTGAAATGAGCTGTGTATGTATTTTTAAGGGTCCCAATCTTTTAAGTTTGAAGTGAGGTGTGTTTTTTGTTTTTTTTTTTTAAATAGTGACATAATAGGAAAGTTGAAGTGCATATTAACAAAAATCATCTAAGGAAAATCAAAACTAAAATTAGTAATGGTGATCTGAGTGTTTCAAGAAAGATAAAATTGAGATCTATTAGCATTTATTGGAAGTGCATGGAAACAACTGCCTTGCAACTGTTTTTAACTCCAGTTTCTGATTATCTGCATTAATCAATGGTGCCAGAATAAAGTTTGTGCTCAACATACTCTATTGCCTCTTCTTGAGCTTTTGTAGGTGATGTAAGCTATGACTGTCTCCCCCAATATAAAGGAACAGCACAGCCAGAGAATGCTCCAGTAGAAATAAAATTAAAACCACATCATAAGAAAGGAAGAAACTAAGAGCTTATTGAGCTGAATGAGCTCCTTGAAGGGATACAAAGAAAAAACTCCACCCTCAAATCAAGTAATGAAAAATAACAGGTTAAAAAACGAGAAATTACTAGATCCTCAGGTAGTGTAAATCCTTGCAACTCAGTTTGCTTATTCTCACTAGTTGAGGAGAGGAGTAGAGATTTTACTTTGTTGGGCATTAGTTATTGCCAATACAATTAATAATGATTAATTTCCTTATTGCCATGGATCTTGATATAATCCACGGTGGTTTTTTTTTCCTCATATTTTTCGGGTCACCTTGGTCTCATTCAGGCAGTATTTGTAGTACATTTTTAAATGTATGTTTTAAGACTGTGGAAATAATTTGATATGCTAGTTGCTGTAGGGGTTGTTACATATGACTTTAGGAAGAGGCTAAGTTAGGCACGTATAGGCTCTAAGCAGTAGATGATAATGCTTCCCTCTGTATTTCTAACAGGGAAATTGCTTGATGACTTGTCAGCTAGGGCCCTTAGAAATGACATATTTCCTCTAAGAAAGGACATTATGTCTATTCTACCAGTTTTAAGTGTAACGGCACATTTCAAGGCATGCTCAGCTACGCAGCCAATGATAACCTTAGGAAGATGCACCTTATTAGCTTTGACAGAATGCTAATAAATCTCCAGCCTGGAGGGTACTCCTTGGAGAGGCCTGGCTCCTTACCTTTGACATGGGGGATGAAGTGGTGTCGGAAGGGGGAGTTGGGGCGGGAGTCATGGTGAGCGGAGCTGAGACTGCTAGTGCGCAGGTATGACAACCGCTGCACACCAGTAGAGAGCAGCTCTGCGGCAGCAGGGAATCGGGGGGCAGAACAAAATGAAAACAAAGAAAAATAATAAGAGAAAGGCAGGGAAGGAGGCTTCAAAGGAAGAAAAAAAAGGCATTAAACAATTAGGATTCTGAAAAGGAGGAAGGAAAAAAAAAAGGTTAAAAGACGTACCAAAGGGTTCATTATCATTAGACAAAGTTACAGCAAGTAGTTGAAGAGAGGCTCAGATTTGAACTGCATTACTAATTCAGCATATTTACTTGCTTAATTAGCTTCTTATCTATGCCTTGTTACCAGAAAATAGCCTGCTGCCACCATGCAAACATCACAAACATTGACGCTCAAGTAGTTAAGAAAGCAGCTGTTTTGAAAAGTGCCTGACCAACCCCAAGACAGTCAAGAGGCATGCAGGCTGCTCTCTATTGTTTTAAGGCATTCCAAAGTCACTGACAACGTCATCTAGGGCATCATGGTAGGAAAAGGCTGCAAACTTTTTCAAAACTTGTAGCACTCAAATTTTGAAGAACCTGATTCTGACAACGTCAACACAGTGCTTGGCTTCTCTCTCAAGGGCTAGCTGGAAGCCAAAGAGGAGTTACCTGGGGCCACTGCATTTATTCAGAAAGTTATTCTTGCAAATAACATGATTACAAGAAGTGATATTAGGAAAAGAATGTTAAATATACACATGCTATTATTCAATATGAATAATACTGGAGGAAAATTATAAATTAACAATCACCCCAAAGCAGGGTAGCAAAGATCAAAATGATGAATTCTACAGATTTATGTCTGTGTTATATGAGAAACAAAAACAGGTTAGCCAAAGATGAGATCATCTGAACAGAGATAAACTTGAACAAATATCTTCTCAGAAAATCCCTTGGGCTGTGAACTTCTGAAGATTTTACATTTGGACACAAATTCTGGCTTGAGCCCATCCACCCATCAAAAAATTACACAAGCTGAGCCTACTTCTGAGGAACATCCTTGACTGAGCACAGACAACAACAAAAAAAATCAATCACAGTAAGGTCTGGTATTAAGTCTTGGATTTGTTCATGCCCCTAATAAAACCGATACAAATGGAAACCCCCCCTTGAAATTGCCAGAATCAAGAGACAGAAGTTTGCAGCTTTTTCATGCTTTATAAGTCTCTTTCAGTTTTAGTTATAATGTCATCTTAAAACACAGTCATGTTGTCAGCACTAACTATCAGACACAATTTGCTTCTGTCCCACCTCCCTTGGGCCCATTAAATAAGGCATTCACTGACAGACACAATTAGCTGCTTTCAGCCCACCCTCACTAGCAAATGGCTCCAGCTCTCAAGTTCCACAGCGGTGGCTCTACAATAAATCTTTAATTTTAAAATTGCAGCTGCTATTGTGGATGGGCCTTTGGCATGCTAAGTGTTTGTCTGCAATCACCAAGGAAGATGGAACTGTACAATTGTATCACTTAATTTAAAAATGGGTCACAAAGATTTAATTCATTACCATAAAGAATAAATCAGTCTTGAAAAGTATTCAATGAATTACATTTACAGATACATTTTTATGCAATTTGGGCGTGGATGAATACTTAAGTTTCACGTACTGCTTTCCTATACACAACCAGTAATTTGAATGCACTTGGAACCTGAATGATTGTACATTCTCTGTATTACACATAGAACTTGTGCATCACTGCTAAATCAATTTTAAAAATGTGTATTTTTTTTACATGTCCCCTAGCAAATGTCTATGGCTTCAATTAAAAAAAATAAATATCTTGTGAAGCATGAGTATGTTTAAAAAGTGTCTAACAATTCAGAATATGCTGCGTTATTTATTTTAGATAAATATTTTTAGGAGGGAGGAATCCTACATCGACTTCTCTATAGTCAAGCCATAACTTTTGTTTCTAAGATGTGATATTTTTCCCAAATTCCTGAACGAAGGTTGTGTTTCATTGCTGTAAATTGTTGCTCACTTCCCCAAACATACATACATTTAGAAAATAATTAATTAGAAATAAAACCAGAAGATCAGTATTTATGATGACACTTATCAATCTAGAGCAAAAGACTGCATCAATCATGAACAAAAAACACAGGTAGAAGAGAAGATATAAAAATAGGAAACAATTTTTCAAATGACTGCTAAGAGAAACAAATGCTTCTCTGTGCCGCTCGGTGACATAATGAAGAAACACTACTTTTATACATCCTTCTAATGCAGTTGCCCTTACCAGGTCTGTGGAAATGCTGAGGGGAACGTGACATGGTGGGTGTGTAGCTGTGACGACTGTACACTGGAGAATTAATGGAGCCCTGACTAGTAGACCTGTGAATCATGCGGTCCCGAACATCTTGATAACCCTGCAGAATAGAAGCAATTAAAAAGAAATCAGTAGTAAATATAAATGTGCATTACACTGTTCTTTTAGCAATGCTCAACTTCTGTGGATCTGCAGATACCAACTAAAGCTACTGAAACAACAATATTCCCTAAGCTTTCAACCCATTTTATTATCACTGTTTGCTAATGATCTGTTCAAAGACTCTGATCCATTTTAATAGTCACTGTCAGAGTTCAGACTTGGCAGGTTCTAACTGCACCTGTCATTCAGAGTAATTTCTATTAAATCTTCTGTAATCCTAGATTTCCCCATGTTCCTGTGATTCAATAAGGGAAGCTGTCTGTTCAGAGGATGCCTGTACTGCAGCACGTGGCACAAGATACGTGAGCCAGCCTTCAATTAGCTAAGTTGGAGACCAGCAAGAGTTCAAAAGAGGCAGCTCAGAGCTCTGTGGCTTAATTTACCATCTGTCTCAACTAGATACAAACAGGGTTTTTAGTACCCAAATTAGATCAAGTGCTCCCACCCAGCCATCTGAAAATGTGACACCTTGTACAGCAAAACTCAGCTTTCTGTTTCCTGGAAAACAAAACAAACCAGAACAAGCCAAAACAAACCCAGAGCCAAAAACAAAAACCAAACCAAACCAAAACAAAAAAACACCGCAAAGCAAAACAGGACAAAAAGGGATGAGAACAATTTGAACGCACAAAGAATTACACCAAATTCTATAGTCCCATTTTTTGTTGTTTTTAACCACGTAGCAATCACTGTGACTTTTATGTTGCAAACAATACTCTCCGCCCCCAAATAAATGTGCAATGGCATCTATAGGAACCTGACAAATAACTACAAATATTTAATGTTACCATAATGTTCAAAACAGCCCCCAGGGAAAACCAAGCCAAACCATTGCTTCACTTCAAGACAAAACTACAAATGTTTTAGCATGTCTTATTTAAATGCTTAGAGCAGCATTTTAGCTCGTATCAGTCATCCATCTCAGGAGAGCCTGCCTGTGGCAACCAGAAGGATCAATGTACAAGAAGTGACCTCTGCTGGACAAGTGGCTCTGCTTTATAGACAACAATTGGGTAGCAGCATGAGCTGCATTTCTCATACAATCTGTCAACGAAAGCTTAACGTTTTCTTTTTAGAGTTAATTTTCCGTAAAATTCGATATTCAGAAAACATTTTTACGTAGCAAAAAGAGATCAGATGAGTAAGGAAATCAACACCTGCATTTGCCGAAGTGAGCAATTGTAATCATAGTAAGATCATGTTCCACCAAACTTACTTCTGCAGAAGGGGTGGGTGATAATGTCCTTGGAGACTGCAAAGATACAGAAAAAAAAAAATAATGTTACAGAATCATCACTACATGTTTTGGGCTAGAAAATGGCAACCCAGACATTGCTGCAGATACACAGATATACAGCAGTATAAAGCGGCAAGGTAGATATTACTGAGGCCATTGTAATCCTGTAACTTGCTTTTTCTGCATTGCTCAGGAACTGGTCCATAAATCATTGAAGCAATTAAAGTCTCTGGGAGAATCTTTATAAGCATGATTAATTCAGTCAAATATCATGCAACAACATCTCTCAACCATCTAATCATTGTGGTAGTTAAAGCATATCTGTAGAGATCAGAATCAGAAAGGGTTATTAATTTAATAAGCATGCCTGTTACAAAGAAATCTTTAAAGTGGAAATCAAAAGTAAATAACCTTAACTCAAAGCTTTGCATGGCGTCAGAAATAGAGAATGACTTCCAGGATGAAGCATGCTGTTCCTCCAACACACATACTCTGCCAAAAAACTCCTTTTCCTCAAGGCCTTAGATTTCACAGCCAATGCAAAGCAGCATGTAGTTGTCATCAACATTTCTTTGATAGGATCTCTCTCTAAGTTAGCCTTGGATTCATCCATAGTTATGCAAGGAGAACAGACAGGAATTACAGCATGTATACTGAAACAAGTACTCAAAAGTCAGTGGTAAGAAATACGCACAATAGTTATGAAGAGTTTCTATTACAGAGATAGGGAAACTGAGGCAATATGTGCCTTAAGAAATGAAGCATAAGATCATGCATAAACTGGTGGTACAAACAAGAATAAAGGCAATGTATGGTTACCAGTTATGTGTCTTTTATCAGAAGACAAATTGAAGCTGGAAGATCAGGATTTAAAATATTTATTCCTTTACGCATTAAGTTTCCATATTACTTAATTGCCATAGCAAACACGGCAAGAGATTATGCTTTTAAACATGACCACGGTTGCTATAGGATGACATAGCTGTTAAGACAATGTCTCAGCACCAAAACTGCTGATTCTAGTTTAATTATTACAATAATGCACAACAATAGTTAGTGTAAAATGTACGCTCAATTTCTGGTAATAACCAGAAATTCACCTGTACATTTTGCAGCGTGAGACCATTAACTCTCACAGAGCTGGTAACACTGGCGATTACTGTCAATAACCAAATTTCCATAATCTATTGTGGTTGCCTACTTGCTCAGGCAATGTAAATGGTTGTCACAGGAATCTAAGACCGGGAAAGCAACCCGGAAAGTGACTTGCTGATTCCTTGACCAACATTTCAGGTATTTCCACTCCATCAGTATCTGACATCATCTCATTGCTTTTTGGGAAATGGAACCACCCTCTGCAGCCAACTCATTGCTTCATTACGCATGGGTGAATTGCTGTATCTCAAATTATGAGTCTGCCAAGGAATGCTTGGTTCTTCAGGGTTAACAAAGACTTAAAATTTGTTCTGTTGTACAAGGCTTTACACTAGTCAGTTCAAAATACACTCTGCAGTAGACTGTGAAGACAAAGCTTCAGAATAGTAAGCCAGAGGAAACACAAAGTGATGTCTTCAGATTTTAAAAACAACAACAAAAAACTCTGCTAGAGCTGTAGTGAACAAATTTACAGCAAAATTTCTACTCCCCACAGCAGGCTCAGTCTTCTGTCACTTTGAGATCTAAGGGGCTGCAGTCATACAGGTTATCCTGATTTCTGAGAAATTTTGGCATGCAACATTTTGGCCACATTTACAGGTGTAATTTTACAATGTAACTTCCAGCACTTTGTACTGATCTCATCTTAATTTCCTTTTTAATGAACTACCACGTGTGATGACTGCACCATTTTGAAGCATCTATCCCATTAGAAAAAGGTAGTTTTCACATTTTACAGCAGTTTATTTGCTGGAATCTACATACAGTCATTGCTCTCAGCCGACAGAATACTAAAACCAGAGAACATGCAGGTTAACATCGCTTCTCTCAATATTTATGCAGCAAAAGTCAGAGCTGATGAAAGACTTGATTCCTGGCTAACCAGGTTGCTGCTAATAGGGTAGAAGTTAAAGACCTGAATAGCCTGAGCATCTTGGATTTTCTAGAAATTTTAGCACTGCATTAAGGGTCAGTCTCAGTAGCAAGAAAAATATGTACTGATCTCAAGCAAACAGATCTTCAAACAGCCACAGAGCACCAGAATGCTCATTTCTCATCTGTATTGTGTGAGAAGCTAAACCACCTCTTCACAATCTTCTTTCTGCTGGAGGATCTGTAACTCAAGCATCCATTATCTAACTAAAATACCAAACTCCCGCTAGATGGTGCCATGTGAAAGTGTTTCTCATCACAGATTTACAGAAAAACAAGACTGGGATTTAAATGAACACCACAGATTATTGGCAAGAAACTTTTCAATGCATTTCCCTCTCATTTCAATAAAGAAGACTGTCTTGTGCTGTGTCTTCACACTTTCTGTAGCTGAAGTATACAATTTGCTTGTAGTTTATTTCCTGTAATTTAAGGTTTGTCTCCACTACTGGATTAATTTTGGTTGCTCTTACATACCTGTCTTGTACACACTCACATCTTTCTTACCTGAATTTATTTTATTTTATTTTTTTTTTTTAATTAAGTAAAGGGCATTTCTAGGGTGCAAGCTTAAGGTCAGGCTCACTTTTTATTTAACCCCACCACATATAAACACTTTACAAAAAGAATGCTAAACTGCTCAAAGTCTGTAAATCCCTGCCATGACTAAACATATCTCCTTTGTTTTTTAAAGATGATGGTAACTGATATTCGAAGATTAAGTGTCACTCATATACAACAACACAAACACAAAGTAAGAGATCACTCCACCCCTGATGGGCTTGTTCTTTCATTAGGGAAAGGGAAGGGAGGAGAAGCAGGCACAGAGAGGCGAGGTGAATTGCCCAAGGTCACAGTAGTCACAGGTAGCTTTGGGTAGAAAACCCAGATCTCTTGAAAAGACAGTGAGAACCATTTTATTTTAAGAACAAATTTCTGTAGTCACCAGGAATTAATTGGATTTAATGCTGGTGATAATACAGGGTAAGAAAACCCCAAAGGCATTTGCTCATCCCCGGAACAAACATAATGGAAGACAGTTTCCAACATATGCCTTTATCAGTGAGCAGCATCCCTTTAAGGATTAACAAAACTGGGTGAAATCAGTTCTTCCTCTGTGACTAACGAGAGATTTGTGTCTGTAGATGGTTCTGTGGAAAGGCTCAGATCTGTTGGAACTGGTCAGAGATCACCAATGCATCTCACAGGAGTTATGAATCATATGTCAGCTGGATTCGCTGCCAGCCTGAATTTGAGAGCAGAAATTCTGTAATGTTCTGACCTGTTAATCACCTATTGTATTCCTGAGCTGAACAGTCTCCTGAATTTCCTCATGTTAACTTATAATATAGCTCATAATTTAAGATTAGCCCTATGAAATATCAATGAGCAAAGTACAAAAGCAGAGAAAACCGATCTACTGATGAGAAAAATGCTTTGCTAAGAGAGAAGATTATCTTAGTCACTTCAAACCATCTGTGCCTGAATGCTCTACTGTACTTCCTTTTTCCTCAGCATATCTTCGTACTTAATTCAGTTACTGTCAGCTAAATTCACTGAGATTGCAAAGAAGTCTATTTCCACACCTATTAGATTTGCATTCTTGAAATTAGGTTTACAGTCAACTGGTAATACCTGACAAAACCTGCTTCATGATCTGCATTTGAACCGTGTTAATAGTGGTTGCAGCTATAGAAGTTCAGCTGCAAAAAACTGAGGGACCCTACAACCTGAAAGATATCTTTAAATACAAATTTTAGAAAATAAATGAGATGATTGTTTCTCTTGTTGCAGGATAAAAGAATCTACTATATGTCAGGAGTTTAAAATGTGAGGCAGCTATTTCTCTACTGCAACTAACCTGCTTTTCCAGGTAGAAGAGCACTTCATACTGACCTACTTCAAATTTTATCCTGTATGTATGTCTGGCAAAATGCTCTGGAAATATACTTCCCTTTGGCATGCAAGAGAGAAAGCAGTCCGCAGCTCTTAATCCTGCTACTGCCACAGAACATTATGGTATTCCTCATATTCTGTTGTGAGCACTGGTGCTCTACAGCAACGTGCCTGGTACAGAGCACAACACCAAGCTGACTTTTGTCTTGCGGTCTGGATTTTGCTGTACCCAAAGGCCAGAATATGCACGTGAATTATGAGCAGAGGCATACACAAATTGCCTACAACTTGCTCCCCATTCCTCTGCCAGCAGCTGGTGTTAATGCAGGCAAGAAGTGGACCTGTGTGTTTAACCGGACAGCTTCCCCACATAACACATCGTCACGACTGTCCCCATTAAGCCCAGATCAAACACAAAAAGTACTTTGAACAGCAGCAGCAACAATTCTAAAGAGTGTCAATTAGAAATTATTTCAAAAGAGGATAGAAGCGTAGCAGGCTTTGAGTAAAGCTTATAGCAGAATGGGTTGCTTGTTGTTTCATTACCTCTCCAAGACTCTGTCTCTCCTGTCTGTCCTCGTAGGCGGAAGTGTAGAATGGCTCATAAGTAATTAGGTCTGGACGTTCAATGTCATAAATGGCCTTGACTTTGGGAATGGCTGCTAAATCCTTGTAATCAAGGATCTCATTGTCTACTTTTGCCTGAAGGTCAAAGACAGAACATAAATTAACTTACACAAATGCACTGGTAATTTCTATTTTACACAATTTATGATTTTGTGTATTTGTTATCACACTGTTGCTATGGAAAACCCTTTTTGGCACTCTACACACAAAGTGGCTGCTTCTGTTTCTTCTCCAAGCGGGCCTCCCTCTAAAAGCACGCAGTGTTTTCTGAGCTTAGGAAAGAAAGAACATTGCATATACAGATGTCACACAAAAGTTGCTTATCGACAGTACTGAGCTGGAAATTTCAGCTCCACAAATGACTCATTTTGTGGCCTAAGGCAAGTCATTTCACCTCCGCTCTTATTTTCCCATCTGCAAAACGTGTGATATATCAATTTAGATTGCAGATCAGAGATTATGAGAGGATTCCATGCAGGAGACCACAGACAGAACGCCAACCTATAAATCTGCTCACGAGAGGAAATACAACTCATTACAAGGAAATAAAACGGCAAGCAGGACTAGTTGTCAGGACTAGGCATCAAACTCCCATCTGAAATTATTATATTGCATTCATCACTTAAGCATTGCACCAACTTCTACCTAAAGCATTTGTTGCTTACTAACAGGATACCATGTAGTACTAACATTGACTATTTTGTCACTAAAACTGTGAGGAGCTCTTGATTAGTTCAAAACTGGGAGTAGGAAATCAGTTCTAAAAAGACAGTTGTACCCAGGAGCTGGAAAGAGGTCTTACATATTGTTTAGGTAGCTAATATCTTCTCTTAATTAAGAGAAGACTTGTTAAAAAAAAAAAATAAAAATCATACATTCTTTACTACCTTACAGAAGTACATTTGATTTTTTAAGCTAACAGAATATTCAATTTGCTTTTCACCTTTTTTCTACCAGGTATTTTAGTTATTCATAGTAAGCTGCACAAGAAAACAAGGCTGATCTGTTTCTACTCACGTTCAGTTCTGTTCTGTCTGAGTACTAGCACATAACATCTTTAGATTTAAGTGAATTTACCTTCCTGAGCTCTTCTAACTAATCTTGGTGGGTCTTAAATAATACCATAAATTAAATACAATAAAAAAATACTTCTGATTGAGAAGCAAGGCTTGAAATAGTTAGGAAATCCACTTTCTAAATACAGCCTCAAATCTGTTCAGTTTTGACTCACCAGGTATAACAAAGTACCATAAGCCAATTTAACCCTTGGTAAATAGGTAGTTATAATAACATGTAATGTTTTTACCACAGTCTGTTAATGAGCTGCAAATTGGTCTGGATGTTTTTAATCTAATGTAAATTACTATAGATACTTTGATAGTCCCCAGACGTTGCCTTATAGACTCTGCTGTTCAGCAACATATGAAGCTTCACGAACTACAGCTTATGTAGGTGATACTACCAGAGGGATCGCAGTTCTCTGGGACATGCTCTGTGGTTTGACAGCTGCAGCGTGAACACTTTAGACATATTAGCTGTTTTTTGTAGGTTGTTGCTGAAATGCACTGAAGAACTAGCACTTATCTCAAACTCAGGACTTGAGATCTGTAATTTTGGTAATTTTTCTGTGTTATAATATGTGTAATCTGTATGCCTTACATTTTCACCTATATAATCTTAAGGTTATCTACAAAATGAGTGATTCAGTATTAAGTGCAGGTAACAGAAAAGAAAGTCTGCCTTCTCTATCTGCTGCTACTTCCAAATGTAACCTTTGTCTTTGACATAATGGACTCTCTCTCACTAACTTGCCTTCCTGTCATTTTCTTCCCTAGCTGTTATCTTCCACTTCTCCCTTGGATATTGTGCAGGTTGTCTGGAGCATGTTTTATATGAGGACAAAGGCTATATGGACTCTTAAACGCATGCAAGTTCTTGGAATTGTAGGTCATACATGTTGAAATACAGCAAGCCTGAGAAGGCTGAGCTGTTCTGTTATTCATCCAAGTACAGCTGATTTCATACTCTGTCTCCTTAGAACCAAACTAGTAGATGACTTCTTCTGACCCTGGAGACTCCTCTGCCAAGAAAAAAATACATTTACAATAGCATTGTCAACGTCAGCATTGACAATACTGAAGTATTGTGCTAAATACTAAAGTTGGTATTAGAAGAGATGAAAAAAAATAATTCCTTTGAAATTTTGGGGCAAACTTTCTGTGAATGTATTTCCAACTACAATTTCTAAGATCTGGTCAGGCAGCTGACCTGTCTGCCTTCTGTCCATCTTCACATCACCAAGTGGCTTCAGGAGATTTACTAAATCTTTATGTGGCCTGGAAAAAGCCTGCCCTGCCCTTGAAATTCTGTAGTGATAAAAACTACCCCTGTAATGGTGCTGAGAATTTTAACAATTTAACCTCTGAAATGAAGGCATTAGCATCAGTATAGAAATGATTTATTTCAGCATCAACTATTTCATATTCAAGCAGCTCATTCATCAGACTGAGCAGCTCATTCATCAGAAGAAATACTTACATAGATAGTGTGGCCTGGTGAGCCAGGTATACTGGAACCTGGTCTGGAATAAATACTTTCTGATGATGTTCTCGTAGGCTGAAAAACAAACAGGAACTTTTCAGAGCAAACTGAAACAATTAACATTGGTAACTTTGGTTTTAAGTGAGGAAATCTGCACACATCTTGAAATAAACTGCATTTTGGAAAAAAAAAAAAAAAAAGTCAAGACAAATGCAAGCATTCTGGCATATTTCACAATCTTACGAGGCAGGTGGGGGCTTTTTTTTTTTTTTTTCTCTCTCCAGGGGAAGGGGTGTTGTGAGAGAGGAAGGAGGTTTTCTAAATCACACAGTGTAAAAGACTGACAACAATAATGAACAAAACCAAATGACACCTGCCAGAGATGCTGCAAGGAGCTATATAATGTACAGATCAAGATAGTCCTGCTGGTCATTTTATCAAAATGTTAGTTCACAAACAGCTAGAGATTATCAGCAGCCATTGGTTCAGCAGCCAAAATTGTTGAGAGGAGCACAGCACACGTCATTGCTTTCCAGATGTTCAGTCACTGGATTTCTATTATGAATACGGAATTGAACTTGGCCCTTCTCAGTAGAAAGACCCAAAATCCTTGGCTTGGAGCTGTTCCCTGCATCTGCAGCACAACTTAGATGCAACCTAAAAGCTAAATTGTTGGTTGAAATTTCATGATTCCCCACACTGCAAAACTGATATTTAGTGACAACATCCTGCAAACTGGAATTCAGGAGAACAGCTGCGCCCCAACAGACCAAGTATTGTCACACATCTAGCAAGTATCTAGCGAGTACCTAACACTTCAGCGTACTAAACAGACACTGATTCCCTAGGGGAAGTTTTGTGAGAGGAGGCAAAAATAACAGCACTGAGATGTGGGGATCCTGAAAACCTGACAAATTTGAAAACCATTTATTTGATCAAAAGCCACCCAGGCTACTGGGGCAAAACCTCAAATTTAGCATACAACAGACAAACAATGGTAATCAAAGATATCCCACTTACACTTGAGAAGCCACGAACAATTTTTGTTCCCTGCAAAGAACTAACTCCTATCATAAAGTAATGCATCAGCAGATGACTCTGAAGACACTAGTGTAGTGGGTTATTTCAAAGTCACCAAAAATCAAGCCTTCTTAAGCAGTCCTTACCTCTCGTCTGTTTGTAACAATGTACTAAGGGACCTTCCAGTCACATACTGGTGAGAAACAAGGCTAAACAGCTCGGTTCACTGATTTTTCTTAGGAAATATTTGGAGTGAGTAAGGCAACTGGACGTTTCTCATCCTTGAAAGGCTCTCAGACTCTTTCTACCTTTCATTTCATCGCCAGGAAAGCCACTGGAACCATCGTTATAAAAATGCTGAAGATTAGTTGGGGATCATACAGCAGGATTTCTCTGACTCCCTCTGTGGAAATGAAATCACCATATGCAGGGAGGGTCAAAGGAATAAAGGGCTTTGAACACATTCCACCAAAAAACATGAAGATCCAGATCAAACAGAGAGCAGATGTGGCTATGGAGTGACACGGTCACCAATCCCCTCAGGATTATATCTGAAAATGCCTTCTTAGCCGGACCTCTCTCTGTTCCCTTCCTTTTCCCTCTGTAGCTGCAAATTCCTACATCCCAAAAGGGAGCACAGCAATTTCTCAGCTGTCCTTTAGCTCCTTCCATGATGAAATCAAAGGAAAAACAAAACAAAACAGTCGTCGCCCCCCCCCCCCCCCACTTGTTTGATGGAAACGTTACAAGATTTAAGCTGGCTATTGCTGAGAAACAGTTCATCCCCTTTTCATTTTGCCATTTCACACCACTGAGTGAAGACACATGTAACGTGCTGCTGCAGTTGCTATGGAAAACCACTGTTTTCCTTACAACACAAGGAACACCATTAAGCACTTGAGGTACTGTTAGGGGCGTCTCTGTTACCTTTCACTTTTGGCAGACATGCTTTAAGTGTTTTGTCTGATTAATTTTCCCTCTTGCAGGAAAACAAGCATGAGAGCCAGTTACGACTTCTAAACTGGCACGTCTTCTGGGTTGCTTTTCCCTCTGGTTCTTTGTAATCTCTTCAGCAAATCAGAATTTTTCATCCCTTGCTTCAACTCTCAGTCTCACCTCTTAGTGTAACTGCTAAAATCTTCTTCAGCAAAGAAAAATTCCCTTGTGCTTATCACTTCAATGAGTTTACTGAATACAGTCAGATACCCTAAGAAGACAGTTTCAGCAATGCCCTACTAACAATTCTTTTATGTGCTCTTAGTTCAGGAGTACAGGAGCAGTTGTCAGATGGACTGGCAAGTCGTAGCACCTGTTCTTCATTTCCTCTCCGTGCTTCTGCTCCGAGTTCCTCATTACTAACCCATTAGCACGGCCATGAGCCAGATATGACACTCTCTAAATCAGTTTTATATTTTCTGTAGCATTTCCTGTGTACAGGAATTTAACTTGGAGTGTCTCAGGAAGTTCCACCTTCCCCAGGCAGGATGCCACCCTACCTGAGCACATGCAGGTTTAGCAGCTGAATGCAAGCAGACCTGCTACCCTGCACTTCCTCCACCAGCTCCCAGCTGACTGATTTTACAACATACCCTCCAAGACAACGCACAGAAGAGAACTTCTGCATCTACTTTCATTCTTGCTGCCTCACTTTGTCCTACTTGTTTTGAATTACACAGGCTGTTTCCATCGCAGATGGCTATTCTCTGTAGACTCTGCTGTTTCCCATATGGTCTGTAATCCTTCACAGATTTGCACCTTCCCCTAAAGACAACTGCTCTGCATTTAAGAACATTTCTGCTCTTTGCCTTAACAAACCTACACTGAAGATCCCTTCATATGAACTGTTTCTCTTGTGTTGTTTTAGGATATTAGACAACTATAGCAACCTAGAGGCCTATAATAACTCCTGACTGAAAATCTGTGGCTGGGTATGGCTTTTATTACATTGTATGTTATGTTTTCATTATCAGTTGAGAAACCCTGTCTCTGTAGCACTGCTGTGACTTTACTACTTAAGCAGGTGGCAAGAGAAACACTGGATGATGAATTCTCTGCTGATGTAACTGATGTAAATCCCATCCTAGAGAAGAGCTGGATCAGAGCACAGGTTAAAACTGGACCAGTGGCAAATCCATACCTTCACTGGAGATATCACATGAGCATCTCTTGGAAGACATACAGATATGGAAATGAGAGGAAACCTTCTTTAATATGAATACATTCCTCTAGTGGTATTTCATTCCATCACAACAGACCTGCGACACTTGTTCTATACTCCCAGCAACACAGTTAAGCTGTCTTACTTCTGCAAACAGATCAGGAATATTCTTGCATGACCGTGCTTATTCTTTAAAATTTAAATAGAATTTTTCATAACGTCACTTTTATCAGAGAAATTTAAATCAAATCTTTGTTAAGAACTACAACTATATATATATATTTTTTTGCAGCATGGTCGTTCTCCACATTTTTTAACTGTAGAGAAGTTGTTTCTTTTTTCTTTCCTCCTCCACCCAAATGGATGTAACACTGGTAAATATATTAATATGGGATGTCTGTACCACATATAGGAAGCTTGTGAATGCATATGAATAAAAACAAACAATAGAAGTTCATACATATCATTAAAGTATCTAAGGGAAAGAACCAAATCACAAAGTAACTGAAATATCTGTAAGACTTCTCCGTATTTCCCACTTTATCACAGACATCTTATTTTTATGTTTTTGATCTTCATTTCATGCATTTGTCCTCAATGCAAAAGTTCTTTACCAACTTCATTTGCAGACTAGCAGAGCTAACACCAACTTTCATGCTCTTGATGCTCATCCTGTTAGGTTCATTGTGAAATTTAATGCTCAGTTATCATACCACCCATGCATATGCCCCAAATTAATTAACTCATTATTTTATTATTAGATTACAAAGCTTAACATGTTCATCTGCATTTACCTCAGCTTGTCATGTCATCATGCATGGCATGGCATCTAAATACATAACTTCTTTTAAGAAAAACAACCACACTAGAGCCATTCACATCATCCAAGTACTGCTGTAATGTGGTGGCTGTAGCTTTTTGAAGTACAGATGTTCAAAAACATGCTCTACAATAACTTACAAGTGCAGGCAACCAGATCAAAAATGATCCCAAGAACATCTGGCCAAACAGATGCACTATTGTTTAACAAAGGCATTGTCAGCATTGTTTACAGTACCTGCCTTAGTTTTTTGATAGAGTTCATTATGCAAGGCGGTGATAATAGCTGCAGAAGAATGAATATGTTTTCACTTAATAACATTTAGCACCACAGTTTAAACAAATTCTCTAAACCTCAGAAGCTACTGTAAGTGAAAGATATTTATAAATACGCTAAAAAGAAAATGAGGGTGTAATTTATTCTACTCAGCAGCCACAACTTTGCAATAGCAAAGAATTTGGCAGTCCCAGTACAATATTTGCTACTGCGAATACCTGCTTCAGCAACTGCAACACTTTAGAGGATAGAAGTTTTTTAGATCTTGGAACCAGGGTTCATTGGAGACAGGTTTTCCATGGATTTCAGTAATTTTCAGTGGCAGTGTACAACACCAATAAAGCACCTCAGTGCTACAGCATTCATTGTGCCTGCCTGCCAGTTGAACTGTGCCCTTCTCCTTACAAGTGTGTTACCTTCAAATGCACAGAGTACTTCAGTATTTCTCTTCCTTAAAAATCTAAAATATATGTGCACCAAGACAAAGCTAGCAAAAATGTTTAGTTCGAAGTCACACAGACACATATTAATAGGTTACAAGAATTTTTTCTTCCTTTTCTAGACAGAAAGGCCAGAAAGGAGAAGGTATTTTCAGCACAGTCATTGAAGGCACAATGCTACCATAAGTAAGATCTTTTACTAGACTACTCATGCAAATGTAGTCTTCATCAACAGTAAGCTGAGTGGAAAGCAGAAAAAATGAAGTGGAAAGTCCAGAATATACTGAATCCAATGGTCAACTTCTTACAGAATTCACAAGATTTGGTTTACTTCCTCAAAAATTCTTAAATAACATTTTTTCTTTTTTTTTTTTTTTTTTTTTTTTGTGGTAGGTAGCAAGAATGGTTTTAAAAACACTGCAGTCATTTTTTAACTTAAGAAAATTTCCCCCACAGTCTAGTTACTCCATTTTGCTGGGTTCCTTCTTAAATTTAGCAAACAATTAACACCTGTAAACATGGGTCTCAGTCCACAGACAGCTGCCCACAGCAAATGATCAGCAAATGATCTGCACTTTTGTTGGACTGGTCATAGCTGGTGGTGTTGATGTCCGATGTGTGATCACTGCAGCAAACTGGCATTTAAAGTGCTTGGAGTAAAGTTCTGTTTGAATCACACACCAAGGATTGTCTTCTCCAAATGAGGTACACCATCCAAACAGCTTTCAGCGGTGTTATCACGTACTGAAGCTATATGCAGTAGGCATACACCTTCTTCTGTCTTAGCAGAAAAGTAATCTGCTACTATATTAGCAACAAAGCACGCATACAAAATGGAGCTCCCTGGCAGCGGGTTCATCCGAGGCTCTAATCGTCTTCCTGACGTCAGTACCAAAGTTTGTTCAGGTATTTCTGCTTCTGGCTAAGCTTTTGTGACCCGTTTCCCACTAGCTGTTTGGTACTCAGCTGAGTCACAAAGTCTCAGACTTCTGAAGTCAAGATCCAGGGACCTACAGGATCTCTGAGGTATGCACCTTCATCAACAGGTGCATACTTCACAGAAACATCAAGAAACATCAACAAGACTGAAACACCATGGTCTGGAAAAAGCTGCAGATAGTATTTACAAAACAAGCATGCTCTGGCTTACTATGTGCCAAAGGTGTTTGCATCAAGCATGCTCTGGTAAAGCTAAAACTATAATTTTCATGTAGATTAAAGCTTTTGGCCCATCTTTACAGCAACAGCAGTGATAGCATCTTTGTGTCTACTCTGCAGAAGAACACTTAAAGGCAAAATCTGCCTTGAATTACACTTAGTATAATCAGCCTGTAAATCTAAGCAGCATTAAATCCTGACTAAATTTACCCAAGAGGATATCATCTGACCCTAAGCTACTTGTATCTTATACAGTCTGCAAAGCAAGAAAGAGAACGTACCTTGATTTTGGCATGGGCCACTCCTATTTTTCCTCTCATGTTTTTCTAAAAGATTCATTTTTCAATCCTAAGGCTCCTGGGTTTCAACACTGGAAACTCAGATTCCTGCATGCTAAACTGGCTGCAAGAAGGCACTACACTGGCCTAAAAGATATGCAGAACTGTCCCCCAGATTGCTTTCCTTACTCTCCAGTATCAGATTCCATAAAGCCTAAAAGTGCAGAGACAATGCCCTCCTTAAGAGCAGTGATAACATAACTTTGTAGCTTTATTTTCTTGATATATATTCTGTAGCTAAGAGGTTCAAGAGGGGTTAATGCATTGCAACATCCAAATTAAATGAGTGAAGTCCTGTGCAGGACAAAGGGCACAGGGCTGGCAGTGACTGCCACAGAATCTCAGTGCTGTATTCAGCCACGTAACGCTGCCCTGTAGACTGCATCTAACACAAAAATCCTGCTCTGGCTGATGATACAACTATGCAATGAGAGATGTGAAGGCAGTGTGGGCAGACACAGTCAAAGTCCAGGGGCACAGAGTATATCAGCCTGTCTGCCTACTGCTAGCCTGTACTAAGTCCTTATCAGCACATTTTTACTTCATTATTGGGTGAAAGCTATACAACCAGACAGCAGACGCAACAAAGAAGCAATACTCTGAATGAGAAGAAAAGGAAGTAGGTGGTGGTCTCAGGTGCACACCAAAGGAAGTCTGAAAGCAGAAGAATCAAGAAGGGAAAACCTAATGCCAGCATGGAATGCTGCTGACTATGGAGAGGCCAAACGCTCTGGGGCAGTGCCCAGGACATGACCAAACCCAGCATTTTGTAAATATTTTCTCAATTGAAGTTTTCATTTGTATCTGGTCAACAATTATAAAAACAAAAATGATCTGATAGCGTTTTTCTCTCTAAAAACATAAACCATTGTTCATGGAAACCTGACTTCTTCCCTTCAAAGTCAGACACTTTTTTTTACCATTTTCATTTGCTTCATATTTGCTCTCTAATTTTTTCCTTCAGAAGAAGGACTTTCTATGGTACTGGAAGAAAAATACTGCAACCCAAAAAACTCAAATTAATCTAAAAAAGTAAATTAAGCATTTCATTAAAAGGAATGAAAATGTGAGAATTAACAAACACTGGACTACATGAAGCAAAATACAGAATCAGTGCCCAGGGTGGCAAGTGATAGCAGGAAAGCTATGTGGCAGAAGTAGTAGCAAGCACAGCAAATGACAATAACCAAGAATCTTCTCAGTAAAGAAGATTGTTATCAACATTGAAAACACAACAGCAAACCTCTGCAGAGCGTGGTCTGCGCAGAACCAGACTCTTTGGATAAAAGAACTCAGATGAGGAATGCTGTCATGAAACAGAAAAGGGAAAAAGAAGAGTGAAAAGGAAAATAGTTTCCCCAGCCCATAAGATTTATATTACTTATTGGTCCCTGTAGAATCACAAACCACCAGACCGTTGTTAAAAACAAAATAACAACAACAACTGAGCAATGTATATTCTTGTTATATACAAATGATTGCTTTACTTTGTTTTGTCTTTATAATCCTCTAGAAATAAAAACAGAAGGAAGACCTTAACCAGTTTCATGAACTCCAGCTGAAATACCAACTAGCTAAAGTACTGATTAGTTTATATCACAATTCCGTTTCTGTGAAAAAAACAGAACTTGCTGAATACTTCTGAAGTGACTTCCATGATAAAATGGCATTTTGTTTTGTTTTGTTCTACTGGGAAAGGAAACTCAGCAGAGCAGAGAGGCCATGTCACTGACTTTTTGCAGAACCACCAGTAAATCTAGGCCCGACCCTATAAGGGGTTTTATCTCATATTTGACAACTCACAAACCAGATTCTGATTCTCTTATCAGGTTGAAATCTATGCAACCAAGAAATCGACAATGAATCAAACCACAGTTCATAATTTAGCGGTGACATGTTCAAATAGCACAAAGTTCTGCCAGTTGTTTAATATGTTTCTGTACCTACCTTTTTGCTAATGCCTTCATTTGAATCTGCCGAATGAAACACGTGGCAAAGTCATCTAAATGAACTCAAGCGATCAAGTGAATTCAAACTGGTTTTAAAATAAGGTGTCCGATATTTGCAGAACACATACAGACTATCTGGGATGTAAAGCTGAAGCTAAAAATCCTCTCTCTCTCCATCTATCTTCAGTATATTGAATTTCCTGATACCCTTTAAAGACATTTGAAACCTCTGCATGGAAGACCTCCAGCAATAAGGTAGCCTTGGATAGCTTTGCCATAATATTTCTCATGTTCCCTTAATAAGCATTCTCTCGCTTCATTTGTCTTAAATTTCCTGAAAGAACTCACTTATGCAAAGTCTTGCAGGTGGATGAATTTATTTACTTCATTCACTTCAATTAAAATCAGCTGAAGAGGAAGAAGATTCACATGCTTGAATGTGTAATGGAAGAAAGGAGAAGATACTTGAAGAGGACTTTACCATTTCCATGGGGAATGGAAATAAACCAACAGAGTTATAAGGCCAGCTTGGAGAAGGTTCATAAGGGCAGCAGTGTAGTCAGGAATGCTTTGATAAGGCTTTTGGGTCCAAGTGAAAGGGAGGTATTGTACCCCAACCATTCACTGCTAAGCGTAAGCATTCTGACACTTATGCAGGGCCAAAGCCCTGTCTTACATTCAAATTGTTAAATGAGGAAGAAAATCCAGAGCAGCATAAAAAGTACTGTGGTAATTAGTTAACATTAATAAGGGAGCAATCTAATTCTTTGGAGCTCTCTCTTTACCTTCTAATTACTGAGCGCTGGCATAAACAATCTGTCTGCTCCTTGGGTGATGCAATAGCCCCATGCCTATTCTGGAGGTAATTCTGTCTCTTACGTGGTAAAGTTACAGCTGGTTTACACTATGATAAGAGGGTCACTGAGAACAACGTTTATGCAAGTGACATAATGCTACGTGCTGGAAACCAAAGGCCAGGAGACAGACTTCTGAGAAGGAGCCATGGAGCTTACTGACTTCCTAAGTTTCCACGGCTGCATCAGGCCCACCTCCTTGCAGCTGAGAGGACTGAGTACAAAATCCAGAGAACTTTATGAAGAAAGTTTCACAGGCATTTTAAATACCCGGTCATCTATGGCCAGTTGTACTTCTATATTATCAGTACAGCCCACACTAATGTGAACTCCGCTCAAGAAAAAGTTATTAGTATGCTACTTATGTTTATACTAAATTTGCAGAGCAGTGTACCTAAATAAGTTCAGAAGGCCTGGGTTTCTTGTGAACGACCCATAGGTAGAACAAAACCCACATGATAACCTCCATGCCAGTGCCTCTCAGTCTCCTTGGCAGATAGACCTTCTAGCCATTTTATTCATATGAAGTCTCTAATATTTATATTCAGAAAAAATATCAAAGTTCAAAGAAACTACTGAGACATCAAAGAGAGTAAATTGTCCAGAAGGCAAATTAGCGAATATAAGCTTAACATTAAAATTGCATGCAAAAATCCAGGCTATAATGTTTATCAGTTCAATGTTATTCTCATCAAGGATTTAATCCAGAAACTTTATAGGGATATGCTGAAGTGACCCCAAGGATAACTGCAACTCTTCATGGCATTCAAATTAGGATCCTTTTAGTCTGGGGTTTATTTGGATGAAGAGTCCATCTGAGCTAAATGCTGTGAATAACTGCACAGAATGGGATAACTATTGAGAAGTTATACAGATGTGCAAAAATACTAAGATACCTTGTAGCACTTGCTCTGTTCACATTTTCCTCTTAAAATCTCTCCCCAAAAATAACTGATATAAGATTAACTGTCTTAAAGACAATGCCATGTCTGTTTGTCAGTAAATGATGCTATCTTCAGATCAGTACACTGAAACAGATATGTGAAGATGGTGAGCCTAAAAATCACACCAGTACCTCTGAAGTGCTGTCACAGTTATTGTGCCAGTGTGGTGACAGCTATGCAATAAATAAACAAACATCGATAATCAACTCTTTCAAATACAATGTCCAGTTACTGCGTGTGCAAAATATCCAGTGAGTTATTGCCACAAATTCAGCTTACCCTTAGCTTCTCTTCGGTCTTAGTGGATTGCTTACAGTCGGGATGCCAGACAGTGGAACCTTTGGGAGGTGTAAAAAGAAAAATCCTTATTCAGATTAAAACAGATGACTTCTGGTCAAGAAAACTTAGTCATGAAAAGAGAGCCCCTTCACTGTATCAGATTGTGAATGAGGAACACAAGTGAAACAAATAAACCAAATCCTCAGCCCACCTACAGCAGCCTCTTGTGGAAGTTGTCAAAGCACTTGGCACACATTCTTAATTAAGTCAAACAGCCGTAAGCAGCAAGAAAGGCAGCCAGCACCAGCTGGAGGAACCAAAAGACTAAGGGTTCTTTTGGTGAGGATGGAGGGCAAGGGCCATGGCAACCTGATCTGCTCTTCCCTCACATACTGCACCATGCATAAAAAGGAAGCTCTGGTTACAAGCCCACCCATACTGGCAAAGTCTGATGACTTCCTTGAGCAGTAGGTGCTGTGCTCAGTTATTTTGAAATATTACTGAAATATTGTGAATACTGTGTCTTCCCTGCAACTATGCAAAATGCAGCAGGAAAAGCTTATTTGGAGCAAAATTAGAAAAAAAATCACAACACAGCAGTCAGTACTGTATCGTGCCCATTGCACCAAGCTGGAGAAGCCAGTATGACATTTGGCATGAAGCAGTATGTGAAGGGGCCTCTTGAGATCCAACTGTACCGTACTTGTCATTGGCACACATATCGCTTCTGCTCCTTGCTCTGTGAGGTCAGTGGCATGTGTTGTACTGGCATTTCTGCATGGCACATTCCAGCCTCACGTCCTTTAAAAAATTCAAGGTCTCCACTGTTTGTGTTCCAAAACATGGGATTTTCTCTTACATTGTGAAAATGTAAATATCCGTCTGTGCCCACGGGCTGAGCAGTGCCCAGGGCAAGGGGCACTTCCATTCCACTTCAGTGCTCAGGAACAGAGCACAAACTGTGGTTACTGCTGGGAAGCTGCTGGCAGATTTTAGCCAAACTGAAATGGAGCAGAAGCTAATGCTGATTTGTAACACTGACTGCAGCTGCAGTCAAATTCAAACTTCAGTCCAGCCACTGCAAAAGCAATACTGAGCCTTGTCCGTCTGCAGGAGGGAGCTTCACCTTCACTCTGTCCACGCAGAAAGCAAACAAAGGCCAGTCCAGGTCTCCTGCTGGTGAATATTAGCCCAAGTGCAGCCAGAGGACACCCCACCCTCAGAGCCACTGAGAGGTATGGGTCAGGGGCCCTGGACACTTCATTCTAACAAGCCCTTACATGGCTCAGTACAGAAGTGAAGAGCAACAGGAATGATTTCACTTCCCAGCAGCACACAGCATAATCATCATCAGAAGACTGCAGGGAACGCTGTGATTCTGGATCAGGGCCTGAGATGTTTGGCTTTGAGTCTAAGACAAGGAAGAAGAAACTGCATTTGGCAGGCAGGGATGATCAGATAACAGGGAGAAGCGTACCAAGAGCCTTCTCTGTAAACAAACAGCGGCTTCCGAGCCAGGACCCCACAGCGCCAGCAAGATCGGGAGAGAAGCAAGGCCTGTGCATTTGCTTAGGAGATCAAGCAGATCCCAGCCCTCAGGAGGAAGGGAGTCCATGCCATAAGGCTGATGAGTTAAGACTCGAAAGGTTTCAGAATTTGCAAATTCAGTTACAAGTTTCCTTCGTGACCCTAAGAAAAATGTTCTCTGCTCCTCTGTACCTCAGTTTCTTTTCTGTTAAACCACTCCCATCATCAAAGAAAAAGCTATCACTGCATTTTCAGGCAGCTTTTAGCACAAACTAGCCCAATTTTAGGAATGCCCCAGGAGAATGCTGGAGCTGCTGCAGGGAAACAAGAAACGCAAGAAGGTTTGGATAGAATTTTCATGATGGAACTTAGTTACCAGTTGTGAGCTTTCTTTCACAAAAACGGTGAGAAGTTTTAAAAATATAAAATTATAAAACCCAAATCACATAGAGCAGGCACAAGAAGTAAAATGCAAATATTTTTTCGTGGCCCTGAGCTATAACTTGTAGATTTTATTCACCCAAATGTGTCACACTATTTTGAAATGTTTGGAACTGTGTAAATTCTCAAGTTGCATTGCCCTTCCTTTTCCTAACAGAAACAGTTCAGCAAATTGTGGCTAATCCCACTCTTAATGTAAGTTTGCTCACTTGGCAGACATCAACCAACACATTCATTTATCCACCTTTTTGCTTTGCGTGTTCCACTGATTGAGAATACAGTGCTCTAAAAAGCAGCAGCTCAATTACACAGTGAATAAGGCTGAGAGCCTGCATGAGAATCAAGAGCAGCAGCCCTCAGAATGCTAAGCAATATCCTAGCTCAGCAACAGCCCTCTGGGATGATCCCTATAATAAAACACTACTAAGGAAGTCCATGAGAAAGAGAAAGTTTCTGATGCTACTTCCTTGACATTTTCCTGTGAGGGAGCAGGGTGAAGTCAGAGTGCTTCTGCTAGCACTACCTAAACCAGGGTTTGGTTTTGCAGGTTTTCCTTTTGCAGGTTTGTTTTTGCACATTTCTATTGCAAGTGACTAACAGAAACCTACCAGGCTCCTCTAATTATATAAAGTGGTACCAACACAGTTTTTATGTCCAGTAGAGAGAACAACTAGAAATGAGAAGGAAGCTTACTATTTTCATATTATTTCATTGATAACGTGATTTTGGTTCTGGCTGGTTTTTATTTCAGAGAAGTGCTTGGAAGGCTGTTATTCTGCACCCTAGGGGGAACAATGAGGATGGAGTCAGGATATCCATTTCAGCTGAGAGCTTTGCAGAGGAAAGGCTTTCAGGTCACCTACGTTTAAAAGCATGCTGAATTCAGCAAGGAAAGCTTTGTCAGGACAGTCTAGAGTACACTCAGCAATAACATTATTTGGTCAGAAAACAGATTTATACAGTAAAGCAATGCAACCTGGGCTGCTGCTCCTCCACTGAAGCACAGTGAGCATGAGGAACATCAATTCAGCGTCATGGGACAGGAGATACAGAAGTATGTGCAGCTAAGAAGAGAATGATGGCAGATCAAGGAGCCAGGTATCTCTTCCTGTCTCATGTCACCTAAACTTTTCCAGAACAAAATCTAGCCTTGTTTAAGTACCTCCTGCCTTACTGGGATCTGCACAAGTTTACACCACAGCCTGCACGTGAACTTCCATTCTGTGCTGGACTGGTGCAAACTGCATCAGTTCATCCCTCGCTGCTATTAAAATAATTTCTGAATTAATCTGCTCACCTTGAACTCTGCTGTCCTTTATCATGTGAAGAAACTAAGATTACTACTTGTCAGATGCTGAAACTGCTGCTTTCAAATTAGGCTTTCCAGTTTGCCATCAGAAAGCAGTAGTTCCTACCCAGCCCTCTTTCAGCCTCTCCTTGCTCTGGCAATGAAGTGCCGCTACACAACTGTGTATCTAATTCTGTGCACAGCTGGAATAAGATGATGCTTTACAAGGCCAGTGAGATGAGAAAAATGGACTGCAAGGGAGGACAAACTATAAAACAACACAAGCTTCAAAGGAATTCCTTAACAATGTTATCTTGTTTTGGAATTCCTCCAGAAGGAATCTGTCTCCAGTTTTTCACGAGATAGCTGCCATCACACTTTCATCACTTCTTTCCTACACTTTTACAGTCCCTTCAGGTGCATCAAGCAAGTTTTCTAACATAACTACAATACACAAAATCCCGATCTGCAGTCATCTTTTCACTTTGATTTCTAGATGTATAAATGTGTAGTAGATGTCTTTCTACCAACATTAATTAATACTACAGCAAGTCAGAAAAAATAATTGCAGCTTAATAGCTAATGTGCTACCTTCTGGGAAAGTAAACAGAATTCAGTTCAAGGATATTTTTCAGTCAAAGAAAGAAGCACATTCTGTTTTACGTGAAAAGATTCTGGAAAAAAAAAAAAAGTGCTTTGCACTAAGAAGTGAGTGCAAGACTGCTAATAATAATAAGGAGATGAAAATGAGTATACGAGAAAGAAGCAACTTCAGAAAGACAATATAATAAACATAAATGGGACTAAAAGAGACATTTGACCAGATGAACGGGAAATAGGCAAGGCAAGCAAATATAATTAGGAAGCAGAGGAGACAATCTAATGATGTGCACGGGGGATGAGATCTACGTGATTCAAAACAAGCTCACTACAGTGTCTGGAAGGTTTTCCATTGCGTTTTACAGTTTGGATAGTGGTCCAGAACAGCAGAATTAAGAGGAAAATGACATGAAAACCTCTCATACTGTCTGATATTTCGTATACCAGTCTGTGCACTAAGCTATCTGTGAGAAGCCAAATTAGGAAGCAGCCTCATAAATTTTACCTTTGCTACACAGCTTTTGAAAACACAGTTTGACTCAGCTAGGGGGTAGAGTCATTGCAAAGCCACCATCATGGTCACTTACTAAAGGGAAAGAGTTAAGTAAAAAAAGTTTGAGGGCACTGTAAAGAAGAAAGGATGGCTACAGTCCCCCTTGTCCATATTGCACAAGGATGGCTTATAAAGTTCTGAGATCTGTGACAGAAAAATTACCAAGCCTGACTTTCTGGTTTTGGAACAGAGATGTCCTTACCTTGCAGATACATTTCTTCTCCTTCCGTGAACATTTGGTTGCACCTGCTGCATCGTGCACAGCTTGGATGATAATGCTTGTCACCTGCCTAAACAAGAAAGAGAAATGAGCGATCAATGCACTGTAAACATTGCTCAAAATTACACTGCTCTGTAAGCACTCAGTCTGCTAACAGACCACTGTCATTTTTCCCCTAGTTCCCCTGTTATAATATTGCTCTGATGATGTGACAGTAGCTATGGGAATGTAAGACCTTCTGTTCTGGTTCAATCCAAAAGTCCATTATCCTGTCCTCAACAGAAGCCAGTAGTGAATACATGGGATAAAAGGCTACAAGAAAAAGACAAGATGCACCAGCCTTTCCTCTTCACACCTTCCCATTCAAGTAATCAATTAGTGGTTTAAGGACTTCCTCATGAAAGGCTATGTCCCAGTCTCTCTATTCTCCATGATTTTTCCCGGCAGCTTTTTCAATCTCCACTTACCAGTCCAAAGCAATGAATGTTACACTGCAGCTAGACGTTTGTGCAAACCTGCTGCCTCCTCTTTTTGCAGACAGCACGTAGTTTCTCAATTGCTCCATTGTTATGGATTAATTTAGACAATGAATGACAGTTTTCAACCTGCCATTTCATTCCTTGGCTGCCTTCCCAACACTGCTGGTATGGGCAACTTCTGGGACCATTAACTTAAATCACAAATGTCTGACTTCAGAAGCTACATGGGTGAAGGCAGCGTGAGCTGTCTGAACTATCGACGTAAAGATTCTAAATCTCTAGATCCTGTTACCCAAATACACTGAGTCACTTAAATACACATCTATTCAATACAGTGATATTCATAAAAGACTAGGCTGATCAGGTTTCAGACCTTTAACGACAGGAAAAATCAAGGCACGGATATGATTGTGATTTCTCCTTGGGAGAAGCTAAGCATGCAAAGCCCACATCAGGCTTTTTGAAAAAAAAAAAATAATAATAAAAAAAAGATGAATCCTAAATCAAACAAACAAAAACCCAAACACTTGAATAGTGACAATTAATGGTTTTTAAAATGCTTTAAAAATGTATCTGATTTTCTAACATGTTAACTTCAAATGCATTTTCACGAAATATTCCCTATCAACTGAAATGTTACATGCATAACACCAGTCTGCAGCATAGGGCTGTGAATACTGAATGGGTTTCCAATGTAGACCTCCAGCTCAGACAGCTCAGCACTCAGCAGGAGCTGACATCCTTCTCTGCACTTTTTGCTGTGCACAATCAATATTGTATATACAAAGGAACAGGAATTTTATCCGTGTTTGGTAAAAAATAATCCCAACTTTTGAGCACTCCTCAAATTCCTCAGCAGAATGAGGGCCCACAGAGCTGCTTGTCACAAGCTATTTCAGGCATATTTCATTTAAAAATGATGCCAAGCCCATGTCCTGGAAACTGCTCCCAGTTAATGAGATATAAAAAATTCCTAACAAGACTGAATCACTGCCGGAAAGCATCTTCTCCAAACAGGAAGACAATGATTACAAAAATACATATGAACTCATTAAACAGGAATCTTTTCTGGGCTCGCCTGTTTCATCCAACTACAGCATAACTCTGCAGCATAAGCGATCTTGGATTTTCAGAAGGCATATGGATTTTTTTCTGAAATAAATTCATAGCTTCTCAAAATGTATTCAGTAGGGGAGCTAAGAAGCTGTACAGTCTGAACTGGGAAGAGTACAGGTCCTGTTACATTATTATTAATTAACCCCTGACATATCCCATCTGAGATGTTACCCAAATTCCCAGACACAAAAGACTGAAAAAACACTGTGGTCAAAAGCTTTTGTAATTTCATTTAACTGCCAAAAAGTCAGTACATCGATACTGTCAGATTAATCAGGCTTTTTAAGAAGTAATTCCCTACCAAGAACGCCAATAGTAAACTACGTCAATGGAGTTTTAATGGATCCAGCAGAAATATAATGTGAAAGCACCGTGCTGTGTGGACAATAGAAATCATGCATTCACATCTGAACAGTTTCAGCATCTGTTCTTCTGAGCTTTGATGTTTGTGTGTTTTAGGAACAGAATGATATAAAACCCCAATGTATTAATCAAATGTTGCATTGCACTGTCCTAGGCAAAAGCTGCTAAATTCTTTGGTTGTTGGGTAGTTATTCTGGCAGTAGCCCAGGCTTCTGATTTTTGTGTTCCTTATTTTGCAGTTAATTCACAACAACTTGGGTCAGTAATTTCTACTAGCTTCATTCATCCTCTGTCCTTAAAGGATCTGTACCTGGTCTACCTGGTGCTAAAATTGGCAAGTCTTTCGCTTGCTGTGATCATCTGACAAACATGCCATTTGTTTTTCTCCTCATCACGAAGCTTTTCTTAAGGACACCTGGTACATCTGTCAGTTGATTATAACTTTTATAAGCAGCCTACACATTTAAGAAAGTCAGGTTATTTATAAGATAAACAAATCCAGGATTCATCATAATATTGAGTGTAAACCTGTGGCCACTCTGAAGCTTCCCACCCCCCAGAAAAACCTCCAATACGCTACTGTCAGTTTATTTTATACGATGTACAAGTCTCTTTAAAACAACCAAAATGTTTATCAGATCTTTCTCCAAGGCTGTAACAACTGGCCAGATGTTAGCCCACTGTGAGTAGTGATGAAGGAACACCACGCCCCTGCTAACACAAGCTTGCTAAGTGGAAGCACTAACCCATCCTGTACTGGCTATGTTTTGCTGGAGTTTCATATCATAACAGCTGCAGATGTTGCTGAATGCTTCAAAACCAGTTTCATCCATTTTCTGCCTTGGTAGTGTTTCTGTGACTCTGGAGCAGAACCCTGTCTTCAGTGGGTACCCACTGGAAACCAGTCTGAATCTAAGCTAACCCAGGGCTAATCGTGCTAAGCCTGACTTGCTGTGATCGTCTGAGAAAGCTGGTTGCTAAAAATCAGTCATTACAACGTATTAGGAAAAACTTCAGGATCTACAGGGAATGAAATATTCACACTTTTCAGACACCTGTTGTTTTTTTTTTTTCCTAGCTCTCAGGCTACTAAAGCCACGTTCAGCACAGTCAGCGTGAAGTTTTCTGTAACCACATGCTGCTGTACTGGGGACTGTAAGGCTTACATCCCAGTCCTGCTGGCAGTACCAAGCACCATTACTCAGTGCACATTTGCCCTGAAGATTCTTCAGCTGCATGCAAGCCGGTGTAACGTGCCCTAGAAGCCAGCCTCAGTCCCTGCTTTGAGCACATGCAGCCCTAATCCCAGGACCACAGTACTTCAAAAGGCAAGGACCGTACTCTTGGAGTCCATCTCCTCCCTCATGCTGTCCCCCCAGTTCCCACAAGACCAACTTTTATTTTTTTAGTGCTTGTAGAGCTTCAGTCTGATTAAATAAATGTTTTCCTCTTTGGTGAACGTGAGAGCTTAAGATTTCCTATTACTCATGCTTTCAGTCCTGTTCTTTCCAGCACAACCGTGAACAAGAGCCAGAAAGGACAATAACAAGAATCCCACCAGGAGTGCTCACATGCCAGTGGGTCTGGTGAAGGAAGATCTAATTACCAACAGACATTTTCTGTTGGCCAAAAGACACAATTAAGCACATTTTTGCTGCGTTACATTTGCACAGCTGCACTCACTCTCCATTCAAAGATATCCTAGCAATCACCTGACTAACAGCTATTAAACACGTAGAAAGCTTCATTTCTCTAATACAACTTAAATGCAAACAAAAGCTATGTAGTTTTAAGAGTACTTTACAAAGTTTTTTATTTTTTATTTTCTATTTTTTTTTTTTAATTTTTATGAAGAGCTATCAATCACAGCTCTTTAATTGACAAATCAAATATTTACTCCTACCATGACACTAAGGAGGCTGACCTGATTTCTTAGCTCTCTTAAGGACTAAGGAGCAGCACAAAGAATAACTCAGACTCATCTTTAAACCCCTTAAGGAATGTCATGAATTGTAAAACAGGAACTGTAGCAGTAGCCTACCATTTTCCAGGGAAGCTTTATTTTAATTACTAGCAGAGGTCACAGAATCTTTCACCCTGTTTGATGTTCAGGATAATATCAGATGCCATTGTTTCCTTCTCTGCAGGCTTCTGTGATCTCACAGGCGGGTGGAACAGCACAAACACTATGAAGACCAAAAATTGCTTTTAATAACATCCTGGCCTAAACTGTCCACTCACTTTTCCCAGGCTCTTATCTGTTTAGCAAGTCACTACAAACTTCTGTGCTGAGATACAACAATAAAAGTGCAGCTCCTCTGCTTCCAAAGGACTTCCGAATCTCCCGTAACTTTCTCTGTTACTATCAAAGGAAGGACAATGTAATACAATTTAAATTTTGTAAACAATTCAGCCTGATAAACCCTTGTTTGATGTGCATCTTTAAAATGAGGACCTCCCGACGTTGTTTGGAGTACCAAGGTCACCATCCCCTCTGGAGAGGAGCAGCACCCAGCAGAGCCCTGCCCTGTGCAGCCTGAGCAGCGGGAAGCAGAGCTCACACTGGCAGTTCCCAGGCTGCAAGAAGCACGTGAGGGGGAAAGTAGGAAATGGAGCGTGAGGCCGTGACTCTAAATCTGAATGACAACCTGCATGCAAGGGACGTGGAAGAACCACAGAGCCTTCCATTGACTGCTGTGCTGTCTCGGGCAAGCCCAGACTGCAGCTGCTAGGAATACTTGCACTGTTCTTTCATGCCTGCTTTCTGAGTTTTACACAAAATACTTCCCAGCATCCCAGTAGTGACTACCAGTGTCATGCTATTACATTCCTTAACAGATGGACCATATTAAACTTTGTAAATTATTACTGTTAATTCCATCAGCATACAGTATTATTACACCCATTAGTGGCTGCTAATAGCAGTGCAATTATTAGCTGCTTAGAATATCATTTTTCCTTATAGAAAAGATGTGAGTAATGCTTCAGGCTAAATCTCCAGTTTTGCAATTGGTCTGCTAGCATGAAGAATCAGCCCTCTGGGAGCTGAACATCAACCAGACTCCCTGTGCAGTAGGGCCCTACCAGCCACCTGTGACTGCACTGTCAGCTCTGCCTCGAGTTCTCATTTTCCTCCAACATTCAGCGATGAGCAAGTTGCACACAAAGGCGAAACATGCTAAACTACAGGTTCCTTATGGCAGCCACTCATCCTGTCTTCACAATGCAGGGACCAAATGCACCTATCGTTACACACCGTACCACAGCTAAGAACTTACATTCTCCACACAGGTAACAGCAGGAGGTTGATACTTCAAAGATAATTCTACTCAGCTAAGACGTACCCACAGAAGCCCCAAGTGGCCAGGTAGAGTATTGTGGTCTGTACAGAGAAGCAAAGCAATAGCAGACCCACCTTTATTGCTGACTGACAGGATTTCTAACGTCATCTCTATTAGGATCCTGGGTTACATTTATGCACAGAGAAATCTAATCCCAGTGACTTTTAATCAGAGAGAATTCAAAGAAAATATACTTAGTAGGTTGTATTAAGGTGTATGATTCTGTGATTCTGTATGTATGTCCTGCAAAGACTAACCATTGAATGCATGCAACATTTATGCTATGTTCTGTCTTGTACATGTAGCACATAGGTATGTAAATTGATGGTATTTACCTAGTCTCAGGCATCTCACTACTCTATGCAATTTATAAGTCTTCTCCAATTATTATCTGGACTGACTGGATCTAGGATCTAGAAGGATACTAAATTTATCAGGGTCATTCACATCAGAGATGCAGGAGTTAAGATAATGACTAGTGTCACTATGGCTGAGGAAAGTAATCTAAGATTTATGTTTTCAGATCAGAAATAAAAGGCCAAAAAACAGGGAGAAGTCCAGGTCCATAAAGAGCAGTTCTCATGTTGATTCTTTGAGAGTCAATACAAATCTGTGAATTCACTGTCTTTGTGACAGATATTACTAGTACACTTAATTAGAAGCTACTTTCTCAGTCAGCAGAACAACAACTGACTTCAAACTTCTGAAATTTAGTTAGAAATGTCAATAACAAAGCTACTTCATATCTTAAAAAACAACAACAAACAAACAAACAACCTCTCCCCCAAGCAAACAAACAACCTGCATTTGACAGATATTTCATAGATAAGAAGGCACTGCACCTGACACCTGGTTACAAGTATTAGACCTCATCCTAATGTAAACAGGTTATTTGCAATTCTAAAAATTAGCAATTCCATGCCAATCATGATTTAATTGTGTAGACAGACAGAAATAAAGAACAACACTGTTTGTTCATACATAGAATTTTAAAGGAACATATACCTAGATCTTAAAGTAACCATGAAAAGATAAATCCCTGAATTTTAAAGACAGCCTACTGAATGCCCTAAATTGTGTACTGTAAAAGAAAAACAAGAAAATTACCATGCTCCGTACTCTTTTATATAGAAAAAGCATAAAAATTGAGATAATTAAAAAGGTAACGTAAAAGGTAATGTTTGATACTGTTTGTTGGGCAATAATTTTTTTTTAAGTGTTTGCCATAAGTCTACTTTTACAAATTAAAAGACTTGAATAATTTGTACTCAAGAGTCTTAAAAAAACACTATAGCTAGGCACTTGTCTGACAGATGGATGTGTTAGCAGGGGGGAGACAAACACCTCAGAGATGACTTCCTTCTGCCCACAGCATGAGGTACCTCTGCTACTGGCCCAAACAATATAATAAAAACAAATATAAAAACCTTTCCTTGTAAATTTGCTGATGACTCAACACAATGCTTGCTTAAGCTACCTAAAATCCATCAACTATGTTTTAATAGCCTAATACAGAATGGCTGCAAATCAAGCAAGCAGGGCCCTGGGAGACTGAGCACCATGTTTTAGGCCACAGCCACTGAGGGAGGCACTTGGAGATCGTCATTAGTAACCTCCCGGAAAGAGCTCACAGAGTACCTAATATGGCTGGTTCTTCTGATCATTAGGTGTGTGCAAAGAACATAAACGGATAGCAGAAGGAAGGTTTTGCTTCTGACTATTGCATCACTATTATAATTTGGACAAATGGACACATGGATTTGCACAGTAGGAGTTCAGTGGACAGCCACCAACATGAGCTGTGAAATGGAAGGACTCGGAGCCAAATCATTACTGAGAGAGAGCCTTCAAAGATGAGTGGAGCACAATGGAAAAGTAATTAAAAGCAAAGAGATAAGAAGAAAGAGAATGAGCTTTTCAATCCCACCAAAACAAACAAACAAACAAAAACAACTGTGACATCAACAAGCTGAAGTTAAACAAATTTAACCTCAAAATAAGATGAGGTTTCTACAGTATAGGTAAGTTAAACAGCAAGAGGGAAAATCTGTGACTTTATGATTATTCTGCAGCCTTCATGACAAGACAATTTCACAAAGGATAAGCTTTTATTTTTATTATTTTATAATTATCATCATTATTTTTAGGGAAAAGCTCTATGATTTTGAAAAGAGAAGGTCAAGCAAGACACTTTTAGCAGTTCCTCTAACCTTAAAATCCATTCTAATGGACCTTATACAGACAGAGGTATTTACACATGCATCAAGGCCAGGCCTGGTCTGGTGGGAGATGTCCCTGCCCATGGCAGGGAGTTGGAATTAGTTGGTTTTTAAGGCCCCTTCCAACCCACACCATTCAGTGATTCTAAACTGCTCCTGGGGAGCACAGGACCAAACCAACAGAATAATTAGAGTCAGAGCCTGAAAAATTTACTCCTCGAGCTGTCTTGGCAAAGCAGCAAAATTCCTGGTATAGCAGGAGCTTTGCTGCTGGAAGTGAGCTTTTGTTGATGCGGTTTGCGGCTCAGGGAGACAGTCCAAGCACAACGCCAGGAGCAGATCGGGACGAGCTGTGCCGCATCAGCACCGGAGCTGCTACTGCCATGGCTGCGCCCAGGGCTCTGAGGAACGGGCACAGCTGAGACAGCTCTGTGCAGGGCTCAGCAAAACTCCTGCTATCCTGCTCAGCAGACAAGCACCTTCCTATTGATGAAGGATGTGAGATTTTGGGGATTAAGCAACTCACCTTGGTTCAAAATTAATTCTTGCAGCGAAGCCAAGCAGAGAATTCAAATTCTCAGACTCCTAGTCTGGCAGCACCTCTGAGTAGCACACCACCAGATCCAAATAACCATAGCTGATTTTCTACCTAATTAATACAAAATTGTCTTTCCAGTTTTCTGTCAGAATGCTGTTTGTGGAACTGTGCAACCTCTGGCATGCAATTTAGCAACGCCTGGTCTCCACTCCAATGTCTGCATTCAGTTCGGAGGGAGTGTCCCAAGAACAACAGAGAAAGAAGAATTGGGAAGGCCAAAGGAGGGGGAAAAGAGATTAAGCATGAGATCACACAGTACCTCAGCAGAAAATAACAAGAGTATATAAAACAAAGGTAGCCTATAAGAAACAAAGTAGAAATAAAGCACTCAATATATGCTCATTTGTACATGGTAGATCCCCACATTATTCTGGTAGGAAAATATGCCAGGAGTGAATTGAGTAGAGAGTATTTTCCTTTTGGTGACTGGCATCTGCTCTTGTAGCAAACTCATCTTAGAAGTCACTGTCATTCCAGATACTCTGGTCCTATAATGCTTTAAAAAATATAAAAAGTATTTTATCCTTGATTAAGTGCAATGCTATCTGCTACCTTTGGAAAATTCTTCCAGTAAAAGGTCACAATAAGCAACAGGAGACCATTTAGCAAAGGGTCAGATATTCTTCAAATATTTTCCTTCCCAAACACATCACTCTTAACTCCAGAGTCACTGATACATAATTACAAGACTGAATTTGACTACAGAGACGAATTTTTGAGGAATCCTTGCTTTGCAATTCTGGCCAAAATGCCATCAAGTTAATCAAGTGAATAAGTTAATGAAGAGAAATAGTTGTCTCTTTTTCAAGTAGAATAACTTAGAATCTAAGTTTCAGACCACCAACAGGTACTCGGTTTAAAAGCAGAGCCTTTTATTTTTGGCATAAGTCCATCTTCTCATACAGATGATTTCTAATTACAGAAGCAAAACTATGCAAGCATACTTTTGAATCCTAGCTGGCATGCACATCACATCAGAATATGTTTCTCAGAGCCAAGACACAGCCATTTTACTCACTACCTTGTTTTCTTCAGTTCCATATAAAATCAGTTCCATATAAAATCAAGGTTTCTAGTCACTGCAAGAAAATGACTCCAACAAAATACCTATGATAAAACATACTACTGTGGTGATGAACAGGAAAGAGATAAATGGACATAAAGTAGAAAGGGATACCTAACATCATCTGCTGCCGTCAAAGTTTCACTTCAATACAGCATCTCTATGACTGTTGCCTCAATACCACAGCAGTTCAAGGGTGCTGCTGAGAAATCTGCTTAAAGTTTTACTGCCTCAGTTCTTACTCTCCTCATTCCTAGGTAAACAACATTTTCCAGCCAAGATGCAATTACTTCACAGAATTCAAAGCAAAAACATCCATCTGTATGCATAACACATCTCTCTCCAAGTCCTACATGTACAAGTCAAATTCTTAACACACTAACTCATACTCAAGTGATTCATGGTGCTCATTTCAGAGACCTGTGTGAACTAAGGAACATCCCAAGCCAGTTTCACAGACAGTTTGAATGCCAGCATATCTGTGTTGCTGGTGATGCACAGGTGTACCTCTTGCTGTGTGCTCTTTTTCCCTCTTCCAAAGAAAATGGCTTGTAATAAATGTCATACAAACCAGGTATCCATCTAAAGAACATTGTTTCTTACACTTGTATGACCTTCTAATGTAGAATGAGCATGCAATTAAAACCTACCTACTTTATGCCCCAGGTGGTCATTTTAAACATTTAATTGCCTGCAAAATACTCAGGTAATCATATTTCTTCATCTTTAAAGCACCCAGTTCAGTAAAGAGACACTTGGGTGTTAATTGAGCGGACTTCAAAGTCCCAAGATTCCAAACTTTGTCAGGGGAAGCACCCTGACAAAGCAGACAGAAGAGAGGACTGAGTCCTCACAGAGAGAGAATTAAGCACAATACCTGGTTGGAGCCTGTTACAAACGCGTGACATCTATAGACTTGTCTCAACAGGCTCTTCTCCACTTCTCAAGTTTCAGACTGGTTTCTGCTGCATTCTTCCCAACAATTACTTTTTAATGGGGACAGGTGTAAGTCCCACCCTGCCCATCTACAAGTTAGGAGCAAACCCTCCACTTCCAGAACTTAAAAATGAAAGATCACAATCTTACAAAAAATATTTCAGCACTTAATCCATTTTCATTGTGATCTCAGTCCAGGAAAATCAAAAATTAAACTGGCTGAAATCATGTCATGATGTCACAGATTACCTCATATTGCCCTATCACTACATCCCAATTGAAAGTGAGACCATGACAGTGGTTTCATTGCAGTACTTCGGTGCAGGGATCATCAGTAATTTTATACCTCTTTTGCGGCTGATTTTGGTGCAAACATTTAAAAGATGAAAAAAATGCAAAAGTATAAAAGATGAATAACAACAGAAGAAACAATGGTAACTATAAAATGAAAATACAGTATTATGTTTTCTCTAGAACAGACTGTACCAAGAGAAGAACATGTGTTCTACAGTGATAACCACACAATGGAGTTCTTAATGCAGCTACACAACAAGAAAAATAAAGTAGCCTAGGTAATTTACCATTCCACTGGAAAAAAAAAAATATATATATATATATATATATACATATATTCATTTTATGTGCACATCTGTGACAGGAAAAAACTACTTGTTTTAAGTACCTGTTGTGTGCTACTGGAATACATGCAATAGTTTTATATCACAAAGGCATCTCTTGGTGGCAGTAATCTTTATACTAATATAAATGCCTCTACTGAAATTCTAAAGTATTTTTATCAGCCTGCTAAAGTTCATCACTAATACTTAGTGCAAGAAAAACTCTACAGAATATTTAATTAAAACAAACAGGAAAAAACTAAAGATGCTGTGCTAAGAAACAAAAATCCTCATCAGCAAGACTGTACACAAGAAAGCAATTTATATAGATAAGCCATTATTTTATAAGCACCTGCAAGGTTTCACAAGTCCCTTTGTGGCAATAAGGAAGCTTTAATTGGTTATTTTTTCAAATTACTTGTTACAACTTGCTCTCCTTATTCATCATCCTGTACATCTTCTTAACATTCCTCCCTTTTCTATTGATGTTCAAATTGACTAAGGGATGGTTTCAAAACCACTGCCGAGAAGTTAATGCCTTGTGATGATGCTGCCATAGCAACTGAACTTGTGTTAGGGCTCTGTCAACTCAAGCTAATTGCTTTTACTATATGTCAAGCCTCTTCTAAATACAGATATCCCTCTTGCCAAGTTCAATCTTCTGAGTTTAAAAATGCAAAGTCACCAAAACCCTGTTAGAAAAATTTTTACATCAAAATTTTTTAAAGTTTATTATCATAATTTATTGGATTATTTTTTTAATGGAAGTATATTAATTCTAGATTTTTGACCCTGTGCATGGTGTTGTGTTCTGTGCAATTACACATGCATATTTTTATCAGGGAAGGATAGATTTAATTAAGTCTGTGCTGCTCCTCAGCTACATAGACAAGCCAGCCGAAACGTTTACTACTATCTCTGAGTTATACTTTTAATTTCCCCATCTCTACACAAACAAACTGCACATTAAAAACAACACAAACCACAACAATGTTTGACATTAACTAATAAAACATTTCTGAGCTCAAAGACAGGGAAACTGGAAAAAAAGTTCTAACCTTGTTGCTATGCACGGATTCTCCAGAAGTGATCACAAGATCTAACATACTATATTAAGAAGTATTTGAGATAAAGAAGTGTATTGTTCCTCCGGGCATCTGCAATCAGCTGCAATCAGAAACAGCCAAGCTCTGTCCTGTTCTCATCTATTCCTGGCAGTTTAAAAATGTTAGCTACACTCTCCAACTAAAACACGGGATTACACATACCCCTTTAAAAAATCCTGCTGGAGCACAGTAATAATAGAACAAATATCCTGTTCCTATATTACTGACAAGCTATTCAGTCACATCACAAAGCTGTATCCCCTCCCCGAAAAGAAAACTACTCCCCTTCTAGTTCAGATCTGGTTTCACAGGAAGACATTTACCTTCTGGTACGAATTCCTCAGTCTAACTCCATCCCTGCTCGGCCAGTGGGCAGACTCCCTTCACGTCCTTGCAGACCAGGAGCAAGGCACCCCTGAGTGCACCCAGCCCTCAGCCTCCCTCCTCCTCCTCCTCCTTCTCCTCCTCCTCCTCGTCTTCTGCTCTCGCTCTCCCTCCCGCCAAGCCTGCACGCTGAACACACGCCGGCACTGACTCGACCAGCTCCCTCTGAGAGAAGGAAACAGGGAAGATCCTGGCCCAGGCAGGGGCAGGGCCACTCCTCATCCATCACTTGTGTGTCAGTGCTCGATGTTGAACATTTTTTCCCTCAGGGACAGGTGTCCACCAAGTACGAAACCAGCGCTCTCTGACTCTGGAAGTTATTAAATTTTACTTGCATGGCTTCTGAAGAATTTACACAGCCTCCTGGGTGTTAGTCGACTTTTGTCAGAAGCATTTAGTTATACTGAGCTTGTATTCTGCTCTGATTCAGGCGAGGGCAGAAAGAGCACGGGGGCCACTTCTCTCACGGGCACATATACCCTGTGTACTGCCAGCACACTGCGGGTGAGGCCATACCTCACAAACATCCTGTGAACCTTTGATGAATGCACAGTGTGCCCTGTAAAACAACCCTATTTGATCTCCTCACAGGTATATACCACAATCCAAACAAGCCCTGTGGTCTGCTGTATGTACCTGTCTGGCTGCGAGGGCAAACACAAGGCAAGCCATTGCAGCAATGTGCTTCTGCTGTTTTCTCACCACTTACCTTGGTTGGTTAGGCAACACATTTGTGTTTTCCGATTTATTAGAACATCAGTAAAATTAAACACAAAGCAAATCACAGAACTAACAAGGCATGCACTAAATGCCACTGCTTCTGTGTTACGTAGCCTTTGGCTGCTGCATTTTTCTGCTGTGTGAGGATGACAGTGCTGACTGGGAGACGCTGGTTGAGAGCAGCTGAGTTCTCTCCCAAGCCTATAAAATGTCCAAACCAGCAGGTGTGTGGTGATATGAAAACAGAGTGGTAACACGTCGTTCAGCAATTTTCCTTAACACACCACCAAAACTAAACCCTTTTGCATACATCACATCATCAGTCTCTGTTTAAACTACTTCCTTTATAAAAGTGTTAAATATTTTAAATCACCTTGACCTTTACTACTGGTACAGGCTGCCTCATCCAAATCTGGTGACACACGTTTTGTGATACTTCCAGGATAATCACTATGAAAACAGCCCTGTAAAATATTTCATTCAGCAGAAGAATACGTTTGCCTTTCATTTAACAATTCTGAAAGGAAGTAAAATATAACCATGTTTGTTTTAAGAGATTCTCTACACAGTTTTTTGATCTAGAAGATGTACTGGTGTAAGAACACAGGACCAGATGTATGAATACCCTGCAGTACCTAAATTACATCTTGTACTGCAGAGAAGGGTGACGATTTCATGTGAGCTTCTAAATCTACCCCTGAAATTAACACTTGAATAAATTTACAGGCCACACAGGCTCACCTTCTTTGCTGTTTAAATGCATACGCAGTTTCCTTATATAACCATGGCAGCTTTCTCTCTCTCTCTAATTATTATTATTAATTTATAATTTCTGAAGTCAAGGTATGAAGGAGAGAATTGGTATCTGAGTTAGGTGCTGCATAGATAAAATACCTTACAATTCTGGCAGATTAAAGTACAGCATCTAGAAATACTAAACTTCCTTCATATGAAATGCAACCTCTTAAGTATACTCACCCTCTTTAAAATAAGGGGAAGCTCAGCATAAATTATTATATCAAACCATTTAGAACTTGACCTTGCAGGCTGAAGTCAAAGGAGGTTTCTGGTTTCCTGGCATTTCTCTTTCCGTGTCCATCTGTTAAAATGGCATTATGCCACTGCTTACAAGGTGGCATGTGAGTTTCAGCAGTGCTCAGGAAACAAACACAGGGCAGCCAGCAGCCCACCAGAACAGGAACTCAAGCTATGCACAACCAGGAGAAATCACACAATGGCTTTTAAATAAATAAATAAATAAATAAATAAATAAACGGGTAGAGTAGCCAGATGGTTGAGGGATTTGACAGTAGATATAGTAGATATATACATCTTGATCTCCAGATCAAGAGATCAAATCCTAGTCATAACAGTAGTAGAAAATAAATGAAAATCTCAACACCTGAATTTTATTCTCAGGCTTTCTGTCTGATTTCATGCACATTATTTGCCTGTTTCTGCCTTGGTAACTTATTTCTGCAGAACTAAAAGAATACTAGGGAGTTTTGTAAAACACTTCAGATAAGCACAGATAAAATGCATGGGTATAGGCATGATCCAGCATTCTCTGAAGTCAATGGAAAGCTTCTCAGTGCTTTAACATATTTTGAATTAAGCCCTACAGGAATAATTACATTGTGCATGATAAATACATGAGGCATAAATGATTTAAGCCAGCATCTTTCAAATAGCTAAATATGTGCTGAAGTTTACTTAAATTTGTGGAGTTACACATGTCTACAGAGAGATCTGTAGGATTAAGACCAGATGGACATCTTTCCATAGACAAGCCTTAAAGCTATGAAGACAACAACGTAGTGGAAAGTCTGTGTGACAGTCCTTACTCTCATTATGGCATTAATGCCTGCGAAGAAAAGTTTTTCACTGGAGTTAAGAGGAAATGAGTAATTTGCCATAAATAAAGGTTCCTTTCTCCTGGAGAAACCCAAGGAAGAACACTGATCTCTGTTGTCTTGACAACATTATCATCAAATACTCAAGTATTAAAGTATTCTGCATGCTCAAGAAAGCTGCAGTATCTATTTCATGTTAGATACTTATCACATTCATTGTGCTGGCGTGCAGGCTTATCTTTCATCTCTGACTATTTATCACAGAAAGCTATAAGCAAAATAACATGAGAAATACCTGAGCTGACTTAAATGCACATGGTATTTTTTTCTTATGTATTTTTGTGGCTATTCAAAGTTGTCAGATCTATGGTATAGAAAAAAAAAGGAGATTCTTCCATGATACGTGGATATTAGCAAAATATAGGCTGTTTTTTTTTCAGTAACGCATTTCAAAACTGAGCAAATAAATCATCTCTACAGAATGCTGGAGAAGTTCTATTTTCTTAAGAAGTTCTATTTTTCTTAAAAAGTTTGAGCTCAAACCTTGGCTTTTCTGACAGTTTGCTGAATGTGCCTACAGGGCATAGCACAGCTGCCTTCTGAGATGAGGACTCTTGGGCCAACATTAGCTTCAGCAGTGGTTGTCTCTCTTGCTGACTGCTCAATGTAGAAGACTAAGGCCTGATTTTTCAGAGGTGCAAAGCAACAGTGAGGGATAAAAATGATCAGGAGCTGAAAGTCTGAGCTGTTGCAAAGCATCTTAAATTTTCTTTAAAAAAATTAAACTCTTACTGGAAAAACAGGTATCACCTGCCTCCACAAACAAAGCTCAGATTCATGCTTTCATTTCTCTTCAGTTTTCCTGCTTTTCTATACTTTCCATCTAGCAAAATAATAAGAATGAGCAGAAAATAAAGCAGCCCTACAACAGCATTCTGTTGATTGCTTCTGATCCATTAGAGGGAAGAGTTTGCATACAATGTGCCACATACTTCCCCTCTAATATCTTCACATCATTGCTTTGGATGAATATTATGAAATAATATATAGTGGTCCTGACATAACAAATATTTTATTGATGGATTAAATGAAAGACCAGAAAGATCAGATTAGTATTTCTTATTAATACAGGCAAAACACAAAGCTAGGTAGCACTTGAGCTGCACAGTAATGCCATAATCTCCACCTCCTATAACTGTGCTACTTCACACCAATAACGTGGTTTCATTCTCAAGAGAGGCAGCAGGACAAGAGACAATGTACATGATATTAATTGACAAAAATGCCCAACTTTGCCAAAGAAACACTGCTTTGAGGGAAAACACTGCTTATTGAGGGAAAACAATAATCTCTCTGCGAGAATCCCAAGCTTCATCTAAATTAAAACTTCAGGTGTACTGAAAGGTGGGTGATTTCCTGTACAGGCTAACGAGGCTGTTACTTGTCCTGTCTCAAAAGCATCTGCAGCCCTCCATGAACTGTAGAATCCTGTTCTGTGAATTATCTTCTGTGACCCTCTGGCGGCTTCTAATTTCTCATCTCATTTGTTACTAGAGGATTTATGTCATGCTCTGACCCCATCCTTTAAACTACCTTTTCTGCTCAAAGGGGACTTGTGCAGACACATGATTTGTCTCTCCTGCATCTGCATTCCCAGCTGATACGTGAAGAACTCTATTCACGGACTATCCAGGCTACTAAGATGTACTGGAAAGCAGTCAAAGCAATGTCTGAGTCTCCCTGACCATAAAATAGTGTGTTTTTTTGGTGAAAGTCTCTAAGGACTTGTCCACTCTACACCTGTCACATAACAGCTTCAAATGCCATTTAAAACAAATCAGGAAAGAGCTGTGTTACAAGTAATTCAATTTCTCCATGCCTTGTATTTTGGTCTTGGTTAGATATTGAGAACTATTGCTGCCCTCTACTGTATTATTATGGATTGTGCCTCTGATAATCAATGAGATCCATGAATATGCAAGCAAAAACTCTAGCTTAATCCACAGCTTAACATGCTTAATATTTCCACAGTATCATTCAAAAGGTCTCTTTCTATTTCATGAGCATATTCGAATCCTGCTGGGGCTAGGTCACATGAAGAATCTTTATTTTCTCTGATTTTGACTCTTACACGAGGTTGGACACCTGCTCCATTACTTTTATTTCAGCAATATGTTACCTCTTCTGATAATAAATACCTATAAGAAGAGAAAGAACTACAAGGCAAGAAACCAACCTTGAGGCCAAAATGACTGCAACAATGTTCTGTCTGGGACATGAAGACTCTGATAAACTGAACTTTAGCTTAGGTTGTGATGGAGAGCTGAAACCTAGTTCAGTTGAACTCATCTTCCCCTGGCCTCAGATGATTCAGCTCTGAAAGGATATAGCTCTAGATCCTCTCAGAAACCTAATTTTCTTTCTTATTGATACTAGAAAGAGCAACAGGAATGCAACCTTTCTATATTCAGGCCCACTACACAGAAGGCTCCAAACAGAAATGGCTCATCTGTTCCCAGCTCTCTGCAGACTCTTTTTTTTATTATTTTAATCTCCATGCCTCTGAATAGATTGCATTGCTTTCAGCAACAGATTGCACAGGTTTGAGCACTTATCATGTGCTGTGTAATAGAGTAGCAGCAGAAATAGCATCTAAAGTCATTTTAGAATATTTTATGCTTCCCAGTCTCACAAATCCAATTACTTCTCTCCTGCAGTGCTTCCCATTCCAACTATGCTGAGTACTCTCCAATAGAGAATACTAAACTGAAAAACTCATCAGTAGATATGAACAGACAAGCAGATGGTAGTAGACCTCTAGATAAAGCCTGAGACACAGCCTTTCTAACTCAAAGGAAAAGTCAGACTGTTCTCACTCATTATCTTTGTGGCTCTCCAAAAGGATTAGAAACACACTGCAAAGGAGGCAGACTAAGATCACAGCTAACTGAAAATGTGTATTTCCTCTCAGTAGAAGCAGTGACAGGTAGACCAGTTATCTACATGCTTTCTGAGTCTTATTTGGTGGCTACTGTCCTGGCTAGTATTTGAATATTGAACTACAGAGACCGCCAGAGCTAGAAACTCAAGCTGTTTCCACTTTACATCAAATCTGAAACTTCTCAGATGACAGCTGACACAGTCCTATACCCGTAGTAGATGGAACACAAAGAAGAGAACTTGTAATACACATTTAACTAGCAAATTCCATCTGTTTTTATTTTGGTAATACTTTCAGGTTTATTTCTTGGACTCACTAAAATAGTACATCTGGTTTCCTCTCCAAAAAATACACCTGTAACTGAAGTTCTTCCTGGCTTTCTCATTTCTTCCACTTTCTTTATTATATAAAGGGGATTTTGTGTTTGTTCCCCCCTTTTTCCCCCAGGAAGGTTGAGTATTAAGCATAACTAAATCTGGAGCAAAGCTACACAGCCCCGCTCTAGGCCTAAGCTCAAAGGTCAGGTTCTTTCCATTGAACATAGAATCCTATATGGAAGGGAGGTAACAGGTTTGCTCCTCATATTTTAGTGATAACAGGACAAGGAAGCTCGTCTGCATTTTTACCCACTGAACAGTTCTGTGATGACACAGAGGGATCTGTGCATAATTCAAGGATCCCATCTCACGGGACTAGTCACAGCCATGGGAGACAGTACTGACAACAAAAGATATGCAATAGTAAAATGATTTGGCCAGATGCAAAGAGAACACGGAGGATTCCAACTAAAAGACAAAAAAATAGACTGTTCAGACATTTTCTGTTTGTACCTTCTCATTTCTAACATATTATTTCCAGTACATTTCTCCTTTACCTTGTCAGCATCATTCATATCATCTGGCCTTATCTGAGAAGAAAAATCTCAGGTACACAACCCCCCTTCATGACTATATATCTCAGAATACTCACAGTTGTCAGTCAAAGGTTATGATTTCAATAATCAAATAACCTATATAAATATATCAAATCTGACACAGAATAAGAAATGCAACAGACTTTGCATATCACCACTAAAAAAGAAACATAGAAATCACAAATCCATAGAAACTACTGTAATTAATTCTCTATCACATATTTTCCCTGATTACTCCAAAGGTAAAACACTTGAAAATATTTCTGAAAATTAGCACCTTTTCTCTAAAATCAGCAGTAAAATTTTCCCATGAGAATTTTTTATTTTTTGCAGTTTTGTGAGAATATAATGGGACATGGCCCAAGTCTTAAACTCCATCTTACAAAGCACATACCTCTAGGACTTTCCCAGTAATGAACTGGTGACATGCTTCACACTTGACTCCAAAAAGAACCTGATAGTCCTTTTCACAATAAGGAGCACCATCTCTGAAAAAGAAAATCCACAAAATATAAACCACCTTTTAATAAATGGGTTACAGCATGACTTACATTCTTCCCTCTGGAACTCCAATGAACAGCAACAGGCAAATGGGAGAGAATTCAAGAGATGTATTTTTGCAGTAGAAGAAAAAAAATAAAATCATATTCTCATAATTCTATAATTATTCCTTTGAATTTCCATAATGAAAAGGTATCTAACCTTGAAACACTGAAGCAAACCTCATTCTTAAGAACAGTCTCTCTAAAACTACAGGTGGTACAATTCTAGACAAATTAGTGGAACTCTGTCCATGGTGATGAGCGGAGATCACTCAACAAAGAAATCTTTGGTAGTCTGTGAAGAGCATAACCAGTTGCTTTTAAGTGTAAGGTTATGGATGGTTTTGGTACGAACAATGAATACACAGTACAAACGGAAGCACTGATCAGAGCTTAATACTATTTCTCAGAGGCTAGCATTGATCTTCTTTTAAAAAATTACAGAATTTATTTCATTTCATTGATTTATAATTTTATACATCCCACTATACTTACTGATGGGTTTGTGAAACATACTTTATTTCCCTACATTTTCTCCTCATTATATACTTGAAGAGGAGAACAAAGACTGTATTATCATTCCCTCTGTTTTATCATTACAACACTTTTCCCCATTCTCTTCCTCTGCCCTCCTTACGTTTAATGCTTTTTTCATTATTTTCTTATTTGGAGTTGAGAAACACTGACAGGTAAATCATATCATGTTCAGTCTATTCTGTAGCAAAGGCAAACAATGGACAGGTTCCTATTTTTTCTCACAATATCAATGTTGGAAAACAAAATGGCACAAAGCTATATATGGCTAACACAGAAAACACAAAGGAATTCACTCAACCTCCTGTATGAGCATTGAGATATATCCCCTTTTGTACTGGTACTAAGTAGGGACTACTGTCATTAAACATCACATTGCAGTTGCTCTTTCCAGTTTACCTCCCTTCCCCAGCTCAGCTGTCACTGACAGCAAAGAATTTTGGTGTGTACTGAGAGGTGATAGAAACTGGATATCAATAGGTGAACTTTGCTGTAAGCTCTTCCCTTCTGGCAACAAGAACTCATGCCAAGAGCGCAGGAGAGTTGCAGAGGCTACTTACTTGCTGATGTATTCCCCGGTTAGGACCTTCCCACAGGCCTTACACTTAAAGCATCCCAGGTGCCACTGCTTATCCAGAGCTAGCAATGCTTGTCCATTCTTTATGTCTCTTCCACAGCCAGCACAATCTGCAAATAAACAAACAAATGCATTTGTTGTCAGTTACCTGGTTCACTGATGCTCATTAACCCACCAACTGCTAGACTTGGTAACCGAAGGGGAAAAATTACACAGCTATACAAAGACATGTCTGCCTTTCATCAGAGACTTACAGATCCTGCATGAAGATACAGATTCTTCATTATAGACATATTCAGCAGAGGATAGAAATCTCTATCCTGTTTTTCATACTTTGTGATTCAAAGACTGCTGGGTAAGCTTTGTACAAACTTGAGATTTTGTTGGGAAGCAGCTATGTAAACCATCACCCAGAAAAGTCCCAGCCTTCCAAAGGAATCAGTATTTTTTCTCATTTTGCTCTTCGCAAGATCTGGAGTGCCAAAGTGAAGCTAAGGAAGGAGGCCTGGGCGAGCGCCACCAGGATGCTGCAGTCTCCCATTGGGTGGCAGCAAAGCCCAGGACGTCCACCCGGCCACAGGCGGTGGTACATCCCAGCCCAGGAAGAGAGGAGAGAGCATTTTTAGCAAGGGCCTGAGGCGAGGGTGACAGCAGGGTGACAGCACTAAATGCTATATGACGGGGCATATTGTGTTCCACCTACAGGTGTGGAAAACAGCAGCTCTCCTGGGCTCTAATAGGCACACGTGCTCTCACTTGGGGATTTTGGTACTACCCAGTAGCCAAGGCTCAATTTTTGCTGTCATTCAGAAAGACAATTTGATGGCAGACAGCAAACCTGAAGCCCGGAGACACCGAATGCCCTCTGTCCCAGAGGATGCCACAACGCCTCACGTCACATCAGAAATCTTGGGCTCAGCCCGGAGCTCCCATTCCTCTCCATTCAGATATAAGATACTCAAGAGATTTCCTGGCAAGGGGCAGTTCAGTGCATGGGGAGATCTGATGAGACCGATGTGGGACACAGCAGGGAACTGCCGGCACTATGCTGGAGCTTCTGTGACTGAGGGAAAGGAAGATCTGCCAGAGCAGTGAGGCAGAAAGGGAATGCCCATCAACTGAAACATGCTTGGAAGCCACAGACAACCCAGAACAAAGGTTTTTCTGTATTTAATTATCCCCAAACTTGGTTCCTTTCGTGAATGTAACATCCTCTCCACGTGCCTGAAACATCAACAAGTGGCCTCAAACCAAGACCAGTTCCAGCTGACCGAACAGGTGCAGCCTGGACACCATCATCTCCTCACAGTTTTACAGACCAGGTAACACCACACCCTGCAAAAGGGTGAGTCCAGGTTTATTATCACAACTGACAATAAGAGGAGTGTCTCCTTTTGACACCCAAGGGCCTGACTTTTGTTTGCTGGATAATGGGCAAGGCCAGCCCCAAATAGACCCTGCCGTGCATTCCTCCTAACCAGGTCACTATTTGCAACAGGCCTCTCTATCAGCATTCTTCATGCCCTCGAATCCCTTAAGAGAAGAGGCCTAAACACTGTGGTATCTTGTAATATAATGCAAGTCATAGATGAGTGATGCAGCTTGGACTTGAAAAGCAACCATGAGATGTCCTAATCCCAGGGCTTTGCTCTAAAGGACAAAAATTACAAATTGAAATTATGAAATGACAAGTACTGACAGCACGTAATGGATCCCTCTGCTCTTCTGTGTCATTTCAAGGCTTCATGCCACTCCACAATGACAGCAAGGGCTGGAGCAGGTCACCGAGAGAGGCTCTGGAGTTTACGAAATGGGACTAAGGGGGAGACAAGTGATCATCTGTCAGGATGCCACTGGTACACTGATCCTCCCTTTGGTTTGGAGAGGATACTACATTATATCAGGTTCCTTCCAACCTGAAGCCATGCAACATACCTACCAACTGTAACAAGGAACGAGATCTTTCCTCCAATCTCAGTGGGTGCTGAGCTGCAGCTTTAATCAGCACCCATTTCTCAACTTGCTAGCACTCCTGCTTCTCCCTGCTGTGCCAGCTTCCACATTCCTGACCTGCGGTCCTGCCAAATCATGACACATTCTCTGTTACAATAATCCCTCCAAAAATCTGTTGTATTTTCCATGCTTTTGGCAGCTTTATCCAGGCAAGTTTTGTGAAGCTGAAATGTTGCAGATACAGAATCAAGAAAGAGATTTTTTAAAGCAGTTTGTTGCACTTCAACTGAATTTCTGAAGCCAAGTCAGAATAGAAGAACTGCCTTATGCAAAGGGTCCACCCAGCCCACAATCTTTGTCTTTCCTGGTGCAAAAAGCAGTTACATGAAGGAAATAGGGATCCACGAAGTATGCCCACCTGTTTACTTGCTTCCTGTAAGTCGAAGTGGTGTTGCTGGACATGCATTTGTTACTCTATAGCAACTCTGACATTCATTCACTCTTTCTGGGTTCCTTAAAGTGTAAATGGATATCATTATTTCCAGTCACAGGCATACTGAACTGCTAATATCAAAGCAAGCTAGTAGCCCAGTACTGTCTCATTAGGCTGAGATGGCTTTTAGCTAAACCTGATTTTAATTCTAGCAAAACAGTTGGGTATATGCATGAGAAGCTAGCAATTATCATTACTTCCTAAAATAGAGGGTAAATAAGGCTGGGCTAGGCTAAGAAAAGACCATTTATTCATCCAAATTCTACAAATAAAAGCCATTTATGACCACAGGCTTGTATGAGGCATATTAAAGCCTTTGGCTGAATGTCATCAGCACACAACATATGCAGGCAAGATCTCAGTATCACACTAAGCACAGGCTGCATCAGCCTAAGCCATAACTAGTTCATGCTGCAAAGAAAAGGGCAGTGAGATAAGACTAGTAGTTCACAACCATGTGCCAGGCCAAACTTATACTCAAAAATCTGAAAACTCTCCCCCAGAATTTTGTGTAATGGTTCCCACAGCAGTTCTCCCTCTGGCTTCACTCCTGGGTCAAACAGATGGCACCCCTTTGACCTTGAGCTATCTCATGCTCCCTTTTTGTCAGATAACCCACATTCCTCCCCACTCCCATTCGCTGCCCAGCCACAAGTTTGGCTGGGCCAGCATAACGCAGAGGAGGAGGAGTGCAGTGTGAATGCATGAGTGAGCAGTACAGCTCCTATGTATACTTCCAACATAAAGTCTACCACAAAAAACAATGTGTGGAATTACATTTGAGCTGAAGGAAGACTTGAGACGGTCCACGGCACTAATTCTGCTAAGAAATGTGAAGTAACACACATGCTGATGTGCGTTGTGGCTACCTGTGACACCAACAGCTGCAATTCCCCACCTTGTAGCCTCCACCAGTGATGTCTACTTGCTCAGACATGGTACAGAAGAAGTGAATTCGCCTTCGCTCATAACAGCAGTAGCTGACAGCACCATTTTTTGCCAAGCAAAAGCTCCTTGCATGGTTCTCTGCCAGAGATGGTTAACATAACCTGTTGTGGTTTTCCTGTTCTCTGACTAGGTCTGCTCAATCTGAAGACACATCCTAACATATTTAAGCCACAGCTCTGGGGGAAAAAAAAAAAAATCACTCAGATGGCTGTTATATTTGATGTGTCCAAATACAAAAGCAAATGACAAGAAGGACAAAAAGCTGTGGGGGGACAGGGCAATGGGAAGCAGCATGACACCGTAATATTATGCATGATGAATACTTCCATCCCCCAATCACCTTAAGCAGCCTCACTAGAAGATGCAGGCCAGGGTGTGCTGCCTTCCATGGCATCCTGCTTGTGAAGATGCAATGAGAAAATGCATTTCCCTTTTTAGCATCTGCATCACCCCAGCCATCCAGGAGTGAAAAATCCTGCACAGCAACCCATTCGTCACTGCCTAAATTAAGCGGTGGATTTTCTTCCTTTGCCTCCCTCCCCTGCTCTCAGCCAATAGCAGGGAGCTCCCCCCTGCTGGATCCCTGCACTGGCAGGTTGCTCGAGCTGACACAGCTGCATTAACCCTAACGACACTGTGTAGCGCCTTGCCCACTCCCAATTGGATTGCTTTGAAAATTGACTGGCAATTCTACCTTTCTCTCACGTTCCCCACCCGCTGCATAGAATATATGAGAGGGAAGTCATCTCTACCTGCTTTTGTCCTAATGAACATCTTTGTGCAAAATCACGTTCAGGATGAATTGACGTGAGCAAGCCAACTTTGTTCTGTGCAGGGGGCTGAACAGAGATAATAGCAGCCTGGCTTAATGATGCATAATTAAGCCACCAAAAAGTTATTATTAATCTTGATAGCCATCAGTAGGATGTGTCTAGATAAAACCTGAAGCTGCTGAACTACACATCACAGGAGTAAGACTCTTTGTTACGGTTCCTATAACATACAACGCATCAGTTGTATGGAGACAGCACTAACAGGGTTCAAACCTGCAATAGGTAAGTCAGGGGATCTAATATCTGTTTATATAGAGATATTTCTTCGAAAACAAAGAAGCTTTCGTTCAACATGCACAGAAACATACTTTCAAACACAATTGGACCTAGGGAACAAGCTACAATGAACAGTGGCTTGGAAGTGGAGAAAAAAAAAGGAAAAAAAAAGAGGCAAATATTATCACTGGAGTCAAAGCAAAGAAATCTCTAACTGTTAATAATTCTTAGCCATCTTGAAAAACAAAACAAAACAAAACAAAAAAAAAACAGACTTGTATCCGAGTAATTCTTCTGTGGCAATCAGGAGATTGAGCAAGTTATCCTTTCTCATAGAGCTAGGAAGATCAGAGAAGTTTCTCTCAGTTACCCTTTAACCACAAAGATCAGGCAATGCTTTTTAAAGCCCTGTTTTAAAATTAAAACTTTCAATGATATCACACAGGCTTTTCTAGCTCATCAAGATATTTCCGTGAAAGCTAAAAATACAAACTCACTTTGTCTGTTTACAGTATATTAAATGCTTTCAAAGTTTAAGCCACAATTATTTGATTGTTATGGCAGTGATGAGTTCTGAAGTCAGAGCAGGCCATACAATACTGGAAAATTTTCATCCAGAATTGAGATCCATGTATGTTACTCAATTTTGCAATGAAATCTGCTGCCAGACCTTCCTCTTTACCAATGTAAAGACGGACAAAATGTGTTATTGCCCTTTTGCTAAAGGCAAAACAAACCCATTCCAACATCCTTGTACTCCTGAATAATCTAACAATGAGAGGCTGGGCTCACACAATGAAGGGAACTAAATTTCCCATGGGAAGTGGAACATAGCTTTGACCATTTATCATAAATGGCAAGTTGGGAAAAATGATATTTTCAAAATAAATATTTAAAGAAAATAAAAGGCTTTAGTTGATTAACTATGGAAAGAAATCACAATGGCATAGAATGGCATTCTTTGCTTGCAGCACAAGTCCCTGTTAACCACCTACGAATGCCTAACATTGACTTGCCTGTTTAAGAACTTGACTGGAAATATATGGAAATATAAACTGAACCCACTTATATGAAGATCACTGTGTGATTATCTTGATATATAATTACTGGAAACAGCACTTTCACCATTTGATGTAATTTAAAGTGATTTAGAAGGATGAAATCTTGTCCCCAACTTTAGTCTGTTAATATGACATTGTTATATTATGAGAGTTTTTCTTCTTCTCTTTACTGATGTGAGCATTTGTATTAGTTTTCTACACAAGAATAGGAAACTCTTTCTACACCTCCTTCTCAACAGAGGCCAAACTAATTGGCCTTTTACCCTCTTACTCCTGAAAAGTGTCCCTGCAAGCAACATACCACCAAGCTGGCCTTTCTCCATGACATCAGCTTCACCATCAGCCACCTTTTCAACACAATCTTTCCTACACATCTGAATGGAAAACCAAAGAGTGATGGAAATAGCTGTCTCTTTCTTCTTCCACCTATCTTAGAGAGGAGTTTGTAATTGTCCTGTAAAAGAAAGGTAACAGTTTTTTTTGTTTTGTTTTGTTTTTTTTGTTTTTTTTTTTACACTTAGCAGCGCCAGTGTCCCAGTTGTAAAAGTACTCTGAGGATAAACCCCAGCCAGACACATATCAGCAGTGGCTATCTGAAGCTAGCGTAACCTGTTATTTCCTTTACCACACATTCAGGACTCAGATAATTCCAGCTGAATTTAAATTCACAGCTCCAACTCACAGTATGCCAAGGGAGTTGCTCAGTTTGCAAATAAGCTTCAGTGCTTAAAGCCCCGCTCATGGACAGTACATGCTGTGTCTTTTCATTTGAAGACTATTTTGGGTAATTTTCCTTTGTTACTCTTGGAAAACAATTAAAACTGTACTATCTCCGATATGGAAACTTTTAGGAAGGTTTTTATGTCCTGGTAACCCATGGCAAACTGAGCTCTAAATAACAACAGTCAGTGACCTCTGATTCCTGACTTATTACCTGGTAGCCTCTCTGAACATGGCAATTCCCAAATACTCGTGTCTGGGGATTTCCTCTTATAGCTGTATTTTCCGAACTAGTGATGCCTCCCAATGTAACACCCATTTACTGAGCAATTCCTCGCACTTCTCCCAGATCTCTCTTTGGAATTATATTCGATTAGTGTTGGTAAAGACTTGGGAGATGGATATATTTTTTTTTTTTTCCAAATTTAAGATGGGGTTACACATACATAAATAGTAGCAGATATTTCATAGTCCATTCACAATTGTTCTTGCCCAATTTACAAACAATACCAAAGAATAAAAAAGAAATAGGCAAAGTGTACTGAAAATATCATCCTGAAAAAAAAAAAAAAAAAAAAAGGTTACATTTGTGAACCAACATTTTCTGATGGAAAACTGCTAAGTCAGAAACTTACTGCCCTGCCACCACTATATTCTCAATGCAGATGCTGCTCTGTTTCTTGTCACCCAAAAGTTAGCTTCTAGCAATGCTTTACACACCTCTAGGGAAGGAACAAAGTTGGTTTATAAAGCAGCAGTGAAAATACCAATCCTCATAAAATAAGAATTAGATGAGCAAATGGAGGCTTCTCTTGCAATTTAGCTACTGGTACAAAACATAAGTGACAATGAAAATTAATCTAAGAAAACATTTCAAATGATGAAAACATCTCAAAAATTGCAAACCCTCTTCAGAAGAATAAAACTTGGAGTAATCATATAAATTGGCTGTCAGAGTCACTGGAAGAATTTAACAAGGGAAGAACTGAGTATTCTTCTGCCATAACCCAATGGCTTTTGCCGATAGGAAATGTACTTAAGGTTTGCATCACTTTTTTGTACCCTTTCATGAATGTTGATTTGCTTATTTTTTTCTTAAAAAGGGCAGGATAGGACAAATTTTAGACCCATAGTATTCTCAAGGTAATAAGAAGTCAGTAGCCCTGAAAGATTATTAAAAACCAATTGAAATTAAGATAGGGAAAATTTAATACTGATATTTAAAAATCAAGGATGCTATTAAAAATCCAAATTTTGCACTTTAAATTAAATCAAAGTTATAAAATCCACACGGGATTTGAAAACACAGACGAAACTTGCTCTCATTTTCATATCTATAAACAAAATCAGGTATGATAAGGTCCATCACTTTAAAAATCCTTAGGGACATAGTTATACGAAGTAAATAGTTTTATAAAGCTACAGACCCTTGACAAACCAGGAGACAAAAAATTAAAATAGATTTTAACATATTTACATTCTGTGTGTCCCCTGTATTTCAGGTAGTTTCTGAAATGAAAAAAAAAAAATAATAATCCACAATGCTATTTTTATGCCTTGTAATTTAATTTCAATTTCCAGGCAAATGGATCTAGATGTAAGTCATGAACAAAAATAGTCATTATGTAAAAATACAGATGTCAAAGAATTTGACTAATTTATACAGAACTATACTAGTTTAAGTAAATGTGTACACATACAGAGTATCCTCATGCTTAGCAGTTAGCCTTTTCTTTAGGAGAATAATTAAAAGTATAAGTGTAAAACAAGGTTCCAATCAATTATTTTAATCAAGATTTCCTGGGTTCTTAGTTAAGCTATGATTAAAATCAGTGGTTTAAATCACAGTGTTTGAAATCAATCCACAATGATCTCTGTAGTGTTTTGATTCTATAACAAATCAAAAGAAAAAGTTACATGACTACATGGGCCCCGTCTGTCAAGTCCCAAATATCCTCAGCTCAATCTCCAGTACACAGGTGTGCAGGCTTGAATGCCACTGAGATATGTGAGTGCTTCTCTACCTTTAGCAGATAGGCCAGGAATTATGAAATGAGAATTCTGTGTGCTACGGCATATGCACAAAATATTAATTCCTTAAGGATCAAAATTATATATAAGATTTTTTAAAATCCATTTTAAAATGCATGATGAAAACCAAAAGTATTGAATTGCACTGGGGAACCGAATTGTTCCCCGGCACTCTCTCTGACTGCCGTGTATGGGTACTGGGAGCCTGCATCCCTTGAGACAAAACAGGGCTCGGCTTCCTCCACTAAGGCCTATCTACAGCTGTGCCAAGCAATTGGACTCCTCCAAATATTATGTAGCTTTGACACACAGAGTGAAATTGTAAGATATTTCCTAAGAATGAGCTCAAAAATCATGTGTTGGATGTTGCTTAATACCCTTTCAAGCCCCAAATCATTGCAGATAGCTTGCTTACAAATAGTCAGCCAAGTCTTCCCCTTCAGATTTTGTGTCCTCCCTGCAGACGTGAAGGAGTATTCTGACTGCTCAGGAAAGAAGGCTAAAGAACAAAATAATGAAAACTCAATCAAATGTGGATAAACAGTTACAAAGGCTAGGTGCAGACCTTTCACTACAACTATGACTAAAAGAAATTTTACATCCATTTTCTTTACGCTCACTTCTAAAAGAGAAGTTTGTGATTCCTATAAATTTGCTCAGGCATATTTCTAAATACTGGCAGCAGTCACCTGCCTCTGCCTCTAATGAAAGGAGGGTTACATCCTGAGTATAAAAGCACATTAAAAATTAAAGTCTTTAAAGGAAGAGTGCAAAGCAAATGTGCTTCTTCTCCATTCTGATGCTTTATTGTTTCTAAAACAAGCTCTTTCCCCACGCTTTTTGGGCAGTGAGACAAAAGATGATTCTCATTTATTCCTGATCACCTTTTTCTTCAACAGATTAAGTATCTCAGCTCTGCCCTACTTCAGCTTTGCCACAAGCCCTGCTGGAAGTTTCAGATATTTACTGGGAGCTTTGCTGTATCTTATTTGAAGAGATAAGGCTATTGAATCATTAACAAAGATATCTTTCTCCCACAAGTTCATTAAGCATTAAGCTTATTATTTATATCACAATAGAGCTAAGAGCCCCAGTTGTGAGCCAGGATGCGGCTCTGTTAGGCTCTGTACGGATAGGCATGAAAGCATTTGTCCCAGAGAATCCTGGTTCATTCTTTGAACCAGAACAAAATGTGCAAAGCGGGCAAGGACAAACATACAAAACAGCGTTGTGAAAGCTCCACGTGGAAGCTGGCTGGTCAGGGAACAGCTGCACCGAAGCTTGTTCATGCACCGTACGACTGGCCATTTTGGAAACTCTAGTCCGATGTCGTCTCTGTGCTGCGATGCTCTTAGCTCACAACAGAGACTGCTCAGAAGAAAGGGTGTCAAGGTATCTTCCCTGTGCTTCTTTCCAAGCAGTATCACTGCATACCTCAGCATGTATAGGACACAAGTCATCTATTTCACTAAAGAAAAGCAATCTATGAAACTCCATCGTTTTGTAAGACGATGCATTTTTCCAAATGAAAATTCTTGCTAGGTGATGGTACTGCTTCAGTTTTTTGTGGATAAGAAGGTTTTCTTCTATCCATCTAGAAAGCCTACTTCTCATTTGAAATGCAATTTCTTCATCAGTTAATATACATCACTAAAATGATCCAGCCTTTCAGCAAAAAGGTAATCAGCAATAACTAAAATTTCCTTACCAGGAACCAGACAAGGAGCCAACACAGAAAGGGAAAGGAAGCAATGTAATATTCTTATTAGTGATGTGCTTTATCATGGAAATTCTGAAGTGTAATGCCTAAGGGGGAAATCTCTGTTCAAGGAAATGGGCAATCTCTTAAACGTGCTCAAAGCCACATAGCCTCTGAATTTCAGAGATGAGCACGGAGCCAGCAGACTGCTGCTTCAAGTTGTGCCAAGGCAGACTGCTGGCACCACCTCCCCTGCCTGCCTGAAGCACGGGGATGTCTCTGTGGCTGCTCTGCTCTCAGGTAGTCTTTTAACTACTTTCTAAAAAGTTAAAAATAAAAATCAAGATCTAAGTAAACTAGGAATTTGTATTTGGAAATGCCCACATCAAATCATTCTCTAGCCACCCTAGTGAGAATTCAGTGATAAAATGCCCAACGGAGAAGCGTTACCGAGGGTAAACCTGGTTATTCAGTGAATTTTCTTGCCTCTGCATAAAGTAATAATTACATACATAAAGTTTGAATTTGGCTTTGGCTCTTTTTTTACTCTAAATTACAGCATGAAATGAGAAAAACACGTTTTGCAGATTTTTAAAGGTGGTCTTCAAAACAGTCCATTGAATATGTGATCCAAAATGCTGAGGGAGTCTGACTTGAGGCTGTCAAATATGGACCAGGGATTCATTCTGTTAATTAACATCTCCTGTATTGTAAGGGGGAGGTGGGGGGAGAAGAAGAGGAAGCAGAGCACCCATCATCAAATAGACCAACAGACAAGTTGTAGCCTTGTCTGAAATTTACAAAAAACAGATGCCTGCACAATTGCTTCTCTACACGTTGAACAACCTGAACCGTAACAAACACAGGTGTGTAAGCATATAGCTAGAATACAGAGGAAAATAGGAAAAGCTTAAGACAGTACAAACCAAGCAATCATGATGCAGTGTAACAGCTTGGATGCTGTTTAAAACGCAAATACTGATTGACCGGATACACTACTTACATTACTCTTTTACTAAGACCCAAATGAAATAACTTCATGACTTTGGCAGAAGCTTGAAAGCCCTGAACCATCCAAGCTATCAACATTACACTTTTAGACTTTCACAGCCCAGTTCAGCATCATCTCTCCTCTCTGATTTGATTTTTAAATACCAGGCACTTGCCCCCTGAACCTGTGCTGCTCTGCACCAATCCTCGTCACTTTGCTTTATAGAGCATGTCTCATTTGTCATGTTGTCATATGAAATAAAACCAGAAGAAAAAAAGACCACCAACAATTTCACTTGTCTGCAAGGCTATATACAGGTATTTAGCCTTAAATTTCCTGCTGACTTCAGAGTTCATTAGCTCTGGGATTTTCCTTGTTCATCCAGCAGTGTCTAAGGAACGCACTAAGTTATGAATTATAGCATTTGTATACTTAAAAAGACTGTCTTAGTAAAATGGAATAAAAAAGGAGTCACTGAAAAATTCTTAAAGAAAAAAACTATAATTATTCCAGGTAATATATGTGGAGTGAAAGAAATATATTAATACAAACACAGTAAAGAAGTACCATGGACCCAACTAGTCTTAAAAAAAAAAAAAAAAAAAAAAAAGGAAAATTATTTTTTCAGTATTTTTCCTTCTGATTGTCATGGGTGCACACTATGAGAGTGTAATAATATTCAGGTTCATGACATTCAAGATCTTAACCCTTGTATTTAGAGGCATTTGATTCTCCTTGAAAGCATCCAAGAAAAGCTAACAACAAGCCTTTCATTTATGTGAAATAACAGACATCAGAAAACTGTGTGTCAACATTAATGCAGACATTCCAGTGGATACAAAGCTTTCTTTTTACATTACATAAACCAACCAAACCTGATAAACTTTCAGTCTATTGAATTTCCTCACCTCCAACTTTCTTTGTTTTAAGGAAATCTGTCTCCAGTAATCTACTTGAAAGTAATCAGGCGAAACTGAACACAATATAGGATGGAAAATAGATGCACAGTATGAATGAGATTCTTTTCTGGAAGAACTTATGTTTAAAAAGAAAAAGAAAATCTTTTCAAAGAAGGGTGGAGTATTAGAAAAGATTGATGTCTTATTCAGCCAGCAAGAGAGAAGTGGAAGCAATCTGGAACAGCTTACACTAATTAAAATTTACTCTTCAGTGCCAGCAAGAAAGGCATCTCAGTATCTAAGTCAACTTTTGTGCTAAGCTAAAGCAGCAGCTGGCATATCTCTGAACACACTCTGTTAGGAGGATACTTCATTAGTATTCTTTTAACTGAAGTTGTCTGAACTTATGAGCACATGCTGGTCCTGCTTTCATTTGTTGGTTTTGGAGAGTTTTGCTCTAAAATGACCAGAACCTCTATGCTGTATCTCCCATGATTATCTATCTTCTACAACTACCTGTCCACAAGAGAAGCAGATACACAGTGGCAGGTACCTGAAGATCTCTACCTAGTGCACACTAAATTGCTAAGAGCAGGTGCTCTGTCGTTCTGTGCACTGGTAAGACAGTTTGCCCAGCAGTATGAAATCTTGATTTAAAAAACAAAATCTTAGCACAAATAACAGTCAAAATTATGCATTACAGTCCTTGTTACCTAAAGCTGCAGTTTGGAACCCAAGCAGCAATTCTAGCAGAGACTATGGCTATCAAGAAGTGACTCCCCAGCTCTGTCATTGCCATCAGTGATATAACTCTAGCCTATTGTTTGCTAGGTAGCATTTTGGCACCTGGAGTCTTGTTGTGGGGAAGGGGCCACAGTGCTGGACATGCACACCCCTTTTTGAGAACCAGGTCTAGTGTGATCCAGATACTTCTCTCACGGAACACCACTAGTTTGGGAACCGATGCTATCACAGAGAAAAAGAACATCAGTGCTGTTCACATCGCTACGTCCACTAAGTCCTTGCTGGTTATCACTCCTAGATATCAGAAATTCAAACAAGTATGATTTTCACATGATTCCTTTATCTCAGAATGATTCTCTGGATGCCTGAAGTACCTCAAACAACTTTATGCTGGTTTATAAGTCTTCTAAATCTTTTTAGAGTTTCATAAATTCTTCCTTAACCAATTAGGCCTGGGCTTTTTCATCTCCAAATCCACAGTTTGAGTGGAATATTATGGTTTAACAGACAGAAAGGCATGATACCAAAATATGCCTGCCTTTTTCCATTTTTCGAAGTGCCTGATTACATGCTCTCAGTCAAATCAGACAACCTGAGATTCTCTTCACTCATCTGCTGAGCTCAAACCTTATCCAGCTATGCCTTTACATTGCCCTTCATAATCCCAGGATCTCAAGGCCAAGTATCAGCACAAAATACAGAAAGCCTCCCTCAACAAATCCAAAATTGCTGGTAAACTACCCAGTATCACAAAAATAAATAAATAAACAAATAAATAAATCTGCAATCATTTTGAATTATAAAACTATACTGGGTAAATCATTACAGACTAACATACTAAGTGCTATCCAGAAGTCAGAGGAAGAATCAGAAATTCCAAAAGATGTAATGAATAAACTACCACAGGCAGAGCCGAATACTTACTGTGAATCAATAATTTACAAATTATCTTAGTAGCATTAAAACTCAACAGCCAACCAAGTTAATTTCCCTTCAAAACTTTCTTCATCCTTTCTTTCCCCTTAACTTGATTTCTCTCTCTTTTTTTTTTTTTTTTTTTTTAAATACTGGTTTCTTAAGAACTGTTCCTGAAAATGGTTCCTGATCACAAATCCATTGCAGTATCGTTCTACCAGAGGCATAAACCTGGTGATACCCCACTTTAAAGGATAATTTAATGAAATTGAAGTGTTAAAGAGTGGAAGAAAATTAATTTCCTCTAATATTGTCCTCTTCTGAATACTGCAGCTTGTACAACTGCACATGGAAAAACTGGAATCTATGAACTCTGAAACCTCTGATTGCATCAAGAGGACACTTTTACAGTGTCTATAAAAGAAAATGAGCCCTTCAAAATATCCAATTTCTGGGTGAAAATCATTTGTTCATACGGAAATGAGTAAGTGTAAATGTCTCTTCCAACCTGTAGTACCAGACACTTCAAAAAAAAAAAAAAAAAAAAAAAAAAGGAAAGAAAAAAAAAAGGATGGCTCCCAAAGACAGTCTACACTTCTAAAAGGAGGAGAAAAAATTAAATCAAGAAGATTGAATTGAGACAGTTTCAATCAAATGCTGATGAGCTCAGAAAGTGAAAGGATTCAGAAAGAAGATGGAATACTTACTGCTGGAGGCAGACAATTCTTTGGGGCTGGAGGACATTGGCTGAGCACACAACTGACAGAGACAATCCCTTCCATTAAAGGTAACTCGATCACCTGGTGGAAATGGGCGCCTGGAGAGTTAAAAAGAAAAACCTATTTTAGCAAAGGTTACGCCAGAAATTCTGTTCTGTTCCCCATGCCTCAAGTTTGCTGCCTTCCACCAGTGCAATTAATATTTTACAGAAACTCGGGCCAAAGAGTTTCTGCAATGTGGCCTTGGCAAAGCCAGGCACTGAAAGAAATCCAACCCACAGATGCAAGCAGAGCAGAGGTTAGACTTGCCTTGTATTTTGGTTTCAAAATGTTATACAACATTCTTTATCTAAAGAGAAGAACATCTTGAGACTTGTGTCTCATAGTGATGCCTTTCTCCCTGTTTTTCTTGTACTGGGTTCAGGCCACACTAGTTGAAAGGGATGACTTACTTGCAAACAGTACAGGCAAAGCAGGTTGGATGGTACGTTTTTCCCAGAGCTGTCACTACTTCTCCTTCAACGAACTCCCCACAGCCGTTGCAGCGGGTCCCATACATGCGCTGGTAATCCAAAGTACAAAGGTATTCCCCATTCTTAATGAAAAAGCCTCCTTGTGCCAGGTCACAGCCACACACTGGAAGAAAAAACAAACACACATACAGATTGGAAAAATATACCTACAAAGGATGTTAGCAACAGTCTATGATGCCTACAAATGAGACAACCTTGGTGGTCTTGCTTCCTTCTATCAGATTCTTGCCTTTTCTGACTGTCACTGCATGCCTTGACTTCCCAGAAAATGACTGGCATTCTGTGGCTACAAGAGACTTTGTAATAAAGAGTTTCTCTGGAGAAATGTATACTGCCACAACTTTCATGCACTTGTTCCTCAGTAAAACCTTGGTTACCTTGCATCATCCACTTAATCATGTTAGCAGAGCCAGAAAAGTAGAACTTAAGATTGACTGGTATGCTATGAAACATAAAATACGTCAGTGAAAGATACCATCTCTCAAGTAGCTGCTTTTATATTTTCCAGTCACTAGCAACTCTTTCTGTTGTTGTTTCTTTAAAAGCTGGAGTTATACGGAATGTGTATGATATAAAAAAGAAAAAAGTCTCATAACAAGAACTTGGGGCTCATGTTGCCCACTTATTGCCTGTTGCATTGTGTTTGCCTTTCTGATCTCATTCTGAGATGATCACTTAAACTGAAAAACTCACTCTCTGAGCAGCTGAATCTAAAACAACGGCAATTGACCTACTGGGGAAAGGAAAATCCTCAAACCAACCCTACTGAATTACAGGGGATGCATGTTTTGTAACCTAGGAAAGACACTGGAGGCAGCTGAAATACGATTATGTCAAACCAAGCTAGTGGTAGATGTGGACACATTCTTACAGGAAATTGCTAAACAAGGCCTACCTTCTAAGATAGGTTTTGCATTGTATTTACTCCCAGTTACCACCAATTTACAGATTTATTAGGAACAGGATGCTCCTGACTTTATATTTTACCAAAAATATGTGTGTGAGGAACCTGCTCACTTCAGCACACCTGTGGCACACCACTGGATCTTGTGGGATTTTGCCTTCAACCACCTGGAGCACTTGCAGGAATGCTTCTAACATAGGAAGGAAGAGGTTAAGCCTCTGCCCAACATCGAGCAAATCACCTATTTCCCTGGAAAGGCCTGCACTGTGTCAACAAGTCCAAGCAGGCTTTGCAGATGGAGGCAGTTTTACTGTGGCAGTATCAGGCTGCAGCTGAATTTGTGCTCCTTGCTGAAAGGCAAGGCTGTCTTACGTCTTCGTTCAGGGTCAGCACACTGCTATCTCACTTACCCTGCCAAAATCTCTGAGTGGGGCCACACTGTGATCTGTGAATGAACCTATTTGTTTGGAGCTAGCTTGGAGAACAGTTTTTTCATGCTATGTAGACAGCCTCCCTAATCTACAGGTTCAATTAATGGTGGTGGATGAGTCCTTCAGTTTGACCTAATGTTTTAGAGAGAAGATCGTAGTAATATTGATTCTGACAGCAACAACAACATAAAAGACCACAACTACACAGCAAAGAAGTAACAGGTGCAGTCAGTTGCTTAGTTCCTCGTGGAATACAGTGCTGTAGAAATCAAGATAAATTAGATGGCCATGGAAAAAAGAATCCATTTGATAGAAAAATTCTACGCAGTACCTGGACCAGTGGGGATTTCCCCAGAGGCACTCACTGATTTTAGGCCACCAAAGCAGTCGGGAGCAATTCTTTCTTGTAAGGGCATGTGGAAGAGCCTCAGGAAGAAGGTAAGACTGCATTATCTTCTTTTTGTCTGGGAATCAGACAATCTTTTTGACCCCAACTCACGAAGAGTTGGGGTCAACTCTCAGAGTGGTACTACCCACTGGCCTGCAAAGCCACAGTACAGCCAACAGAGCCGAACTGGACTCTTCATCTAGTTTCCCAGCTGAAACTATTCCAGGGATATTCAACCCTGGAACCTGCCCACAGATCTCTAATTTACTTGTCCAAGGAAAATATAGTTTGTACCAACGCAATCCTGCTTCCACTTCAGGGACACAAGATGAGCAGAAGACACGATTTCATAAATACAACCAATTTTACTATTTTATACATTATCACACATTTTTCCCCTCAAGCATGTGCATTATTTTAAGCAGCTTTCATGCTGCTGCTTCTCTTTGAACCAATGAATATTTCAGGAATGTTGTGTGGTTTTGATTAACTCCTCCATTCCCCAGATAATGCTGAGCTGTCCCACCTTCACTGCATCAACACTTTTTGCAATGCTTTAAGAAGTATATTTGAAATGTTCAGGGTACATTTTCAGTATTTATTTACACATAAATACTGGGAGAAGGCTGCAGTAGAGACAGTCAAGCGTTAAAAATCTACCCGCATCTCCACTATCTATAATTTATGATACGTGCAGCCAAACCATATGACAGAATAGTGGATCTTGAATATGGCAAATGGGTATAAAGAGTATTAACCATCTGTATTTTGGACAAAGTAATTTCCCAAGAACTGATATTACCTTTGAGTGGCTAATCTGCACTGGTTGTGTGTTGGTCTTTTACATGCTGCATTCCCTGTACTTCATGGATTAGACAAAAAACACTGCATTTGAATATGGAATTGTAGCCACATAAAATGCTAGTCATGTAATACTTTACTGGGAAAAATAAGAGTATTTATTAAAGGGTGAGAGACCAGCTGAGGATTTCTGTGAGTTGGCGGTTTTTCACTATTAAATGCTTATTCACCAGGAACCTGTTTTGCTTTAAGAAAATATTCATAGTGCTACATTGGCACTTTTGGTCAACTTAAGAGGCAGAAAACAATCCATTCCCAAAACTGCCAATTCCTAATGAAGGGAAAGTAACACGAGAGATAGGAAACTGAATTTTACAATTCTGCTTTAGTTTAGGCTGAACCAAGACTTGAACCTGAATCTAAAATCCCAAAGTAGCACCAAAAATACCAGACTGTTTACTTCATGTGGGTTTTTTAAAGGTCCACTTTATAGACCTCTGTGAGAAAGCATAAATATGAGCTGCTAGATGACTTCTTAAAAGTATATGCATATGGCAGATCCCAGGCATTTTGAAATGTTATTGTAACAGTAATTAATAGAATACTAATAAAGGTCACATACTAAAATGCCAGTTAGAATTGAAGGAGCATCAGTACTAGCATTCTTCCAGTTTCCCATTTCTGCATAGACCAGTGTTAATATTTATATGCAAACAAATGACATTTGCACAAGCATATGTAAAATAGGTTTGCTCTGCTTTGATGCCTAGAAGTTGTCAGGGATTACTTCAGTATTCAGACTGCTAGATCCTGTGGTTACATTGCGTGGACTGGGGTACTGGTATGGAATGCCCCATACTGGATGCTTCAGAAGGTGCTAAATGTCATGAGGAGTTATGGAGTGCTCATGTGTCTACATGCAAGTTTCTTTTTTACCTCCTTTAGCTTGTAGCTTTAAAGCCCAAGCCTACATATATTTTGGCCTCAAGCTGAAGGCAGTCCATACACCACTGTCTCAGAAGCCTTATATTTAACTTTCTGGCTGTTCAATGTGGTTCCCAGTTCTACCACTGAGTCACTTTCTGAAAAACTCACTTAGTCATCATGGTTGGTATAATAAGGTAGGATGATGAAGTAATTTTCCATGCAACCTGTGTTCTAGCTTCTTCTGACAATCCATCTTCACCGCATCATACAAAGGGCTGTGGCAGATGCATCATTGTTTGCAAAAACCTCTACAAACTTTGAATCAAAGAGTTCATACTCTCTCAATTATTAAGCTTCGTCCCTTTTGCTTGGGGGAAAAAAGGATGAAAACGTGGGATAAAATTATTTGGAGAGTGTTACAAAAGCAGTAGTGACTGTTCTAAAAAAGATGTTCCCCCAATTACCCTTCTCCTTATGAAATCACCTTTCCAGTCCATCTCTTATGCTTTTTGCCAGTCACTGAGAGTTAAATTCTCTTACTGGCAAGTCATGAATGCAGACACAAGTAGAACTGTTTATTATGTGAACCACCAGCAGATTCATCATCTCTGGCTTCTTCACAGCAGGAAGCACACACCAATCTGCAAGAATTAAAGACAAGTTCTGGCAACCCCACATTACGATGGATTTTCGCAGGCAATTTAGCACGTGTGTTCCTATCACTAATCAGCTTTAAGCTACATGGACCAAACAAGGGTCACTCAGACTGTTAACATCCGTTGGTTGGAAAAATGCTGTTCCAACAGGCTGCTTTCACTTGGAGTAAGAGATGGAATCAGAAGAGATAAACATGACAGAATCCACACTTGGTGTACAACTTGGTATACAAAGAAGGGACTTAAACAGCTTTTTTCTTCTTACAACTGCGCAGAAGTAATGATTCTGACCACAAATCCCCTCAAGCTTAAAAATATTGCATTAGCACACGTTTATAACCACCGTAGAAATACCACTGAAAAGATGAACTGATTGTGATAGATTTTCTTTTAAATGAACACAATCTGCCTAGCACTGTTCATGCCACAAACAGCAGATGCAATGAAGTGAAACCCACTGAGTTCAATATATATGTACAATAAATCCCAGTGGTGTGATGTAGGCAATAACTGTGATACAAGTATCATGTCATAAAACAACAAAAAAATAAATCCACAGTGATGACAGTTAATATGAAACATCAAAGTATTTTGCTTTGTTTTTTTCCTGTGCTGATGGGAAAAAGAAACACTTCAAGAGAATTAATTATTGTAGCCAGTAATGATTATTAAATCCTGCTTGAGAAGGTGAAAACGAAAAAGTATTTTGTAAGCATCCACCACATGGAAATATTCTACCACCAACAGTTCTTCATGAGAAAAACATATTCCCTGAGATATCACAAGAATAGAGACCAAAAAATAAAATAAAATAAAATAAAATAAATCAGTATCAACAACTTATCTTCAACACCTCCTGGACAACACCAGACTTTGTTTCAGAATCTGTGTACCAAATGCTCTCATATTCCAAACATACAATCCTGCCTCTCTTGTGAATGGAATGAGCTGAAATACCCTTGTGCTGCTGCCGTACAGACTCTTCTTTCTTTCTTCAACTGTAATGGAGCCTCTCCTTTGCATCTTTGGAGCACAGGACTGGAGCCTGCCTCAGTGCTGCTGTCAGCTCTCAAAGCCTCAGAGCTCCAAGTGCAAGCCCAGGCTATTAAGACAAAACATAGCTGCTCAAGAGCAATCCAATTGCCTCTGATCTCCAAGGAGCAGGATCATTCCTAAGCTGAATCACTTCCAAGCTTTAACAGAGATGATGAAAATGAGAAGATCAGAGTTGTTCAAAGTGAACAGAAGCAAGATTTGATCCTACCAAGCATTATGTAGGATTTCCATAGAGTTATTGTCAGAGACAGTTGAAAAAAAACAGGTCCTTTGTAAAATAAATCCACATAGATTTTAAGTGAAAATTGTTTAAAAACTGAAGAAACAAAACCACAAGAGCACACTCCATGAGCTCTCAATTTGCAGAAATGAATGCTATTCATTAAGAAAAGTCTAATGATCTGCTTTGTCATCATGCATTAAATAAGGTGCAAATTCAATTTCTTGTCCTGTTTCTTCTTTCTTGCACTTCTAAGCTTCATAGAATAATGGTACTGTTCTCAAGCAGGTAAATTTTCATATAATCTCTATTTCTTAAGACATAATGGATTTGGTGTTTAAAGGCATAAAGGAATTTGACAGTGTATCAGTTTATGTTTATCATTTACATCTAAACAAATGCACAAAAATCTGTTTCAGGGTAGTGGGTGGGATTTCCCCCCCCCCCCTTTTTTTTTTTTTTTTTTTTTTTGCCTAAGAGCTTAACAAATCCTATATTGATGAAAACAAGGTTCATGTTCTTGTTATAGTTTCAAGTTTCCACATTTCAAATCAATGAAATATTTTTCTGCCTTTGTTTCATTCCTCTTATCAGCACTTTTCTTGATGGCATAACCTTCAGTTCCATGAGTCATTTAAGGCATGAATATACGTCAAAGTACACATCAACAGAAGACCAGATGAGATCGGTACATCTCAGCAGCCATGTTTAGGCACTACCATTACAGAAAGGTTCCCAGGTGCTATTAAGAACCTGCACGCAGCATTTTGCAAAAGCTGTAAAGGAAACCATGATAACTTTTTGTCATACTCCTGCCGCTGGAGATTTTCTTTGCCATAGGCTGATGACAGACACATTTTGAGAACTATTTAGAATTGTGGCCAGTGCTCCCAGTGGTTCTGGAATCTTCTCCTTTCAACAGATTGTTTTTAGAAACAACCCTGGGAATTCAGAAGAGCTTTACCTATATATAACATATACAGGTGAACTGCTTCATTAGCTATTCACCACCTTGGCTGGAAGAAAGGTTGAGCAGCTAAAACACTTCCTGAGCAAAAGATGAAATTGCATTTCTCCCCTCCTCCCCTAACTAGGTCTGGGATCCCCATCACAAGCATCCCCTAGCCTCCAGCCAGGCCTTTCACTTGTTTCCTTGAAAAACCTTGAGGCTCTGTTTTGAACATCCTGCCTGCATGACTACTTAGTGCCAACTGTCTTTATGACACAAATATTTCCCTGTGGGGTACCTTGAAACATCTAAACGTTTAATGCAAGTATTCATTGAGCAGAAACCACTAGCGATGACTGAGTTTCGGATGAGCTCAGAGTTTTAATTTAATCAACTTCCCAATCAGAGCTGTGGCACTGCCTTAAGTGTTACTCAGTCAGCATTCTTTGGATTTCTGCTTATCACTGAAGATACAAGCACCAATCCTGCACAGGAGAAACTTTCCTGTCTGAGCCTGACATGCATGTATTTCAGTCTTTCCAGCACTCTAACAGGCAATAGCTAGCACTGAAGCTCAATAGCAAGTAAAGAACCACCATGTATGTGACAACGCGACGACTTTCCAGGTAAGATATCATTATTTTGTGCACCAGGATGGAAACAACGGCAAGAATCATTCAGCCATTTAAAACACCTTTCACATTAGACTAAGCACTAGGTGGAGATCAAAGTCATGTGTGGGTCTGTGGGAAATGAACCTTGAAGAAAATGCAGTCAGTGGAAAAATGTCAAAGTTTAGCCTTAGATTGCCTGGCTCTACCTATTTGGATGAGAGATTTCTAAAAAAATGAGCAAAACAAGGATGTAATAACGTAACAAAATCCATAACTTATGAACAAGCCAGGCAAATGAACTCGGGGGGACCTTGTGGGACCCCTCCAACTCAAGATATTCTATGATTCTGCGAAGGATACATTGACAACAAACCCAAGCAACTTTCTCTATGCTCTTAAGGATGCTATGTGCTACTCACCAAGCACCTGTAAAGCATCCTGCTGGCCTCCTGTCTTCAAAGGGATCCAGCCGCTTATTAAAATCTGACATGGCATCTGTCAGCTTTCATAAACATCAGCCAAGAAGTGCAGTTAGTTTCATTTTCTCTCAAACGTTTGGTCACCGAAATGGACCTCGGGCCCCACTAAACTGACATCAGCATTCCCCCCTTCCATGGGACTTTCTACCATGGATAAATGATGCAGAGTTGCTGCAGCTGTTTGAGATAATGAGTCAGGTCCCAAAAGTCAGGACCATCCAAACCAGGATGTTATAAACTTTCTGTTCTCTTTGTATACTGCTGCAAAAGCATTTCCAGTTCATATTTCCCAGTGCTTTCTATTTTAGTGACCAGAAATACCCTTTTGTTTAAATGAAAGCTGAGGCACTCAGGTTTTGGGAAAAAAAGAAAAAAGAAAATAGGGAAACTCAAAAAGACTTAATGATGTTGAAGGCTGTTTCTGTAAGTAAGCTGAAGAGAGCAGTTCACAAGCAGGCAAGCAGAACCACAGTGTCTGCAGAGCTTTTTATAAAGGCGTCTCTGGTTCAGTGATTCATAGCTTTGAGGGACCTTGTGCAATTTCCTGATGCTCTCACAGAGGAGCACTTTGTATCCGCCAGCCACGTTACCTGGTCCGCTGCTCAGTGTCTGAGCAGTATTTGTGGAAATGCAGATATCTCTGCACACAGTGCACTGGCTATCTGCTACAAGAGGATCCTCATGTTTAGACTTGCCGTGCACTGACACTGACCTATTAATAGCTCCAACCGCCCCGCAGTCACATTGCAGCCTCCTCCTGCTGCCACTGAAGGAATCTGATGACAGATCAAAGGTCAAAGAACTAATGATTTAAACCACATTCCAGCCTGTTGATACAGTGTCTGCTTACGTGACCCTAACTGCTTCCCTGTCCTTCAAGGGAGGAATATCCAGCTCAAAGTCAAAGATTACAGAGCATCCCAAAATCTAAACTTAGGAGCTCTCCCCCGTTAAGCTCTTTGAACTACAGATGACGGAGCCTTGTAAAAGTCATCCCGTAGACAAAACAGATGTGTGCCTGGAACCTGAACATGCCATAAAGGATACTGCAAGTGCCTATTGATGTAGGCTTTCCTAAACAACCCTCAAAAACATCTAACTTGGAAGGAGAGAGATAGCACATTTGTTCTGTAATTAAGAAAACATTTTACGCTAATTTCTAGCAATGTTTTAACAGAAGCTACAAGTTGCTTCTCCATGGGAGACCTGGGCTTGTGGAACGCTTCCTGAATGCCAAGACTTGGCTTTGTCTCATAATTAGCAGGAGTACTAGCTGGTAATTGCCATTTGATATCTGACACTGCTATTGCATGTAGAACGTTCAAACACAGTGAAACATTTCCACCTGGCACAGCCCAGTCAGATAGTGGACATTTATGACATTTAGTAAGGACTAGAAAACTTGAGGACACTACCCATATCCATACAGCAGGATTACTCATTTATGAGGTGGTTGGCATTTTGTTTTTTCTTTGTTTAGACTCTACTACATGGAAGCTTTGTTTTCCAATTTATAGTCAAAATCAAGAATAGGGACACTGTCCACCATCTGAAATGCCCCTAATATTACATTACCTTGTTAAGGGAACACAGCCTGTCTCTCTACATGCACCAAAAATCAAGCATTGTAAACTTTTACTTGTTACTAGCAAATCTTTGAGCTGTTTTTGTTGTTTTGGCTGTATTGAAACCAGCATTTCCCTCTACCCAAAAAGATGAATCACAGGCTTATTATTAAGTCTTATTATAGCAATTTTTCTAGCCTCAAAGTTTCCTGTCCTGGTACTTGCAATAGTGCAAAATGAACCATAATCTACTGTCAATAACAACAACAACAACAACAACAAAAATAAATTACCAATTCATATCAGATCACAGCTTAAACTGATATTAAAATCTCTGCTAGAGCACATAGTAACTTATGCCCTGATATGCATACTTTATGGAAGTAACAGACATTGCAGTATATAGTCTTAGTTTTCCAAATAAGTTATTAATGTGCATGGAAGCTTACAAAAATATATTTTTTACTTCTTTATATGCCACTAATTTATTCTTGTTATTGTTATTAAAGACAAAAAGTAAAAAAAATGAGACCTCAAGCACAGTCTCCTCTCCCTCCAACCTTCACATCTCAGCCTCCCTCCTTTCCACCTGCTGCTTCCATTGCCAGGTAACCATTAACACTTTGGTTAGACAGCGGTGTGCTCTTGGTAATACATAAACTACAACCTGTTTATTACAATTGGAAATTAATGCACGAGGCAAAACAGAATCCAATTAAACCTGTATTTGTAACACAGAATGGTAATTTCTTAGCAAGGTGAGTGACTTTGTTATTACACAGCAAAATGCAACTGCTCTGCATACTGCTTCTAAAGTTACACTCCTAAACATTTCTTACTGTCCCCTGTCCATCATGCCCTTGTTAACTCCAGCTCCAAGTCAGCTGCTGGCTGCCTGAGATTCCTTGCCTATCAGGAGTTGTGAGGAGCTCACCTTCTGGGGCACAAGGCACACCATTTTCAGCTCTGTTCTTTTATCAGCTTTTATGCGGAGCTACAAATAGAACCAGCCAGCCTTGCTGGAGAGATAGGACAAAGCAGCGGTATGCATTTGGTTCTCAGTGGGCATGGAATAACTGCTAGTTACCCTTTATCTTGGGGGCATGTAAACACAGTGATTGGTAGAAGTTTTCCTTGACGCCTTTGTCAGGGAGCAGTTTTACTGTCTCATTTTACCAAGATTGATTCCAGTAATGGACACAGCACCAAACTACTGTGCATGAGAACCGCCTGATCATGTTACGGGACATGGGAGCACGTCCTGGGCTGGCCAACGCAGCACGGAGGTTTAAGCCCCTGCTTTCCATAGTGCAGCACCCACCACTGGCACACGCAGTGAGCAGTCACAGCGTGCCTACGTGCCTCTGACACAACCTAGGAAGCAGGATTATGATCATATCAAACCCGCTTAACAGCAGGCTGTGAACAACATTGTGAGCATGGACAACAACAACAAAAAGGAATCCCATATACAGCAGACTAAAAATGGTCTCACTGAAACCCTGCTACAGTACAACTACTGTGACAGCTTTATGAGGAAATGAGCTTTTTCCTCATCTTCATTAGACTATCGGAATAAGTCTAGAAGTAAAAGCCTAAACATTTTCAGCAGGTGTCTGTCTGTTCAGTCATAAGAGCTTGTTCAAGGCTTTCACTCTGTAAATGTATGTATGAGCTGAAGGCTCAAGAGCAAATATTGCTATGCATAAAGGAGAAAGACAACTAAACCGCATGTAGATGCAGCTGATGCATTCTGCTCTCAGCATAAGTTGTTGTTTCCTATGGCTAACAGCAAACTGCATAAAGTGAGAGGGTCTAACTCTACCTTCTGTAGAGGAGCCACGTTAAATTAACCGCTCATTAGACTAAAAGGAAAAATGCTTAGTCTAGCATCTGTGTACCACTTGTATGAACCATATGGTCAGACAATATGCAATATGAGTAAATTACTATACAATTTAAACAAAAAAAAATGTATTCACTTAAATGTGAGAGGTCAACAGCAAACAAGCTCTGAAATTCAGGTAAAAACAGAACTTGGAGCTACCTCCTCCACATGATACTTTTCTTCCTCTAAGTGAAAGACACAAACACAAAAAAGACAAAACTCACTGGCAAACCCAAATAATAAGGCATAGACTGTTAGTGGGAGCCTTAGAGATAGTAGGAGACCAAAATGAAAATGAAGACCACAAAAAAAAAAAAAGTGGATGCTGGAAAAAGAAGTAGAGGCGTAGCAGTACTGAGAGACTGTGAAAAAAAAAAATGGAGACAGAATTAGTGGGGGGCCAAAATCAAGTGTGAGAACATTCTGAGTCTCCTAGTAGTGGTACATTTATCGCCCCTGCTCATGAATCAAATATCCAATATAATCTTTCTTTTCAATTACACTCTAAATGTTTGCACGTTGAATTTGTTCTGTGTAGTGTTGATCACCTTGCTGCTTTTATGAGGGTTATTCAGCCCTTTTACTACCCATTCTTTACCTTGCCCACCCACAAACCCTATACGTATTGAGCAAGAGGAATATCCTGCAGATCACAGGAAGCTTTACGTCTCATAACAGCTTCAAGGTACATTTTCATAAATTGACTCATTTCTAACAGGTGAACATGAAGGTCTTACCTTTGCAGGTGAAGCATTTGATGTGAAAGTGTCTGGCCTGAACACGGAGTACTTCACCTTTACATGGCTCTCCACATTTATGGCAGTGGATGACTGGCTTTTCTGACGGGTGGTGAGGCTCTTGAGGATGGGCCACTGTAAAACAAACAAATATGATTTAAACCTAAAGAATTTCTGTTATACATATATCTGTATTCCCAGTAACTTCTCATCACAAGTTCATCCGATCACATTTCACACTCATCAAAAAAGTCAAAACCATTAAAAAAAAAATAGTCTTTTCATAAAACAGTAGTTTAAGCCACCCTTATTCACTGCTTCTTTCCACTGAGGCTGCCATGGACATGTGAAGACGAAGAAAAATTCCCTCCGCAGTTTTGACACCACAAAATGTTTCAGAGTCCATAAGCTTTTCTTTCCAAGAACATGAATGCATGTAATTCATTCAACAAACACACAAGGCAGCAAGGACTGGACTATTTTAATAAAAAATAAAGAACACAATCCAAGAAAAAGAATGAAAGGAAATCAATTCCAAGTCATGTTTTGGGAAAAAAAGATGAATGAGGTAGCTTGACTTTGCATGCAAACGGCTATAATAAAACTACAACCCTCTCAACTTTGCTTTAGTACATACAGTGAAAGCACATCTGTAGAGAATAGAAGCCAAGCTTATTTATTTCTTGCAGAAACAACTATCTCATGCAAATTAGAGATATTATGAGTAGACAGAAATGCCCAAAGCATATGCAACATAGTCAGGGTGACAAAATTCCAGGTACATGGTACAGGGAAATCAGCAATCCCACAGCTCTTAGCAGTGCTTGGGCAGGAACAGGAAAGGTTTGTGTCAGCTTTGTTGTATATTTCATTGCAGTAATAAAAGTTTTATTGTTCCACATTTGGCTTCTGTAAAGCAATGTTTAACTTTTTCTTCAGATGTGCCTTGTGTCAGCCCTGGGCTCCAATAGCAATGCGCGGGTGTAAGGCAGAACAAAAAAAGTGTCTCAGCTGGACTGTGTGAAGTGGAAAGTGTTTCCCAGAATGTTCCCAAACAAAACTATGTTCCCTCAAATCCCCCTCCTAAATCCCATTTTAGCAGCAGAAAGCTGTCCTAATGCTGCTCCCAAAGTACTGATACTTATCAGTGATACCTATCAGAACATGGCAGAGAAAACTTGTATCTCTTCAGTCTTCCTACCATTCCTGCCCTGCTTTTCTTGGACTGACTGCTGATATACCCATACCATTTTCCCTGCCGCTGGCAGTCATATTGATTATTTTAGCTCAGCATTTTCTGGAGCTCTCTTTCTCTTTCCTGATATCTCCCCAGCCAGGATAATATATTTTTTTTTTCCAGGTTAGTGCTTACACAGCAACAGAACACATACCTTGTTCATATTTGCTATACCAGTTTCCTCCCCTTCCTCAATGAATTTCTATGAAAGAAACCTATCACTTCATGAAATTCTTCTACATTACTGTCCTTTATAAATGCTTTTGTGAAGAAATGTGTTGCTGTAACTGTGTGAGATACAGTAAGTACAAGACTAATAATAAAAAAAATGACTTAAGGGGAGTAACAGCATGCAGAATAGAGAAGAAAACATACTCCAGGCAATAATTTCTACTGTAAATTCAGCCAAACTAACATGGCAGCTGCTCTTCTGTTTCCCCCCCCCCCCCCCCAATCCCTTTCAAAGCAAATGACTGAATTCCTCTACTCAAATACCAAGTTTTGAATACCTCCTCTTCTGGTATTGAAGCCTCACTTCAATTACTTCCCTCGATTCAGTCCAGAATCAGAGCGCAGTTGGCAATGCCGACCAATGTTTTAATTAGTAGTTCCATCTAAATAAGATCCCAGTAAATGCCTTGCCTTGAGTGAACCTCATCTAACAGGCTGCAATACAAAACTATTTCTGGAACAGAAGTTATTATTCTTCCAAACAAGACTATTAACGATTAACTTGTAACCAAGGAAACACACAGTTTATGCAATAAGGAGGAAAAAAAAAAAAAAAAAAAAAAAAAACAGAGGGAGACAAGCAGGGGGCTAGCAAAGGAAATTATGTGGAAAATTCCCCTTCTGATCCAGACAGCCCAAGGTGGGCCTGGAGCCAACAGAAGAAAAGGTATCGGAGCAGATTTTTTAAAGTTGCTCAGAGGAGGAACTGAACTGAGGATTTGGGCAAATGTCATCTAGGACTCGCACGGTGCAGAATGAAATCTGTACCTGCAATGTTCTGCTCACTAACTTGTGTGGAGGACACCCTAGCACATGCTGCATGCCAGCACTCAGACCTTCTGGTATTGATGTGAAATACAAGTTTTTGCTCTTTATTGGGAGTAAGTAAATGTTTTCAAGACTGGTCCGACAATGCAACTTCAAGTTCTGCCTTTACAGCCCTTTAATGAATACAAATGCTGTTGGTTGCTATTTACAGACCGATCTCTTTAGTGAAGCTAATTACATTGCTTGTCTTACTGGCCTCAGATTGGAAATGTAGGTCAAGATTTGAGTAATTGACTTGTTCTCTTGCAAGGAATTGCTTGCAAGCTTTTTTCTCTGGACATATGCAACACACAGAAGGCAGAGTAGACCCTTTATAGGCATCAGTGAGAGAACAGGGCCTATGAGCGAAACAGGCATCAGAACAGGGAGTTAAATAAAGACTAATACCTTTACAAGCAATTTGTTTAAAGTGTTCCTGACTGAAGACCAGCCAGCTTACTGGCCATGTAAATTGTGAGCTACTTTGGGCCTGAAAACCCAGAGCTAGAAATTAAGAGAGGTTCTGGGAGCTCAGGATTCTTCAGCTTGGATTATGGTGGCAGGCCAGACCATCCAAACCTGAAGCAGGTCACAGTGCGCTGCTCAGACGACTTAATTACCTTAGTGAATGCTTATGTATAAATGGATAAAAATGAATTTTATCTAGAAGAAAGCAAGTATTTTCTTTCAATTTACAGTAGCTAGGAGCAAACCTTCATGATCTGTTTTAGCACACTACGCAGTTTTCTCAGGTTACTCTAAAATGGATTTCTTTCCAATTGAAAAGAACATAAACTAATAATTTTGAAGGAGAAATGCTCCCAGAGCAACACATTCTTGGCTGAGTACAGGGGCTCACAGTTGTCTTTGTATCATAAGCTGCATACTTTCTGTATGAGTGTGGAAATCTAAGTCAGGTATTTACCAGCTCTAGCATACTGGTGTGCACTGGTACTTGTCTCCATACAAGCCATGTCAGATGAATTCAAGATGCAATTTTCTGTCCCTTTAGCCCAACCAGCGTAACATGGCACAGGGATCCCTTAGTGCAAGATTAAACACTGTGTGCTTGTCTACCTCACATCAGAAAGGTGCAGGTGCCTACTAATAGAAGGGATCGTTTAAAACATATGTTTTTCTATCAAAAGTACAAAAATACCCCAGCGACTAACACATTTTGTTTTTATTTTTCTTTTTAAAACTGGCTCTAGCTGAACTAGTGCAATGTCCACACCTGAACAAACCCCAAGAGATGCTGGAAGCAGACATATGGGGCAAATGGGTGTGAGCATTTATTTGAATATTTCATTTTATTTTTATTCCTTCAGAACTTTTCAGGAATAACTTTGAAAGCTACAACACCTACAGATTTCTAAGCTGTAACACTCTAATTTTGCACAGACTAGTTAGAAGAGATCATCAATAAAACTTTCGCCAAAGTTTCAAGTTCCTTTTTTAGCAGTTTTTACTTGTGATGCAGCTATGCCCTGCCTGGACTTTTCATTTTTATCTTTAGTAATGAAAAAAAATCTCTGGGCAGAGATGTACACAACTTTTCAAGACAAGCTAGGCTGAGACTTCCACTTTTGCTTAGAAGACCAGCTTAAATGAATAATGAATGGATAATTAATGCTTTCTTCAGCTCACTTGGGTTTCCAATATGACAGATCAATGGCCTATTAAACTTTCCATTTACCCAGAGTACTAAGTACGGACATCTGGGGAAGTCTGGATTACTTTATTTCTTCCTTAAGGAAAGAAACAGAGAAAAAACAAAACCTCAGTTTTCTGAGGAAATTTCTGTCACTAATCTTGCTTTGTGCTAATCTCACTCCATTGATTTATCAGCATAATTTGTGTTATTCTCTACATCCCCTTGTGAATCATGCCATGTTGATTTCATTGCATTTAGCAACTTCACTACATTGATGTAAATTCAAAGCAACTCTACCAGCTTGAGAGTGCTCATTTCTGTATTTTACCAAAACATCTCCAAATAATCCCAGATTTCCAAAGAAAAAGCAACAATTAAAGAAAAAGAAAAGAGACCATTAACAACCCCATGTTCATGACAAGACTGAAGTACTTTCTGAACAAAATTCGGGAATTAATTTGCTGTGCAAAGTTTAAATCTGCCATGTCAGTGCTGCTTTACGTAGAGCAGATCATTGTGCAAAGGTTTAATAGCAATTACACATCTTGCTGCCTCAGCCAGAAAAAGAACCTCAGCACCAAGTCCTTCTGAAATGGAAATTACAGGTATTACCTGAAGAGTAACAATTGTTGAATTAAAGAAAACAAGAAAAATAAATACTGCAGCCTCCCTTTCTGATGATTCTCTCCCCCAGCTTGACCTGAGTGCAGAGCTGTTGGGAAACCAGACAAGTTGAGTGACTCTGAGCTGCAGATTCTGCTGGCAAGACTCCACGGCTCTGCTGCAAGCCACAAAATACTTCGGCTTTTTATTGGAAGTCAGAAAGAAGCTTCTGGGAAACGCCTTGCTATGAGCATGCTGCAAAGCAGAGGTTACAGCAAAATATGCTGGCTTCACTTCTGCTCTTAATTGAAGTAAAAAGCAGCTTCGTCTAAATTTAAACATAAGGAAGATATGGGCTAGTGTTGCCTAAAAGGTGAATTTTTTTAGTTTTCACATGTGCATGCCTACCTTTGCAGATAAATGCAGAGTTACGCTCAGTGAATTCTGACCATGTTGCAGCAGCTGGGACTTTTCACTTCCTGCTAGGATATACAATTTTTATGACTTCTGGCTGCACAACCTCTGGAGGGTTTTTGTACACTAAGAACATCCTGCACCCAGAGCAGTGCAGGTGAGGGGACCTTTGGGATTTCACAGCTGTGCCCTTCATATCTTGAGTGGCCTAATACAGACAGTAAGCTCAGAAGTGTGAACTGCGGCAAAAGCTGCTCTGGGATGAAAGGCACCAGAGAAGCACGCTCAAGGAGCAGGCCTGCCATATCACTGCCCTGTGCTCTCCTTGTGAAGACAGGAGGCCAGCACAGGAGAGCCTTGAGGAGCTACTGAAATACCTATTAAAAAGAAGGGTGACAAATAGTGTCGTTTTGATTATCAGCAGATCCAGGTCTTGACTCTCAAGTTTGAGAACCCCGTCAGCTGAGGTGACCAAATCATGACCAAGACTGAAAGCAACCCCAGAGCTGCCAGCAGCAGACAGAGAAGGCATGGTGGTTGCTGCCTGCAGGCATGGGACAGGGACATGGGGAACTGCGGGACACCCTGGCAGGAGGCACTCCCTGCAGACAGCAGCGAGCTGCATGTCTACACACGTAGGAAAAAGCCTAAGGCAAAATCCTAGACTGCAGCTTGCTTACGCTGTTGCCATTCAAATTTTACCTGGAGAACCATATTTTAGAACTCTCTTCCTGGAAATTTGTCTTAAAGCTTTTCTAGCAGTCTACATATAACCAGAGAAGCTACCTTTAAAGGGGGAAAAAATCTTAAACTCCTCTTTGCCATATTTTAGATGCTTTCTGGCATTTTCCACAAAAGTATTATTTTCCTATTCCAATTAGCCTACTACTGAAAACAGAGAAGACCTAAGAAAAACTGACAGTTTACCTCTGTATCCTGTTGAGTTATCACCATAACATTTGCTTCCTCTGCCACAGTTTCTTCAGCTAGAATAAACAAAATACACCAAAGGTATCTATCCTCAAAATAGCATCTCATGGCCAGCCATGGGCAGGATTACAACACAATAATGAACAGACGACTCTCTCTTCACCCCCTGCACCCCTCAGCTTGACAGGTAACAACTAAAACATTTTCACAACACACTATGCAGACAATAAGACACAAAATCACAGCACTTGTCCAGCCTAGAAATAGATTACATTGTCATCTTGAGAGATTCATTAAAAGCAAAAATGAGTTATAATAGCATTAATGAGTGGAACTAGTTAGCTAGGATGAGAGGCTGGGAGAATTCACAAGAACAACAGTTCAGAAAACGTTCTAAGGAAAAATATCAAACTCGTAATTTACATGAAAATAGCATGTGAAGATTTTCTTACCAGAAACCATTTAAAAAAAAGTCAAAACATACCATTTTAAAATAAGAAAGTTGCTATTTAGGTACTTCCCTAAGTATTTGTATGTATACCACATAGGTGGAGCTGATGCCACCCAAAGAATGAAATACATTTACTGACAAATGCCAAGTAATGACCTAAAACATGAACAGCTGTAACTTGGAATCAAATAGTCCACTGCTATTTACAAACAAAAAACTGGAAGTTCATGTCACACACATGCATACATATAAGAACTGTGGAAGTATCACTGATGCTGTTCCCGATACAAAAGCATCGGAGCCTGTGTGACATTCTCTAAGCCAGCTGTAGTACTGCCTTCTTTTGCTGGGCAACAATGACTTTCACCTCCTCTGTCCACATGTGTTTGCCTTGGTCACTTGCCATGAGTTCGTAACAGTGAACACAGAGTATGTTTTGTAGCATGTTTTGCAGAAACAAAAAGACTTGACAAAATTATTCCACATGTATATGTAACATGATACAACATATATGACAACCTGTGTTTAAGAAAAAATAATCCTTTCCCAAAGGAGTTAATGAACAGCTTGTTATTTATGATCAAGTTCTGTTTTAAGCTCAAACAAGAAAAAGCAGTAGGCAGTTTAAAACCCATTCTCAGTAATGAAAAGGCACTAATCTTACAATGAAGAATGCAGCAAGCTAAGACTTGCTGTGAAACATGATGTTGAAACAAATGTTGACTAAGCTAAGCCAGTCTTTGAATTAAAAATTACATTATTCAACATGATTGTTAACAGATGGGTTACTGGATAGGTAGTTAGCAAACCAAAGGGCAGAAGCATTAAGTGATTTTACTCTGCCATATTTCTATATTAGTATAGAGTAACTTTTCACAAAAATAGATGATATCACAAATTGTGTAGTAAAAAGATTGCAAACTGAGACTGCCTAATCTAATGTTGTGAGAATACCTTTATTTTTTATCTTCCTCACTTCAGCAAAAGTTCTCTGCATTTGCTCATACAACCAACTTACTAAAGGACAGAATTTCAAGATAATCAATTCACCCTTCGAATCTCCTTACCAATGGATTGGAGGATCACAGTAAGCATATGTTTCTCACATCTAATATCTGCAAGTCTATAACGCAGCAACTGTATTGGCCTGGAAAGTGGCAAAATCATTTTGTTCTGTATATGCCTTCAACACACGGTACACAAAAATATCAAGTCATCTCAAAAGTGTCTTTTTTTCTTCCTCTAGCATAGGATGGGGGTAATTAGAAATTCAAGAGCTCCTCAGAGTACTCTGAGCAACTATCTCATATACATCATTTGATGTCTGAACCAAAATTTTACTCAAAACAATTAATAAATAGAAGTGTCAAATCATTCACGGCAAGTCCTCAAGGATCCTTAAGGCTGCACAAAGCAAATTTCTGAAGTTAGCAGAAAAAGCAATGGCTTTTTCCAAACAGCATGGAAATTCCATCTTACTAATGAACAGCGTTTACCTGTAACAGCACTCAAACATCAGACAGGCCTCTAAACTAGCTTAACTCAATCCACTTGTAGATTTTAGGGGACCCCTGCATAGGGACCTACTGTTACTGCAGTATGAATGAAAAATGGGGAAAAGCCTGTACAGAAATAGGGCTTTCACAAAGACCTTTCAAAACAGAATCTGTAGTAAAGTGTCCCTCAGTTACCACCAGCAATCTTCTCACCATGGGTATCCTACGAGGCCCTTTGCAGAGAGACCTATACTCAGCCATCGTTCCTCTGGTTAGCACCTGAGGTGGTGGGTAGCAAACAGGTTCTCAAATCCACCAATGCTGCTTCAAGTTGTCTTCAGAGAAAAACAAACACACATTTCTTTGAATAAACTAGCCATTTATTGACTCTTTGATGCAGCAGTAATAAAAGATAACCCTCATTGTTCTGCAAGGCTGCGTTTCTACTTGAATTATTTCTTTAATGTGGTATCATTTTAAGATCCTAAACTAACACCAAGTTCCACAATTCTGCCATGCAGATTATATTAACATCTGTGACATCAACCTGGTGCTAACAGCGCTGGGAATTAGGGAATAAATTAGCGAGCTACCCTTGTGACACTGTTTACAGGACCATGCCTATTAGGCTCTTGTACAGCAGAAATTCAACAACATTTTCACTTCTGAAGAGGCATTACTTTGTTCGACCCTTATGCTAGCGCTTGCTCCTCATTTTGCAGCTTTGAGAAGATTCCTCTGCTTTCCAGCTTCTGTTTTCCTGTCAATATATAATTTGAAACAGCAAATAACATATGTCCCCGAGCTATACAAGGCATATATCATTTCTGGGTGTATAGTACTTTATGATTAGCCCATATGAAAGCTAGCAGTATTTCTCTCACTGTCACCTCCTACACAACGGTGGAGCTAACTTACACCACAAAAAACATTGTCATTAATGAAATATATGACTTTGCTGCAAAAACACCACACATCCCCCCCAAAAATGGAGTCCAGCTTTGAGACAACACTGAAGCACTTACATAGCTTCAAATCCCAGTGATTCAATTAGACTCACAGAGATACTCTGCTGAACAGAATAAGCTTAAGACAAAGTCTAAGTGTTCTTCTCAGCCAGATCCCCAGTGAGCCTGAAAGCTATCCAGGCTCAGCGAAGGCAAGGATTAATCATCCTTTTGGGGATACTGACTGTTCTCTAGGTGGAAACCCATGTTTGTTACAAATAATCCTTTTTAAATTAGTTATGGATTGCCCCCAGAAACAACAAAATCCTGTTCTTTTATTTCTCCCACCCAAAGGACACAGCACATTTTGATTAGTTGAACTTGGTATTTTCTCCCAGTATGCACTCATTTGCCACAAAAAGACCTATTCTCCTATGGTGGCAGGCCCAATTATCACGCTATCCTAACCTATAAGGTCTTTCCTACCACACGAGGACACTCAGGGGGAGGCCCAACTTGGAAAGGCCCATGGCCCGTGGTGGAGCCCCGGCGGAGTGTCTGGGTATGACCAAAGGGGTGCCCAAAGTCCTGGAGCTGACCCGACCCTGGGGCTCCCTTTTGTTGTCAAAGGTACTGCATGGGGCCTGGGGCATGGGGACAGGAGGCCACGAAGGAGGAAGGAGAGAAGCCACAGTGTGTTTATCAAAGTGTGAGTTTGTTTGCTCTTATTTTTCAATAGCAGAATCAAAAATTAGAAGTTTGTTAATTGGCAATAAATTAAATTGATCAAAACTCCCCAACTCAAAACTGTTATGTCAGTCTGTGGTTCCCCTTTATCTCTTCTGGAAGGAGGAATGGCTTAACTGCCTCCACCACCATCTAAACCATGAACTCTGTGGTCTCAGAGTTAATGACTAAAGCCACGAAGCCCTCCCCTCCACCAACATCAATGGCAAAAGGTCTCCCACTTCTCTGTATGAAATAGCTGCCACCAGATCATCAGGGGCTGCCTGCTGCAGGCAGCTGGGATGCGAGGAATGCATGGAATGGCGCTGTGGCCATGGGGCCTGGTGGGACTGCGTGGCCTGGCTCGGGACTTGAACACGCATGCCCCGGTGTGAACTAAGTGCTATTAAAAAATACGCAAAAACTGCAGCAAACACGCAGTGCCTGAACTGGCATCTCTTCGGTTATTTTTGTTTCTCTTATTATCACGCTGCACACCAGAACTGCAACTTGAAATCAAGTATTAGAAATAAATGTGGAAGTAGAAAGCAGAGAATAAGCAACACCATAAGTTTGCCAATAAAAACATAATTCTTTTACAATCATTTTGTCTTAAAAAGCAATAAGATGTTTATAAGATATTTCACATACCACTGGATTTTTATTTCAAGTGGTAGTAGTTAAAATCCAAGACTAATATTTCTTTGTGATAGCTGTGAAAAGTAAAAGAAACTCTCTGCTCCATAGGCCCCTAATACAAATAATCCAGGCAGACAAGAGGAATGTTCTTATCCTTATTTTACAGATCAACTAACAAAGCGGGAGATCAAGTTACTTCCCCAGGGTCACCTTATGAGTCTAACACAGAATTGTTCTTAGTTTTGTACCTTAACCACACAAGTATCTTTTTTTAATACTTAATGCCACACTTATTTATAAAATGCCTTTTTTGTGGCTTGTACAGAAGTCAGCCTATTGACTTCATCAAAACAAAACCCCAAATGCCCAGCCCCAAAAGCAAACTGTCAGGCACAAGTAAATTTAACAAAGTCAACCAAAGCAAAGTGAAAAGGAAACTCCCCAGTCCTCCCCCAACAAAGTGTGAATGCATAATTCTGTCAAGTGATTCAATGGCACCAAACCTGGAGACTTTCCCAGGTCACCTGGGGATAGAAGTTCCCAAGCTGTGAGTTATATCAAGACTGTTTATCATTATCATCCACAACACAGAGAGAGTGTCAGAACCCAGATCCCACTGTTCAATGTTTTATTCCTTCACACTGGCAATAAATGTCGAGACTGCAAATAAGCAGAGCACAGGTGAGAGCTTTCCACGCCAAGAACACCTTGACATTAAAACGCAGGTAACATTTTGTATGCTCTTCAAGTACAGCCCCAGTGAAAGCAGTCCAATTTACTTCAAGGGAAAAGGGCAGAATAAAAGCTTCTCTGGAGACCCACAGCTTTTGGGGATGTGTGAATGAGAGAGAAAGCAAGACTGCAGCCACTGAAAGCACAAAAACGTCCTCTTGGTCATAACCTTAAGGGTTATCAGCATCATGCTTTAGCAACAGTATGAAGAAAAAAAAAAAAAAAAAAACCAACAACAACAACAAAAAAAAAAACACAGAACTAAATTTCTCTGCAAGGCTTAAGTAGACAAGAAGCCAAATTATCCAGGAAATGCTAATGTTTTGCTGAACTGTGTTGTCTGGCTTGTTTACTGGGAAAGCCATTACCAACCGAATATCCACAGAGGTATCTGTGAGAACAGGGAAACGTGATGGGGCTTACTGTAGCCTGGCACCCAGTAGGTGCCAGCACCAAACCTGCAGGAGAAGCAGTGTGAAGAACAGAAATCAGCAAGCCTCTGCACCTGCTTCCCAGCCCTAAAAGTCTTCAGCCCCTCCTCTTTTCTCCTCTTTCATCCTTCCAAGCCTGGCACAAATACATACTGCTCCACTCCAATGGGTTTAGCCACATATGACCCAGTCCAAGAACTCATCAGACAAAGGGCTGATTCCCACCACACTTTCACAGACTGGCAGGTGAATGCCAGGCCATCAGCAGTTGGTCAGGAATCAAGAACCAGGGATAAATCCTCAGTTGTGGTGAACTAACAGAGGGAAAAATGAAGCTCTAACAACGTAGGTTATCCAGCAACATGGCTTGCAGGCTCAAAATTCAGACAACTACCTCAACACAGAAAAACTGAGAATGCAGATGTTAGTATGGGCTTTGCAGAAGACAGCTATTAACAAGAAACACAGAACACATATGTAAACTTTCTGCTGCAGGATATATAGGTAGCAAGTCATCTTTAGACACAACATCATGACAATAATTTTATCCGAGTAACTAGATAATAAGGGCTCATAATTGGAAAGAGACAGGTACACAATGAGAGACACAAAAACCTGGAATCAGTCAAACAAAATTTAGGAAAAGCCATTTGGTGTCAGCAGAGAACACCCTGGCCTCAGGATTTTATTTTGTTTGTACGTGGATTGACCAGGCAGACACTGAAATCACTCCACAATCTGAACATAATGAAGCATGCTAATTTGCTAAAAACTGTTACTAACCATTTTGCACTTCGGTGAATTGGAATCGCATTTTTTCTTGTGGAAACCAGCCTCTCCTGTGCTTAGTTAACATGTTTACCAACTGGCACCAGGCTGAAGGCATTTTCAGCTTGTTAAAAACAATTCCGGCAGTGGCTGGGAGGGAGGGGACCAGCTGTACTACACAGGCCTGAAACAAAGCATGAAATTCTGGGGAAAGCAAAATAAAGTGCCAGGGGAGAACACAGAAAATAAACAAAACAAAAAGGCGACCAACAAACTTTTGTTGGAAATATTATTTGAAAAAAAAAAGTAAGGCAGAAAAGATGAAAGAAAAAAATGCTGAACAGTATTATTCTTTCTCATTCTGCAGCCATGACGTATGAAATATTAGTAATGGTATAACAAAATTAAAGGCAGCATTTAGCTCTTTTGTCTACAATCTGTGTGAACAGAAGCCAAATTTTATATCCAACATCAATATTAATAGCTATTGTAAATAATTCATCACACTTGGTGGGGAGGGGAAAAGGAAGCAATTTAAATACAAGTCCTTTTCCTATTTTCAACTGTTTATTGTCAACTTTTCCCATATTTCCAATATTTCCCAAATAGTCTCCCTCACTTTTTTGTTTGTTTGTTTTTTAATGAAAATGATGGGCTTGTTTTAACTTCCTTACAGGTAAGTGACAACTTTCATGCTGTAAATTGAATTTACAGAGTAATTCTAAGGTACAGCCCCACGCAGCATGGGAAGCCCAACCAACTGTGCATCAGCTGGGTGTGGAGCAGAATATAGCAGAGGATGAAAACTGCACTGCTAAAACTGCTACACATATTTAACATGCATTTCAAAAAAATCAACAACCTAAGTTCAAAATGAGTCTTAGAAAAAAAGTGACAATTATGATAAGTTGAATGACAGTATTATTTTCTGAAAAGATGGGAGGCATAGCTGATGGGAATGATATAGAATTCCAGAAACTTACAGCTGCAAGGATTTGGGATGAAACCGCTTCTTAAACCATCCCTGGTATGGCTTACTGATACTGGTAATGGGTCAACAGTTCACAGCCACAACATTATAAAAACAATCCTGTATATCTTAAGCAATGGATCTCAAATTGGCTTAATATCCCATACTATTTATGCTGGACCAGTCCATTTCATCAACAGAAGTTATCAGGAGACAGTTTATGGCCACAACTCTCTGTAAATATCAGATACACTGCAGCAGACTATTGAGAGTTTGTCCTGCTCACTCCAACGTAAAACCCAATGAGAGTAAATTCACTCAATTTGTTTCTTTTATAGCATTAAATCACTGTGTGGGTGTTCGGAGTTGAAAAACTATTCACTCTCACTCAACACGACTGCTTTTTATTTCTGCTTACCTGGTTTGAATTTATCCCACACTAGCTTTTACAGAGCCCTCAGGAAAGTAAAGAGAACAGATCCTCCTCCTCAAAAAACAGGGACTAAAGTCTGTATCTGTGGTAATGTAATGTTCCAAAGCCACATCCAGCCCACTGCTCAAATACAATTCAGATGTAGCTGGCATCTTTATAATGCAATAAACGATGCAGACTGCTACTACTGTGAAGACAGACTCCACAACCATTCCTGAATTCTTTGACTAGTAAATGCTTCGGTAGGAGGCTTAACATGTTACTTATAGGCAACTGAAACGTATCTCATTTACTGCTGAAAAATTCAAACGTTATAGAAAACTCCCATATAAGCCACTTCTTCATTAAAAGGAAAAATATGACCTTGTCAAGTCCAGGCTTGCTGAATGTGTTTATCTTAAGAAGTAAGCTACTGCTTTGGTGGTCAAAGCTGCCTGAACTGTAGCTAACACAGATAAAAACAAACAAACAAACAAAACAAAACAAAAAAATCATCAACAAACTTGAATTAAATCACATGGAAACAACAGATACATGCACTCTCAGAAGGAACACAGCTGTGCAAAAACCTTACGTTAGGCGTGTTCAAGATTCTGCCCTTACTAAAACAGGTACAAATATCATCAAAGCAATCCACTGCAGCTTTTGGCACATCACATATACAGAAAGGCAAAAAGCAGCTGTCAATGAAGACACGCTTAATTTTAAATGTGAAGGTTTAAACCTAAGGTAATTAGGTCGTCTCAGTTCCAGTCTATCAATAATTACCTTTTTCTTTCACCATGGCAAACAAATTTTCTTCGTAGTGGAAGCAGCAAGAATTAGCTGAAGGAATTTAAACACAATCTTTTTTCCAGCAGCGTTTGACTGAAGTGGATTAAATAGAAATAAAAATAATAATTAAAAAAGGCAGCTTATTCCAGACAGTTATCTTCCTCAGCCAGATCTCCCACAAAATCTGATACGGTCCTATTGCTCGTCGTGTCTCTTTTCTTCTTGTGCCTCTTCTCACACTGTCGTCTTTTCCTCTGGCTCATACCCTGTGTGCAGACTCTGCCCCTTGTGCCGAAGCACCCAGCTACAGCTGCTGCTGTGTAACAAATGCCGAATTCCCCGGCTCCCAGCCACTGACACCACCTTGCATTCCTCTGCCCTCGCAGAACAGAGCTGGCAATGCAGTCTGCTCCCGAATGACTGGCAAAAGACTGTGAGTGAGAAGATGTGGGAGAGAAGAGGAGTTCAAACACACACAAAGCTGGATATTTATGAGTTCCTTATTTTATTTACTCAAACTGAGCCAGGATGAGATGGGGAAATATACGATGAACATACAAATGCTGAAGCAGGCTGCAGCGCAATGGCTTTTCCCTGCTGAGCACTCTTTGTCCACCCCTGGTTTTGCTTTAAAACTGTTACCAAACATCAGACACAGCCTCTCAATGTCATCTGACCGTAGTACAGAACAGAGCAGCATATATAAGCTTTGCAAATGTGGAATACTGACTCTATTCACTACCTGAAATAACAATAAAAATAATAACAATCAGAACTGCAGCCACTCAGTGGGCAATTTGGTCTAGAAGCACAGCCAGGGAGTGCCCCAGATGGATCCATGGTGTGACTCAGGTAAGCAGTGCACTCTGAGACACTGAGGGCTGGGAGCTCCATTCCTCTTACACAATTCCGTTTGAGATGCTGGCCACAGGCAGTCAGGGAGCTGAGCAGGAAGAGAGCCGCATACCGATACAGCAGCTCTGCCAGGGTGAATCTCACCCTCCAACATGCCTCTGACACCACTGTTGAATCTGGACAGCAAACTGACCTTCCACTTTGGGGTTTTCCAGGCATGTTTAGTGCCTGAGGACTGAGAAGGACTGACAGGCTGACATTAAAAAACAAACAAACAAGCCCTTTATAATATTGCCAGGTCTCATTGTCTTACAGCAAGATTCAGAATATTTTCTGCTTTCTTTTAAAAGATACCTCAGAGTAGGGTGAGAATCAAAGCCTGAGTTTCATAAGCACAGTTTTATTCCCAGTTATGGAAAAAAGCTTAGAAATATGATTATTCAAAACCCTGAATGCTCATTACAATCATTTAACACATGGTATTTTGAATACATATATATGCTGCCAGTATAAAGTAGCAATACTCCTGTATTTATAGGCCACTTTTTCCTTGTTTATAAATAACTTTCTTCCTCATTGTAGCCAGCTACTGGTGATTTTGCCATTACAAGCCTACCCCATCATGCCTTTGATAGGGCAGTAAATTTTAGTATCTGTGTTTTAGAGGTGGAGAAACTGACAAAGGAAAATGAACTGACGTGCCAAGGACAGAGGTGACCTCAGCAGAAGAGAGCTGGACTGCATACAAAGCTATTCTGGGCTAGAGTCTGGTCAGATTCACTGGGCTGCAGCTTCACCGGCCTCAGCTCAGTGCCGTACCTGCACTAGGTTACACGACGGAGGTGCCATTACGTTCACAAAGTAGCCTAAAGCAAGCTCTGTGTTCAGCCCGGAGCCAGAGACACCTCTATATTTTGGGAACCGGAACTCACACCTCCACAAGGGAATCCCTTCTCGATGCCACTATATGTAGGGAGGGAAAAATTAGTATAAAGAAACAAACTGTAGGCATCAGCCAGACAGAGCACCAGATGGCTGATGCATGCTGGAAAATCAGAGCATACATCCATCATTAAAAATATTTTCAGTAAATAAATTCTCAGTGTTTTGCATAAATGCCACCCAGAAGAACAGAAAGAAATGAAATAAACCAGTCCACTTCACCCAAAATATCTCTTATTCAGTGACATACTTTAATAAATAACTATATAAATTAGGAAGAGAGACTGACAGAGATTCAGGCACGTGCATGGGAAAAAAAAAAAAAAAAAACCTCTAGCAAACCTGGCTGGCTTTCTATTGTTAGCAGCCTGATGTGTAAGAGCAGCGCAGCCCCGGCAGTCTGACATTCTTGCTTCTCTGACTCAGTGTGCTGCTATTAATAGCAGCTCAGCCCCAGCCCCACCAACCTGGGGCGCAGCACGCTGTGTCACGCTTCTGACACCCTGGAGACGCTCAGGTTGTAACTCGGCCTGGTTGTGTTCTTTCCCAAGCCATATTTTGTAAACAGTTCAGGGCCAGCGGCCTGCAAGGGGCACAGCTGACCTTCATTCATAACTGTTGGATCTGCTGTGCGAGCAGCCCGTGCTCTGCATGCGTGGGTACCGTTAACTCTTTCCTTCTGACACCCTCCAAAGGCGTGCGATGATTATCATTCATTTTTTTTTGTTCCAGCAGCTGCTGACACAGAAGCTCACTGCTGGTATCTGAACTTTCTGTTCTCTGAGTTCATTACCTCCATTTTTCACATATGCTAGAGATTAGCACTGCCATATCTCATCTCGCCCGTGGCTGAATGGAAGCCTTTCCTCGCATCGCTCAGCCACAGAAAGCTGCAGGGTTAGACCGCAGCACGCACACAGAAACAAATTTGAAAATACAGACTGTGGTATATTAGGCTGGGGATTTTAGGAGTCAAATGTAATTTACTCCAGCATAAGAAGATATAGAGATCAGCTGTTGGTATTGCAAATAAAATCTTTTTAAACTGGGGTGATTTTTTGTTTTAATCTCATTGGTTCAAGCCTGAAGACAAAAATTTACCTTGTTGCATTATTCAGAATCTACTCGTACATGCTAAACTGGGAGGAAAGACAAATAGCAAGTCTAGAAACAAAACCTTGGTACTTATTTCTATTTAGGGGTGCATATTCTAAAAGAAAGAAAGAAAAATCCTTTACATAACATCTTGCACTGTACAACTTTAATAGAGAGTCTCCCTTGAACACAACCAGGATGTAAGATTCCCAAAGAGCATGCTATAACTACATGGAGTAATTATGTTACTGTTCCTTCATGGTGAAAAATACCCTGTGCAGTCGGCAAAAGGCATGGGAGTCACACTGAGACCACTCCACGAAGGGAAAGGGTTAACCAGCTTGGTTTGCTTTTTCTTGTACAGCGATAATGTTGAAAAATCCATGTTAAAATACTAAGCAGTTCAGCCATGACTTAAGATTTGTTATTCTCATTTTAAAAGTTGGCTTTCAGATTTTTATCTTGCTCTCATTCTTCACAGATGAGACCACGGATTGTGAATATCAGTACATAGTTTATATAAACTCCTTCAAGACTGAAATCTCTTGTTCATCCAACAGTGATGGAAACTGCCTGTTAGAAAACACAAAGGGAAAGGGGAGAAGTTGTACTAATAAATAACATCCAGGAAAATATCCTCTATTTGATGTCCTTTTGCTTCAAGCAAAAAGCCTGGCACAAACAGTTTTGACAAAAAGCCTGCCACAAGCTTCCACAGCTTAACTGCTGCACAACCTCAGTCAATTTTAAGAGTCACCACTTCTGTAAAGTGTTGATCAGGGAATTTGGCAAAACTCTCACTTCTCCAAGAAGGAAATCCCCCTCCCTCATGCTCTTAAGGAAAAGGAGGCCTGCTCTGGTTGTTATCCTGACTTAACCATGCCTGTTCTGAAGAAAAAGTAATGATGTCAACAAGGGATTTGTTGCAACCCTGCAGTGGTCCCAGTGCCCTGATGCTGAAGCACATGGTTTCCAGTTTCAGCATTCTCCAGCTGTACAGTTAAGTATTTCCTGGCTTCTGCTCCTCTTGAATGTACCCCAGTCCAGCAGTCTATTCCTCTGATGTGTTGTCCTCAGCCACTTGGACAACTGAGACATTTTCCATCCTTTGAAAACAGCACAAGCAGTGATGTTTATTAAGGACTCTAGCACAAAAGAAGGCAGAAAACTGACTCATGCAGAGCTGATGATTTCAGCTTTTTCAGACACGCCACTGGGCAGAACTCAGCCTGTACCTGAAAAAGCTGTCCCCCACACATAGGTCTGAAGAGCTGGGTGTTCGCTTCCAGGTGTTTGACTGCTCTTGCATGTGTCGCTCTTTTACCTCTCCAGGTTCTTACGGTACCCTCAGCCAACCTACCTGTCTTCTGAAGCCAGCAGGTGAGTTGCAGGAGTCTCTTCATGGCAGTTATTCATTCTGTAGCCTTTCCATACTCCCCATACAGCTTTGCCTCCATGAGTTCATACAGCAGCTCATGCAATGGCCTTAGGCTGCCAGCCTCTCCTCACCCATCTCCTCAGCAGGAGGCTGAAGAGCTCTGAAGGCCCCACAAACTGACCTCCCCCCAAGCCCCTCTGGGCTCCCTTACACAACTTTGCACAGTTCAGGGGAGCACCCACTAGAGAGGAATGTGCTTTCTAAGGACATATTGCTGTCCCACAACCCTACATGCTAGGATAATCACAGTAGCCTTACTCTTATCAGACTGATCTGCAGGCAAATAATGCCTGATGGCCTTGGTCCTATTTGTAGCATCTATGTCACGCTACTTTGAATACAAGCACCCTGTAATACTGCTCTTTACAATAACATGCAATCGTTCTTTTGCAGAAAATGAAACTAAAGTTTACAAAATGCATCACCTGATTCAGCAAAATACATAGTTTATTCTGATCCAACAGGATGTGAGGGCTTACTCCTGTTTAAAGAGAAACATTTCATATTCTTAGAAGACAGGGATGAAACATTGACAGATTTTGATCTGTTAAGTGGTCTGGATTTCTTAAAACAGAATTTGATTTTAAGAGGTACTTCCAAGCAAGATTTTCTTAGCAGGTTGTTATTCTGCATAGTAGTAATAGCAGCCTACAAAAAAATACAGATAAAACAGTAAAATAGTAATGCTTAATTTACTGCAAAACAAAACAAGGAAACGGGAACGCTCATCTTCGCTCTAAACATTCAGGAACCTCTGATGTGGAAGCTTATGTAAAAAGCACCTGAAACCTCCAGATCATCTTATCTTTAGAAACAGATAAGAAAAGACAGTTACATTATACTTCTTTGCAGTGGCTCCAAAAATATACAAAGCTCACTGTTGAGTAACCTTCTCATTGTAGGTATGTACAAACATTTACCTCTGAACAGCAATTACATTATAGATATAACAAGCAGCTTCCAAACTGCTTATGTTACTGTTAATCCTTAGAAAGGAGATCATACTTTATGAACACCTGTGTGAACTTATCCTCTATGCACACTTTTGACACTGAACTGAGATACAGTATGGTAATAATGCCTAGCGACAGTGATTTATGCTCGGTTTTTTTTATTATAAGCTTACCTTACAAAATCTTTGCTATTCTCCTGCTACAAACTGAATTAGCTCAGCCAATTCACAATCACAATCAGTAGTGCTGCAGATAAAAATACACAAGTGCTGTCAGTAACCATCTGACAATTACTGACAAATACTGCATATAACTTGCACGAAGGCAGGAATCCCTGACAGGGAAGAGTATATGCAAGTGTCATGCTTTATTGTACATGCCTAAGGTTAAGGAGATTTGATATTGATAATCCACTTCAGAATTGGATTAATTTCACAGAATAACCTCTACAGCCTGTCTTGGGAGTTTGGGGCTCAGTGAAACCAGCAGGAAGGCAGTAAAGACTCTCTAGTCTAAAGAATTTCTCCACAAGAGACCCATGAAACAACAGATTGAAGCAGCTTCCCACCAATCAGTTAATTTGTGGAGCAAAGCAGCAAGTTCTTTGCTTTGCAGTCATGAGAGATGTGGCAGAGCATCTCACTGAGCATTAACCTTTAGTGCATGCCTCAACAATACAACACACAGCAATGCAGACAACAGTGCAAGTCCATAGTCTCTGAGGAAGAGGCAACTCATCACGGACACTGGATATACACCATGCTTACATTTCAACTGGACTAATTGTTTTTTACTGTGCCAGATGACAAGTTTCTTCTGTTCTGATTTCACATAAACTATAAATAGGACTCTAAAAAAGGCATCCGATCTGTCCTGCAAATATACTTCACTCCCAAAAGTTATTTCCCAGTCCTGTGTCTCTTCAAACGAACCACAGAGGCCCTCAAAGAAAAGATAAAAATATGCTTTCTGAACAGATGCAACTTGGCTACATAGTGTGATATTAATATATTAAAACAACTTTTACAATTAACAGATCTTTCTTCACCTCGCTCCAGCTTCTGAAACTTTTCCATTAGCGGCTTTCCATTTTATCTCCTAGCTAGAGAAGTCACTTGATTCAGTATGCAGAAACTTACAAATTTGAAGCTTTCCTTCAAATTATTTTTTGCCACTTCAACAGTACTTAGGAAACACAGATCAAACTGATATTCAAAATAGCAAAACTGATTCCAATATTTTTATTTTTAAAACATTTTTAAAACATATTTTTAAACAGAACTACAAAAGCTATTTTGCTGCTGCTGCTCTGTAAGAAGGTTTGCTCACTGTTAGTTTACATCAAACTGGATGGCTTATTGCCTCCACTTCAAAGGACAGTCACATATTTTAAAGGAGACCTTGCCGTCTTAAAAATATACAAACAGTATTTAGTCTTCCAAGTACAGATGAATACTGATAAGCTAATTGTTTTTATATTTTTGCAATTTCTATGATTTACACTGAAAACTGCACAGGCAGCTTCACCATCTAATTCACACACAGTAGCAAACCAGCGACAAACATTCCCTGGTACTGCAGCGCTTCTGTGGTTCTCCACCATGAAGACTTGCTCCCTTTTGGAAAAGAAGCTCAGCCCCAAGACATGGCTCACAGGGGAAAAGATACAGCACTTCCTACACCTCTCTTCCCCATCCCAGTGCCACCAGCATTGTACTGGCAGGCAGAGCCAGCCTGGGTCACCCACACGAGGCTGTGGCGGCACCAAGCCCCTCGGAGCGGGGCAGTGGGCAGCTTGCCCACCTCAGGTAGGCCTCAGCAGCCATCGTGCTCCTGCCCTGCCCAGGAAGGGGACAGCACTTCTCTCTCAGCTGTTTGATTAAAATAACGAGATTATACAACTGCAAGGGACAGACAAGGGAGAGGAAGTTTTGATCAGATACAGAACAAAAGCAGGACTCCCAGTAAACAGTGGGGGATGTGTGGCCACGACATGCTCCTTTCCGCCACAGCTGCCTTCACCCATCAGCCTAATGGAGTTACAGAGCAAAGGAGATCCTTGCTTAAAATCCACTCAATAATCTTTACACTAATATTACCTATGTATATAGCCACACAGGAAGCAAAAAAAAACAAAGTTTTCATTACTTATTTCTACTCAAAACTGATTTAGCTAATTTTTCTTGCTAGTATCTACTAACAGTAGGAACTGCAATTTTGTTGTTATTTATCGGGTAAGAAATAATGAAGAATTTAGGCAGAGAGCAGCAAGCCCTACAGAGGTGAATGCAGTTGCCCTAAACCATGCTATGTTAATGCAGGTTAATGCTAAACCACCAATGTACCACTAAGTAAATTAGCTTGGATTGATCTTGAACACTGGCAGTGACTTGGCCCACAGCAAATGGAAAGCTGAAACTGGAAGCCAAGGGTTAAGAAGACATTAAATGTTCAAATACTTTAAATAAAAATGGCACAGCAATTAAATGGGAGTAGATACAGCATACAGGCAGAGGAGAAAGAACTTGTTCTAATTAATTACTTTTTTTTTTTTTTTTTTTTTTTTTTTTAAATGAAGCTAACAGTGCACATTTACATAACCAAAGACTTCTAGGGCCTGTCACAGGGAGTTTCATCTATCTTTCTTACTCCACTATGAAACTAGTACTCAGGTATTTTCACAAGCAAATTTATCCCTAGTAGGATAAATACTGAAGCAACTGCATCAGGTATACTTAGCCTGCTGCCGCCCCTTGCTGTGACTCTGGGAATACCACAGGTGAGAACATCTGCCTGTGTTTAGCGGGTGAGCAATGAAAAGCAACCCCATGCTGGCAAAGCTGATGAACTAAGCAACCTTATCTTCAACACCTGCAACCGTTGCAGGATTAAAAGCCAGTAACACTTACTGTGGCAAAAGGCAGAGTAGCAAGCAGCTTCTGTAACAGGAGTGAGCAAGAGAGTACTTTCACCTGTGAGCACTGTGCACAAGCCCTTGCTATTTAACATCAGACATTGTGCAGTGAGGACAAAAGCAAGATTCTCACTCAGTGATGGCAATTGTTAGAATGGCTCTGCCAGTGCAGGAGCCCAGGGGACAGCAGTTTAGCTGTGCTTGGCTGAGCTTCACCAGGCACACCTGATCCTTCATGCCAACCCCCAGCTGTGCACTGGTAGCACAAGGGGTTTACAACCAACTTCCAGAGGCGCTGAAAAACACCTGGAAGAGAGAGGCTGCTCCCAGGATGAGAGCCTAACCTTGATGACATGCTTGGTCCATGAAGCACACTGCAATATGCCTATGAATCTCTACTATAACACTGCAAAGTTATCCCCAGAAGAACAGGAATTCAAGGAGGAATAAACACAGCTTCACAGAAACCTGAAATGAATCAAGACACTAGGACCATATGGTTCTTAAAAACAAAGAGAAAAAAACCAACATATCAGTGCACTCAGCCAGGTCCTTAACTGACAGTGATCTGTAATCACAGAAACAGAGACTCAGAAGAGTCTCAAGAGATTACATAGCCATGTGCTAGGTAGGCTCAAGCACCTTGATCCTTTGTGACACTCATAAAAATCTGCAAAACGTTTGCACAACATGCTTTGGCAAACTTTTCCTCCACTTCTCTGCCTTTGCATCTAGAAAGTTAGTTATACAGTTATGTAAAGTAGGTCTTCTCTGCTGCAAACACAGCTAATCTCATTCTGTGCTTCTCAGTACAATGCAGAGCATCTCCATTTGACAACCCTTTCCATGCATGAAGATTGACTAAATCCCTCACTTATCTCCACTCTTCTAGATTGAGCCAACCTAATTCTATTAATCTTTCCTTGTAAGTCTTCTTACCTAAGTTTATTTTTCTCACTGCCTTCTACTAGTTTTCCCCCAGTTTATCAGTATCTTTCCCAAAATAAGATGTTCAAACAGAGAGGCAGTATCCAGCAGTGGCCTCTTCTGTAGCAGAACAGAGAGCAATTATCTCCCTTGCTGTACACATCTCCTGCTAACACATCTCAGAATAAGAGTAGATTATTATTATTATTATTATTTTTCAGCACTATCATTTAGTTGATTTATATTTATATTGTGGCAAGTATCGTTATCCTCCATATGCTTCTCTGTAGTAGTGTTATTTTCCATATCTTACCTATGCAATTCCAACACCTTAGACTTGTATTCACTGAAGATCAACTGAATGACTTCAAACCACCTAGTTGACTTACCAGGACCATTCGGAATTCAAATATTCTGCAGGAAAGGACACAATGCTCATAAACTTGGACTACCGCAGAAACTTTTAAGGCATGCTCTATATTCCATCATGTAAGTCAGTTTTATAAACCAGGGAGCTTTTATAAACAGGGAGCGAGGCCAGGAGAGATTGTTCCCTTGAAGGAATCTATCCGAAAAGCTATGAAAAAGCAGAACCACCTTATCTGAGGCACACAACTAGTCTGAACAGCACATATCAGCATCTAAAGAAAGGGTATGAGCTACAATGCCAACAGAACCTGGATTTTTCTCTCTGTCTCACCACTGAGCTGTCTTCATGCACTATGGACTTCCCCCACACCCTTTTCATCCTCTCAAATTCCTTCTGTCTTCCTTGTCATCTAACTGATCCAACACAAGCAGCCATTCTCACAAGCACTGCTTTGAATTAAGACTGTTACGTAAACAGGTACTGAACTCATGCGGGAGGTCGGTTAGATAATGCAGTACGTATCTCCTTTCTCTCAGGTGTACACCGCCACTGCATCAAACAGTATTCAGGTTGGAGGAAGAGAGGAGGGCTGCACAGGAAATCACGTCCATGTGACAGCATCTCAGGCAAGAAGCAACATCACACAGCTCCGAGTCAATTTTCTCTTTCAAATTCCTCTTCTCTTTTGCAATGAGCTTTCAACTTTTGCTAGTCCTTAATATCAGACACTTCTCTACGTGCTCCTTTGTATGGGAGTCTGGCCTCCAGAGACTCCTAGCCAGGTACTTAAACAGGCCGGGGCTAATGCAAGTTTGGTGGCAGCAAACCACCTGGCTGGCAGTTCCTCCCGTGGGAAGCTGTCCCTTACCACCTTCCCTGGAATCAGGAGTGAAGCTGCTCAGCAGGCTTTGCAAGCCAAATGAAGCCAAGAACCCCCGTCCTGCAGTCACCTTGCAGTGATTCAAAATGTCTTCTGAAGCATTTTTCTTTTTCTTCAAAAAATAAAATAAAAATAAATTAAAAAATCTTCCATTTTAGAATACATTTAACTGTCTACATCACACCACTGTCTAACCTGAGACGAGATGCTCCAACCTTACCCTTATGAAACCAATGGAGTTTCATGCCGAGTGCTAAGTAAAAGCATGGCACAGGTTAAATCCCTGAGACTCCAAAGACCCACTTCCTGGATACTAAATAGCTCTGCACTTGTTGAGAAGATTCCTGGCCCTCCAGAAACTCAAGAACAGGGCCTTTCCAGAAGGCTATAATTCCATTTATGAGCAGCAAGCAAAACATGAGATGAGTGTCCAAATGCCCTGGATGGGGTAATTTCTAATCTCTGTTTGTAAAGCCAAATAGAGACAGCAACCTGTCTTTCAGGAGCATATATAAGCTGCTAAATCTTGTAGTACTTGAGGCACCATAAACTTCAAGCAGACACATAGCCAAAGGGGTGGATGCATGCATTTTCTATCTTAAAGTCACTTACAGCTCTTACCACCAAGCCTTTCTCAGTAACCATTTCGCTATGTTTCTTCTAAAGAGCTGGGATTCTTACTCCAGTTACAGTACTGCAATTTAAGGAGAGCTGAGACACCAGACACCTTGCAGCTTTTCAGCTACCGTTATCCACCCAACTGGAAAGCAGGACCATAACACATATCCTAGTGAATACCAGCACACAAACTGTAGGATGATAAAATAATGCTAATAATTTGCTTAACAATTATTAAAGAACTGCTTATTATTAGTGCTTAATAACGCTTTGCAACTGCTGATAACTGAGTGAAGAACTGCACAAATGCAAATTTCTACAGAGATTCAAGTCCCATGCGAATCAGAAGAAAATTGCAAAAAGGTGGTTGCCAGTCTGCTACAAATGCAAAACATTTCTTTGGTGTCCCACGTGGACTGATCATATAACCAGTCACTGTTCATTCAGTCTTCTACTTTAAATTGTGCTTTATACAAATGCATGAAATATCCGTCAAAGTTCTCTCTAGAATACCAGAGGGAAATGCAGGGGTGGCAAGGCAGAAGGACACCTGCATTTTCAGGGTCACAACCCTGAAATATAGCCACAAATATTACATATTTACCTCATGTTCTGGAATTATCTTAATTAAAATTTTAGTTTTAACAGAATCGGTCACTCAGCAGCAGTAACTACATACACAAAAAAAAACACATCTTTTATGCAGTGTTACTATTACACTGCGAAGCTCATTGAGTACAGAGCTAACTAGCTAAAAAAACACTTGCACAGAATAGAAAATTATCTGGCACTGATGAAATATCAAACCTGAAAGCAAATATTGGAAAAATACCCGCCTACCATATACAGTCACTCAATATTAACATTTTTAGGATCTAAGCAGAGTGACAAGTATTTAGTAATTCTCTCGATCTGCTAAGGATGAGCAGAATTCCAGCATGTATGAAGTCTGGGGTATCAAAACCAAGGTCCATAACACAAGCCATAGAAGAGAAATTTTGCATTTATCTGCAAGCTTCAGATTAACAATTTCATAGCCAGTTTCATAGATCAGCATTTCCAGAAAAAAAAATATTTTTTAATTTCTGATTAACTGTAACAAATGAGTTAAGCTCATGAATTCAAAATCTGATGCCCCCTCCCGCTTCCCCACAATGAATAGTTCCATCAAGGAATAAACCAGTGTTCAATACCAATGGAAAAAAAAATAAATAAATAAAATCAAGGACTGCTGGGAGGAACAGGCTGCATTGTTATGATTCCATACATATATCCACATGATGCTGCATCTTGAATACTGTGTGCAGTTCTATTCCCCATGTTTTCAAGGGTTATAGTAGAACTAGTAAAATAAAGGGGAAGAAGGATAATAAAATGCATGGAGAGGGTCCAGCACAAAGAGCATCTCAATAAACTATGACTGTTTATCCTGGAGGATAGGTACCTGGATAAGAGATACAACAGAGGTCTAAAACTCACAAGTGACAAGGTGAACAGGGAAAGATTTTTAATAATCTCTTCCAATTCAAAAATTAGGCAGCTCCAAATGAAACTACTTGGCAATAGGCTTTAAAACAAATATAGTTCCACAGAACCCTTAGGAAAGCAGTGGAACACACCACCACAGGATGCTGTGGTTTTGCAAGGTATTTTTATAGCTTGAGTACTTCTGCAGATTAAAGCTTTATTTTCCCAAGATAATCAGATAGAGAGATGCACCTCTATCCAACTTTTGACTATTTGGATTCTAGTTTTTTGTTTGTTTGTTTTTTAATTCTTGTTCCCTCCTGTCAGTCACTAAAAATATTTCTGCACACCTGAGCACACCTGCTGTCATAAAGCATCTTGCTGTTACACAAAATAAGCTGGCTGTAAAGCAATTCAGTCTACACACTGAACAAAAAAACCAAGACCTGATGCCAGCCCTCACTTACCCAGATCCTCAGGACTGTCAAATAACCGCTCACATAAGTAGTAGTCATCTGGATTCAAGTAGGGCAGTTGCTTCAGTATGCTCTGCTTCGGAATGAGATACAAGACCTCTGCAATATCCCCATCCTCAATAATGGACATCCTTTTGACTGAATTTCTGAATTTCACCTTTTCCAGCACCAATTCTTTACTGTTACTCGATCCACACAGCTTCCCAAAGCTGTTTAAGATGGGGAAGGACGGCATTTCTATGAGGAAGAAGCTACAGAAAGCAACCTGTAGTGCATGTACTCTGTCTACTACTGTCCTTACCGATCCTTCTCTTTTTCTCTTATCCAGCAAAGAAGATTAAGGAAGATATATTTTTAGTGATTATCTTCAAGAGATTATGACAGTATGCTTGATCAGGTGACTGCCATCTATTGCAATCAGTAGCAACTCATTCCAGGGAATGCAAAAATCTGCAGCAAAACCATAAAGAGTATTTGAAAATCAGATTAATATTCAGGACAAGAGAAAGAATTTATCTGAGGTATGTAAGAGGATTAGTTTGAAAACAAAACAACAAAAAAAATTTGCTCTGTTAGAAATCTTATTATGGAGGAATCATCATCGTAAGCTACAAATGCACATCTGTGCATTTAATCTACCAAGCCCCTGTTCCATGCCAGGCCTGTGCCACGGAGAAAAGGTTTGAGTAAAGCATGCTTGTCCTCCTCTTTGAGGAATACACAAAGGGTGGCTAACTGTACTTCGTAAGTAGATTTCCTTGGAGAAATCCTTTCTGCAGCTTTCACTACCTATTACAAACAAAAGCACTTAAGCTTTCCCCTAACTACTGAAGACTGGTTTGCTGGGGCTCTCTTCCTCTCCACTTTCCTGTATGGCTGACAAGAGAAGCTTTGCAGACACGGTGCCAACTCCTCCTGCTTCGCTTACAAGAAGTATTTACATTAATCCAATTCCAGTGACTTGCTAATCTAATCATCTAATGAATATTTCTCCCTGGGTAAAGGCAGAGTTAATCATCAACTGGGCGCTGGAAAGTCACAGGAAATCCCAAAGCAAAATAGAAAAAAAGGACTGAAACAGCAGTCATAGTCTGAAACGGGGAGTTACAGGTAGACCCCAAGACAAGTCCCCTACTCAGAGACAAACTCAGCTCCTTTTCCCACCAAACTCCCTGAGAAAACAGCAGTGCTGAGTCCAGGCTCTCAATTCCCCTTAACACCCAGAAGCTGTATATAGCTGCGAAATGGCCTGGTGCAATAAACACCCTGCTTCCAGTGTGTCTTTTGCTAAATTATAAGGTGAAATAAAAACATCAAAACAATAAGCTTACTGAGCACAGCGAGAAACTGTCGTTTAACTCTTCCCTCAAAACCCAAATAGAGTTCAAGTACTATCTGATGGGGACAGGCTTTGAAGAGAAGACTGCTTTATTTACTGTTTTAAAGAGAACATGCCATCTCACAAACCCAGCCTTTGATCATCTATTATTACAGTTTTCCTTTCCTGTGAGGTCATTTGCTTTTTATTTTTACATAGCAGGACTTTTATGTTATCTTGAAAACAAGCCCCAAATCACGGCTCCCTTTAAGCAGCCATTCCCCGGGGTTTTATAACCAACCATAGACAGAGCCAGTACAAATCAACACTGCTGCACTCCTTTTTATGGGGTCGTGCTAATGTGTATTTGAGGAGGATGGGGCTCAGTAAGTACAGCAATTAGAGTTCTGTCTTACAGTATCTCCTATCAGATCAGAGATCTCAGCAAACGCTATTTTCAAGTGTTACCCCCAGGAAATGAAGCTTGTCGGCTGTTTTGCTGTCTCTCCCAGATTTCACAATTTACTGGCCTGCACACCACGGCCAGTCAGGGGAAGAGGCAGATCTCCCAAAATAACAACAGCTTCTATCGCTCGAACTGAAGGTGGATCGCCTCTCTGTGCTCACGCAGTGGGATGACTCAGAAGAGACGGCTGGACGCTCTCTAACATGTGCATGTCTCAGCTCAGCTATCAGTTATTGCTGAATAATCTGAGAAAGATGTTGAGAGGCCACAGAAATCTGACAACAGTGGTGCCAATTACCCAACCTGACCAACACTTCCAGGTGGGCTCTGCCCTTCAGGTAGGCAAGACAAGAGCACACAATGCCCTGAAGTCAACTCAGCTGCCCAAGTCAATCCTCAGAAGGCAGAAAGGTGAGCTCTGCAGCGAGCTCTCCAGCTTCCCAGCTCTATGTCGCTACACAGGCGTTACACCTGCTAATTTACAACGTACTGGTACAATCTGCTGCGTAGTGGTGATCAGAAGAAACTGCAGTCTTTTCTCATGAAATCACATGAAATAAAAGCTATATGAAGCCTCCTCTGACTCCTTTAACCACTCGAGATTGGTCCCTGCATGTTTACCTCTTACATGACTACAGAGGAGCTGCAAGCAGGGGACACAGGGGCAGGATGAAGGCACAGGAGGCTGAACCTTCTGTTACCCATGCAGGGATCTGTTTCTGCACTTGGTAACATGATTTCTGCAGGCAGAGCAACTCCAGGGTCAGCTTGAGAGGCAGAGAGACCAGTGTCCTTTTTCCGCAGCATCCCCAGGCCGGGAGCAGTCAGCCTGTGCCTGCCATAGAAGGCTCCAGTGCTATTTTGAACAGGGAATCACAACACGGTCTCCTTCTGACGCTGAGACTCACAGGATTAGTGGGGAGGCCATGGGTACAGTTCAGCTTAGGCAAGCATTTTGCAACTTTAGTGTGTCACCATAGAAATATCCAGCTTAATTTTTGCAAATTGAGGTTACCTTTCTCCAAGAGAAATGATGCCACTTTCCAACCCTGGCTATTGGTGTCTGTCTGATACCTGCAAATCTTGAAGATGACACAGTAGCTGCTGCTGCTAATGCAAAGCAATATACTTTTTTTTTTTTTTTTTCCCAGTGTTTTTTTTTTTTTTTTATGTATAGGATATACCTTTAAGAGCCTCCACCCTGCTAATACATAATATAAGGGGACAACAAGTAGAAATGAGCAAAACAAGCCTAAGAAGCATCAGAGTGGCTTCCCGAGAGCTGGCTCAGAGGGTCAGGTCCCCGTGCCCCAGGTCTGAGACAACCTCCTACGCCAGCCTGTAACCCAGCGTTATTGGTAACAGGCTTAGCTTCAGCCAGAATCAAAAAGACAGTGCCAATCTCCTACCACTGGAGTGGTTAAGCACTCGATTAGATGGAGGAGATTGATTTCTAATACCCTTGCTGAAGAGAAACAAAAGAGGCAGGAAGCACAAGGGCACAACCCCGTCCGTATGTTTCTTGAAACCTGTTCTCAGGAACCCAACCCAGAAACAGCACTGAGGAAATTTCCTCAGCATCTGCCAAGTATCAAAATGTTTTTAAACCACTGCCAATCCAAAGCTGTGCCTCCTGTGAGCATTCAGCACTGGGGGCTCGAGTCTTCCCAGGCGTTACAGAGCACAGCTGCAGGTGCAGTCACTTTTCAGACTGACAGATTTCACCAGGGACTGAATACGAGACAGAAGTTAGGCAAACTAGTTACTTTAAATGTCTGATCTCACTACCACATAAATATTTTAATTATAGCATTTCCATCCATCTCAAGGCCATTTCCTATTCAATCCTGTCTGAATTTCCCAAACAAGCAGTCCCAGATTATATAAATAAACAAATAAGTATGTATGTCTCATGTACAACCAGGAATAGATTACTCTATTAAAGCTACTCAAACAGAAGAAACAACAAAATTTGACTGCAATCAATAAATAAATTGCACAACAGAATAGCAGGCACCTGCTATGTTATTTTGCTGAATAATAGCAAAAAGTAGACAACAGCTTTAATTGCTTCTGTCAACAGACTTAAACTTCCTGCAGATACATTTCAGTTTGATGTTATTCTTGTTTTTGAAAAAATAGTCAATCATCCTAAATTCAGTAAAACCTACCTCCAAAAAACAAACAAACAAACAAACAAAAAAACAGAAAACAAAAACAAATTTTCCTTTTCCCTCATTGTGACACTTCAGAGTGTAACACATTTATCGTACAGGTAGATAACCTCAACTATTTTTTCATGCACCTGACCAAGACAACAGGATTATCTTCTCTGACATCAGAATTCAGAATTCTCATACAGACTGAGAAGAAAAAAAAAAAGAGAGAGAAAGAAAAAAGCCTTCATGTAGAAGAAAAATGAGCAAGGACTACATCCATTTATACCAAGAAATATAATTATCCAAGCAATTAGAAAACAAACAAACAACAACAAAAACAATAAACTAAAACAGCAAGAGAGAGCAAAAAAAAGTCATTCTAAAATTCAAGTTCCCACAAATAGGGAATCAAAAGCTTACTAATTGCTATAAAATGACTCAATGCACGCAGCTTTTCACTTCTGACACACACCATTTACTTACTGAAGACTGCAGGGTGACGTACAAAACACTCAGCTATTTACTGCAAGCTTGATGAAAGAGTTCATTGATACAATGGAGAGCAACAAAAATCCACATGCACATCTTTAGTTTTTTTACCTAAATGTCCAAAACAGGCAGTCATCTTCTGGGCATACTGACACAAGCCATTCTTGCTGTAGGACTCCTCACCAAGGATCTGTTCACTCATTGCTTCCGAAGGAGCTGCCTTTCTCGACAAAGTCAAGCAACTACTGCTTGCTTGAGACTGATAAGACTACAGAGCTTCCTCTTCCAGTTTATGTCCATTAATAATTCAGGCCCTATATAAAATTTGCTGAGTTCTAAAAACCAGCAGCGCAGAGCTACTTTGTGGCTTTTGAAGTAATCATGTCCTTAAAAAGTATCTCAGGTTATTATAGTCCAATAGTTTACAGCCATTATTTTAAATTGCAACAAAATCCATGCTCTTGCTGCACAATGGAAAGTATTATTGGGATTATGTTCTGGTCAGTAAGACACATAAAACATCCCCCAGCTCAGACCCAGAAACAGAATTACCCCCAGTACTGACAGAAATGAACACTGTTGTAAGAGCATTTCTCGTCCCTCATGTGTTACCATGCACCCCCTCCTCAATGCTGTGTATTTTCTGGGGACTAAAAACAATAAAAAGAGCCTAGGTAATAACACCACCTTATTTTCTGGCACTTTCTAGCACTGTGTATTGCAAAAGAAGTAAGGCACCGCAGCCAGGAGCAGGAGGGCACTTTGCCAGCTCAGCCACCAAAGCACGAAGCCAGTCTCATCTCACCGCTACCTTCACTTGCCTAACATGAGCAAGCAAAGGAGAAAACAAAAAATTGTAAAGAATCACAGAACAAGCTCACAATCCTTGTTGTTTCCACCAGCAAGTATGGGGAAGCAGGTTCAACTCAACAATAAAGTGAATGGTCAAAACCTGGGAAGAAAATAAAACCGAATTGACTCAGCAGTCCTCCACTGGGCCCACTGCAGTGGCAAGCCTCAAGTACCTGTCTCTGCTTTACTCTTCAGAGACCACAGTACAGTGAAATCAGACTAACTAAAAGAGCATGAAAACATATACTACAGATTACCCAATTAATGATACAGACTGAGCTAAGTATTTGCAGAAGGGCTTTTGCTATCCCATCTGGACTCAGAGGTCGATTACAAGTGAAGAACAGTTGGGCCTCCAGCAACTCTGCTCCTTGTACCCCACACTTGTCTCCTCTCCGTTACAGACTCTTTGCTAAGATCACATCCACTCATGAAAACATATTTAGTAGAGATCATGTAATGACTGCTGATGTCCATATTAAGCATGGCTACTACTTAACAAGACACTTTAAAAAGAGATCTGTGCTAGCATATCTGGATGCAAATTTTACAACAGATCAAAAAGCCTAGTTACTCAATATTACTTCACCAATTTCCTGTCTATAAAAGCATAAAGAACTGAGGAGCATTTCTATTTTTCATTGTGGTACAGACTACGAAGAATCCATATAGATATAACTTTTCAAGTCTATTGGTCTCTACCAAGTCAATTCATTGGTAGATAAGCTATGCCACCATCTATAACCTAAGGAACATAAAGATCACAGAGATGCAGGGCAGCTCCATACGGGCAAAAAGAGCAGAGTGGCTGACTGAAAAGAGCTTTCTCAGGTTAAAGTGACATCAAAGATAAAATGATTTGTATTACAACTCAGCTGAGCAACCCACTTAAGCCCTAGAGGCTTATCAAGCTGCTAATTCAGGATTTGATCTTCACCATTATTATAACTGACATTTAATGAAATAGTTTGCCAAGTTTTATCCAAAACACCTGGTTTTGCAACACACACGCATGCAAAATACAGTACCGAAGAACTGTTATGTAGTCTATGAATGTCTATATCAAAGGATAGAAGTGAGACTGAGGACTGAATAGGACGAAGCTATGGTTGTACCATCTTCCACTGCACTAAACATGGATTTTTTGAAAGCCCATCTGAGGATTTATTTCCAAGGCAGCGCACTGCAAACCGGATCGCTGGTCTACGTAGTAACAGCAAGACTTGCATGCACAAACTATTTTGTTTAACTAAGAAATAAGAAAATAATGGAATTTACTTATTTATTTTTGGTATTCATTGCAAAACATATATAAAATTCTGCTTTGCCCTGTATTTGTTCTGTACAATTTGCAAGCAAGAAAAAAATACAAAAGAAAACACTACTACAGTTCTGCCTCGGACTTAACTAAGACCACATGGTGACAATTTCCTTTCCCAACTGATGACATTTGCAAAATCTTTCAGCTGAATTAAAGCATTGTACTCAGCTTCCTGTTATCAACTATGTATGATAACTTTCATGGCACATGAGCCTTAAATAACAAAAGACCAGCTTTGCAGTGCATTGTAAAGCTGGACAGGCAGCATAACAAGCTCTTGGGAAAGCTTTCCCCTTTGCTGTACATTCAGAAACTGAATCTGACTCACTTCCCTAAACTCCAGAGTCCATCAAGTTTATCCACCAGTGAAGCAATGCATGTTAAGATAACACACACAAAAATATCAAAACAATATGCTTGAGATTAAATCCAATCACTCTCTTTCTTGGACAACAAAGGAGAGCAACAACAGCCATTCTCTATTGTGCAATTAGCTGGGCTGAAATAGTACACACACAAAAAATCAATCACCAAATGAAATATTTACATGATGTTAGGGGCAAAAATAAAATAAGTTAGCAAAACACTGTCTACTACCTATGGCAGCTTTAAAACATCCCTTTCAAGCATCGGTATCGGTCACTGTCAGGGATTGGATACACATCCACTGGAAATGAAAGAATGGTTCAAATCAATTTCTTAACTCCCTGATTTCTATATTGGATGATCCATTTTCATTAAGAATATTGCAAATGAATAAACATGATTTGTTCTTAAAAAGCATCTCTAAACTTATCTAAAAGTAAGAAAGAAATCTCTTTGTAAAACTTCTAATTCACTAATTCAAAGCAAAATACCTACTCTTTCTACACTGCAGTTCTAGGTAAAAACATAACAAAACAAAACAAAACTTTCCTTGTAATTCACCACTTAAAACATTTTAAAAGTCCACTAAAAGGTTGGTCAAATGATCTTTCCACCTTCTGCAGAAAGCTAGTGTTTTTTGGGGTTACCATTTTCATTACAAAAATGTTATCTCTTCCTAGGTTCAAATCTAAAGCAGAAGCAGGCAACTAAATTCCCAATCTGTGATACAAAATCACTGGCACTCTGCTTGCTAGAGGAGTGCACTGATAATCGTGTTAAGACAAAAAGCATTGTTCAACCAAAGGCTATTTACCTTACTTTATCAATTCAAATGTGCATTTCAGATTAGTCATGGGAAAAAAAAATAAAATAAAATCTACATCCTTGACTATTTTCAGACATAAAATGTCAGTGTGTGCATTAATGGATCAGTCTATTGTATTATTTCAAGATGAGGTGGCTCAGCATTATATTTCCTGGCAGCACAATTAAAGAGTAGTCTATTGATCTATAATGCCAAGAACACTGCAACATATATTCTTATAGCAAAAGCTATCCTTTTTACTTAAAGGTGGAAGAAAACAACAGCTATAATTGCTGACAACTGATGCCATTTTGTAGGCAGGATATGGTCAGAGCTATACGAAATACAAATATAAAAACTACTGCACCCTCAAGACTCTGTATAATTGAACAACTGACTCAGCAACACAATTCAAGTGCTTGCCTTTCTGCAACCTTATAAATAATCCCACAGCTTTCCTGGGGCCATACAGTATGCTTGAAGTTAAAGAGACGCCTAAGCCACTCTAGGGAATAATTAGCAAACAGGATCATCATGGCAGAAGCTGGCACACCTTCAGATACTTAATAGGAATTATTTTTTTCCTAGTCCTCAACACTGTTAGGTATTTTTTTATTTAAACAGGTACTTGAGATGCAAATAAGCAGTGTGGAAAACCATTTAAAACTTTTGATTTTTTTCTACTTACTTTTGGTCGTTACCTTGTAGTAGTTCAGCCTGTAGTAGCTTGTAAAGAACCCCTTAAAGAACCACAATCAAAATAAATAATAATAAAAAAAAAGTAAAGCTTTATTATATTAGCTAGAGGCTCCAAGAGCTAGAGATAGTTCATTAAAATAGCACCCCATTGTGTTTCATATTCATTTTGCTTTTTCAGACAACCACAAAGGTAGCATCAAATGAGCCAAGACATGCAAGAAAAATGGAATTCTGTTAATCAGACATTTTTTCTTCACTGCCTTTCTTGAACTTTGATAATTTCTTCCAGCTGAGAGGAGAAACTCTGTAACACTCTCTTCCCAATGTAGACTTCACAGTAACTGAGACAGAAATAAATTGGGAAGGGAAGAGATCAAAGTTGAAACCTTGGTTTTCTTTCAGTCCTCCTATTTATTTCTTGTACCTTTTTAAAGTGTGATGTGCTATAAGCATGACATCAAAGAAAGCACCACTCCTCTTGTTATGTACTAAAATAAACTGGATATTATTGCACTGTCTCTTCTGACAAGTCACACAATTACATGAATATACACAGCAACTTCACTCAAACGTTGAACAGAAATTATATTAGAAGAAAAAGTTCTCGAGGTCACTGTAGAACCTCCCAAATATCTTAGCTGAAAATTTCCCTTTCTCTCCCAGCAGTGGATCTTCCATTGCAGATGCAGAACCAGCACACGTGATGGCACAAAGCACGAAGCATTTCCGTTGCTGCATCAAACCCTCGGGCTCCCCAGCACCATGGCCGTTCTTGGAGCCTAACTGCAGGGTAATTTGCAGTCCTCCTGCCCTCAGCTCCAGCGAATGACTAGAAGAGACTCTATCTTCCTGCTAGAAGGCCGAATTTAGGTACCTAACAGAAGCTGGTAAAAACTTTTTGGCAACGTCTGTCAAAAACAAAACTAAGAATAGGGGGCTACCTTTCAATACAGTGGAAAGTATGGCACTGCTGGAGGATGCCAGAAATGACATCAGATCAGTTCATTCACTGCCAACATTCCTGCTAAAAGCAGCTTTAAATATGCTGTGTTGGCTAATCTTTGCTTTGTAATTAAATAAATCCCACAGCACCGCTGAACCCTTCCTCTCATGGTCAGCACTATCGTCTGGTTGACGAATCAGCTGTGCACACACGCACAAGTGATCAAGAGCCCCGTTAAAACCGGAGACATGTCAGTTAAGCAAAACGATGCTCTGCCAGCTGCTCACTTCTCACAGGGACCGTGTTCTGCACAGGCACAGACAAAACACCCTGATGGGGCAGACAAAAGACTTGGGATTTAATTCAATTCATCCATGACATGAAATGACATGTAACATAAAATGTAACTACTCATATTTGGCAAACTGAGGTTTTGGTCCCCCTGGATATCCCAAGACCTCAATTTGCTTGTGTGTTTTTTCTTGATAGTTATGAGGAACCTTTACTTGAACAGTGTTTGTAACCTGGCACCAACAGAAAACACAACAGCCACAGAAACACATTACACTTCCAAAACAGACAGGACACGAAAAAGGAGAAACACATCCTTGACGCGAAGACAGATACAGCTTGTTTGTGCTTTACCAGTGCCACTCAGCACAGAACAGGCCTTATCTTGTTGTGTTTCCCTGACACGTACAATGCAGTGCAGCTCTGCCCATTAAATTCTACGAGAGTTATTCAAAGATAGTACTGCATCAGGAGTCTTGATCCTGCAGTGGAAGTGCAGTGCATCTGACATCTAGGCAGCTTAAAATTTTGAAATAAGAGACAGGAAATAAGGTCTTAAAATATTGGGAAAATCATACCAGTGGCAGTATAAACTACAGGAATTGTGAATGAGTCAACTGGAACAGCTACAAAGAGTCTAAGATCACGATGTTGATAAATTGATATTTACCGTATTATATTCACAAGAATGATTTCGAGCAATATTTCTTCAGCAGTAAGTTCTTGACCTTTTCCTGCCATTCCTTGACCATAAGCCATCTACTGAGGTTATTTGTTTTTGCTAGTCAAGGTCATGTGTGTCTTGGGCTACTAGAAAAAAAGTCACTGTTCCAGCAGTTGAAATTTAATCAAATGTTTGTGTTTTTGTTGTTGTTGTTATTTGTTTGTTTGGTTTGGTTTTGTTCATTTGTTTTTTAAAATAAACTTTAACTAAAACAATTTAATGTGATATTCAGCCTTTCCCATCTTTGGGAACAACCTGTTGCTGCATTCTTAGTCATCATCACAGTTTCTTTGTCCTTCCTGGTACTTACATTATGTTAAATGCTTCATCTAGACTCCACGATGGGAGGTACAATTCTTCAGTTCATGCAGAGTGCAACCAACTATTACAAGGGCATATTAGGGTTTTTCTGTTTGTTTTGGTGGGTGTTTTTGTTTTGTTTTAAGTGTAGACACTCCCTTAGTGTATCACACAGGTTAATTTATGTTGATATTATCACCCTGAAACCTGTTAATGCACAGATATAACACTGACACACATCTACGACAAAAAAATCCCTTTACCACATACCAGCTCTTCAAGTTCACCTTCATCATTCCTTCTGGTATTTAAACTATGTATTCAATTATTTGGTATGAGTTTTGCCCTGGTATCTTTTAGGAATAATTCAGCAACTGAGAATAGCAAGAAAACAACAACAACTACTACTAAAGAAAACAGTCATGCCAGCCAACCTGCCAGGCTGTGCTAATGAAAACTGATTGATGAACTACTTCTAGCAGCACCGAGCAATATTTTCAGATGAATCAGTTAAAACAGGTGCTGACCACCACAGGATTTAGCAGTAGAGACCTTATGCTATAAACATATGTTTATAACATATGTTTTCTCACTGAAACTAGTTGGCAGCTTCCAGTTATTTCGTTTTTAACTATGAATGAATTACAAGAAAAATCATTATTTTGTAGTGGTTTTCTTTTACATTGTTGATGTGTTTTATTTCCTCCACATTTATGCTTTCTTTGGAATCCAGACCTTCCCATTACTTTTCCCGGATTCAATTAATTGATTATGAAGAAAATTTCAGTTATCCAGCTGCTTGCTGGCTTACCATCAGAATAAGGTCAGGCCTTGCAACTCAAAAGAAGCATCTAACAAAAAATTGGTGGGTCAATTTTCTAGAATGGGAAAGCTAGTACATGAAACTGATTAAAAACAGGGGTAAAACAAAGCTGTGTCTTCATTACTCATTTTACTGAAATGACAAATACATATCTCAAAAACTGTCTGTGTATAAGATATCAAAAGGGCTAGACTCCCAACTTCCTCCTAATGCTAGGGAAGAGAAAGAAAAAACACCTCTAGTATAAAGGAGAAGCCATCATTTCTTTCCTCCTCTGCATTATCAGAATGGCAGTCAGCAGTTTATCTACTAGGACCTCAACAGTGAGAACAGATTTCCAAATCCACACAAGAGGTCATCTGCACCAGTCAAAATAGGCAGAGATATAAGCAAGACTTCTCCTACGCTCTGTATATCTGTTCAGGAAGTGCAGAAGCAGATATTCAGTCTAACCTCACTAGAATGAATCCCCACCAGATTTGGACAGATGCTCTTTTCATCAGCATGTTCATGTAATGATATGGCAGTTTCCCACATCACAGCAACACAGAAATAGCTGATTTTAACCATGCACTTCTGTGAAGATTTATTTGTGTTCTTGCAATCAGCCATCAGAATTTAAAAATAAAATAGTAAAGAAACAAGGAGGGGAAAAACGTAATTTTGCACACCTCATTCACCACACACTGAGAGATGCAACAGAAATAGAACTGTTCTATCTAATCCCACATTAGGTGAAATGTTTGGCCTACAAAGAACAATTAGCAATGGAATATTTTGTTGTTATTGTTATAAAAAGGTAGAATTTGGGCTATTTTTTATTTATTTCTTTTTTATTTATTTATTTTTTTAAGGGTAAAGTGATACCTCAGAGAGATAAGGTATCATTTATCTCTCTTAAAGAGGTATGCAGAGTTCTCTAATATGCATACCTGTACATTTTTTAAGCTCCAGACCTAAAAAGATAGATGATATCTGTGTGAGACAAGATTTTTAAGTGACAAATATTGGATTAGACAATGCAAAGAGAAAATATGATTTTACTTTTGCCAGATGTAACCCCTGAAGTCAAATGTGGTCCTAGGAGTTTTGTTTATCTGTCCAAGCATAAGAGAATAAGCAACTACCCACACTTGAGCTTCTAAGAAAGCAAAGTATGTCTTTTTATAAGCATGTGTCTTCCCTCGTGTTTTTTAAGATTGTGGTATAAAAAAGAGAAATGTTTGATAAATGACTTAAGATTTGCATGTACATCAGTCATGTTGTATCACTTGCTGGTACCTTATCACCAAAAACGTGGTGAATGGTCTTTTGGTGTTTATAAGCAAAGTGCTTTGAGGTTCATCTCCCAGTGCCTCCTTGCAGGCTGCTACACGTCGGCAGTCAGCGCTGCTCAGTCATACCTGCAGCACCTTTTAACAAGGAAAAAGCAGAGCTTGCCAGCAGCAGCTGCCCAACATCCTGCTGCCTGCCTTCTGTGCAAAAGCAAACAGGAGTGACAGACAGTTGCGGGACAGCCAAGAACTCGTAGGTGTGCTTAGTCAGTAAGTCACAGATTGTACAGCAATGTTTCCTCGGGACAAATTCCAAAGAAAGCTGCCCTCAATAGCACAGATCAAGTTATCAGCTTTTCATTCAAAGCATTAATTAACAATACTTGGAACTTTTATGCCACCTTCCATCACAAAAGAGCACTAAAACCTCTTTATACAGAACTTACCCCACAGCAATAGCACGCTGTCATCATCTTCACCTACAAAACAGAAGAACCACGAAACAGAGCAGGGAAGAGCTTCCCACAAACAGACAGAGTCAGAGCTGGACAACGAGGGTGTTTAATTCCACCTGGTTGTGCTCCACTCCTCACATTGCAAAATTCACTTCAGAGGAGAAGTACATGGATGCACACACTGTGCAGTCATGTAGCAAAGTCCATGGACTTTGTTACATAAAATACACCAAACTGGGAAAGGGTTTAACCACTTAATCAGTAAAAAAGAAACCAAAGAAATTGCTCTACTAACAAATATGCAAATTTCAGTCCAACAGAACTTCCTCAGCCCTCTGTAAACCCAACAACCAACGTCCTGTGGATGTTTTAAGCTATATAATCTATCAGTAGAGCTAAAGCCTGGGACAAACCTTTGCCGTTTGCAGAGCTTGGATGTATTTCTAGTTCCATTCGTGTTCTCAAGTAGTCACGTTTCTGGACCTCAAAAGCTACAGCCTTCCAGAGCAGAGATGTAAAGCCAGAGAAACGGCAGAGATCCTTCAGAGGTGGCTCGATTTATGGCTTTACTCCCAATATTCCCTGGGTTAACAGTACTAAAGGGAGTGGCCCTAGCAAAATAGGTGTGTCTATGTTCCCAGTTTAAAGGAAGAGTGAGTATTTTCCTCTAGATATTCCATTCATCATCAGGACCGTGGTATACCGCCCTTCAAACAGTGGTATGTTCCAATGTATCAAGCATCTCAAAGCAGCTGATATCACTGACAACTTTCTTTTTCTTAACCTGCCTCAAAGGCTGACTTCAGGTTTCATTTTGTCCTACAACTGCTTTATTTCTATTTTACTCTGTGCCTCAACTCGACTCCACTGCTCTACTTTTTTGGATATATTGCACCTAAAAAAAAGAATAATAGCCCATATAAGACAGGGATCAGAGAAACACGGTTTTATCACTTTCCGTACACACTTAGAGCAGGGAAAGCTGAAGTCCCATGCATCTTCCTCAGGTTTCCACAACGTCTCACTCGGACAGAGGCAATTAGGCTGACTACAAGTGTAAACTTCCAGGCATTTCCTTCTATGCAGTTGCGCACATCAAGACACAAACTGTTCCATGAGCAGCTGAATTAATTAATCTTCTTTTCTGACAGATTTGTGTTCAACATCCTCAATAACCACCAGGTCTGCACTAAACTCCATGTAACATCCTCTTGGCAACACCATTCCCAGAAATGCTTTCAGTTCCTTTCCATTTGCCTGCTTTCCTGGTTTCTCTCCAGGTCCTTTAGATCCATCCACCAAAGCCTAAAGCTGTCTTCCTTAACTGCTTCAATACCTTAAGTTTCCACATATACCACCTGAACTGCACACTCACTTCTCTCACTCTCTTCTTTCCCCTGGGCCCCAATGAATGGTTAGTATTTTGAGTTCTATTCCCTGAAATAACAGAAGAAGGAATCCCATTTTTCCCTTAAAATTTCACTTTAAATAACCATAAAATAAAATAAAATAAAAGGCAAACACCCCACATTTTCTCTCGTCTGAACTTACATATAAAGATGTCAGAACCATACAAGACCTGCTGAGTTCCTGGATAAGAACTCCTACACCTAAATTTTGGCCAACTACTTTTAATTCCCCGCTTCAAACCGTAAATCCTGAATTTCCTGAAATCTTGACTTCATTTTCCCCACACTGAACTGTCATCTTCTCAGCCAGCTCATTAAAAATACACTCATCTAGACGCTCAGACGGCTGTAAACGCAGGCCCGGAACCCGGCCTCCCTTCCTTTAGTCGCAGGCTGCTGTTCTCCTCCTTCACCTTTACGCTTTTCATTTGCTGCCAAATTAAGTGTAGTGCAGGACAGGGCGTTCACTCTGCTTGGACTTCAACGTGCCTGACAGAAAATGATTAGCTCAACAGAAATACTGCTTTCTCTCCACCACCATCTTCCTTTCTAATAATCAAGGCACTCCGCGCTTTAATTACCTTCACTGACACACTTATGTGGTAGGCAAATACAATTAGGCCTGTTCTACAGGCAAAAAGAATTAAAGCACTGCATTCCCAGGAAGTGTTGACCATTAGCACTTATTTTTGTCATCTCTGCTCCTAGGTACAACTGTGGAGTGCGTACATCTCAGATACAATTGCAAAGAGGCACACTCTGGGTCTCCGGCCTCGTTAAGAGGCAAGTTCCTGGAGTAGGCCACTGTGACTTCAGCAGCTAACCACATCTTGATCTTTTTTGCTCAGGTGAAGAGATGAAAGGAGAAGTTGAGAATGATGCAATAAATATTTATATATTGTATGTCTCACCATGCTCACGCCAGCTCTGTATTATTAGTAGCCGTAGTACTGGACACTATACTGAAGCCATATATTAACTCTTCTGTGTGGTTGAGTATGTACATACACACCCCTCTATTAACACGGTTTGATTATACATCGACTTTCATCTATGTTCAATTAACTGACCATTCCTGGTAATTTAGTGAGAAGTGATCGGTTCCCATGCGCTTTACCAGTCCCCAGTCTCATCTCAGCAATCTCTGTTCACTACTCTGATGCTGAGGGTCTAGCCTCCAAAAACCCTTGGGGATTTGAAATCCATGGGTGTGCTGCCATAAACACTGTATGTTGTTCCCATGAAAAAACAAAACAAAACAAACAAACAAAAAAAAACATTCAAATCTCGCCAAGTGACAAGACTCTGAAATACTGCAGTCTGTTATGCTCAGCAGAGAGATGTTTTTGTTGGCTATTAAAGCTCAGCAGAGATTTGTTAGCCATTAGATCTACAGCAATCTCGCTGGATTTATCTTACGTCATCCTATACAGTTCTCAGGCCTGTTGTAATTCCTGCATTGTCTGAGCATAACCAGCCCTGTGCTGCAAGGGACTTGCAGAACTGACACTGGTGCCAGCAGCACAGAGAGGCAACAACGACCTCAGTGACGCCACCACAGACTAACAATCTGACTGTTCTTAAACTGAAGAGCGTGTTTGTGGGGTTTTCATTTACATTTATTGCCATTTTTTTTCCCCTGGTCCAGACTTCATGTAATCCAAACAGAAGCTCCCAGAGCCACAAACTGCCAACTATCAGGGAACGCGCTAAGCGAGGACATTATCAGCCACTTCAGACAGCCACAGATTCACGAAGCATCAAATTCCTGTTGTGTCTGCTGGGAGACACAGCAGGCATCTCAGCCTCTCCTTCAAGTTTCCAAAGCATTTATTCCTAGACAACATTAGACCATAATAGCTCAGCCTGCTCCCTGGAAGATCTTATCCTTGTTGAGATATTATTTCCCTTCTACAGATTAAGAAAACACTTAAGTAATCTGCCCAGGACCACAAAACTCTATGCTCAACTTTGTGAGTCTGTACCAGGAATCCCAACCCTAGGCATTCCACCTTCTGTTTGGAGAAAATCATTAAAAAAATAAATAAAAAATGGGTGGAGGGGGAGCAGGAATAGGGACAAGACTGAGGTTTTTAAGGACGAGTATGCTCTTATCATAAGGAAATAAACTTACCGTGTTCCTTCATAGCTTTTTGCCTTGTTTCTTCTCACTCCCAGCCCCACATAACAGGATATGCACGCACACAGCTCCTGCGATGATGCGGCCTTTCAATGGAGCTGGTTCTTAAGGGCCAGCAACAGAACCAGCAGATCACAGGATGGAAATCACCAGCTCGCTCTCCCTCGTTACTTCAGCAAACAACTTCCCTCATCTCCCAGTCTAGGCTGAGGCTCCTCATCGCTAGTTACTCTCCTTCTCATTTGCTGATTCCAGTGGTGACTATTCCAGATTTTTTTCTGCATCCAGTGAAATTATTGCATCACCAGCAATGTCTCTGTCTCCCAGCAGAAACTAATTTACAATAACTTCCTTACTGCTCGTGCGTAGCAATTATTTTCAAGTGTAACTGCTTGGAACAAGCGTTATGCCATGCACTCTATGCTCCAGAATAATGAAACTTTATAGACATACAAAGCATAGCCAGGCAAACACTCCTTCCCTGTGCATTGCTAATTGCATCCTAATTATAACGTTTTACATGTATTTACTCACCTTTCATCCTGCTGCATCCCAGGGCATTTTACAAAATGTCACACGGTTTTAAAAGCAGGCCTATATTAAGGCAGAACTCCTAGCACTCAGACAGCCCCACAGACACATGCGTTATGAGGGAGGTTTGGGCCAACAGCACAACACAGAACCCCTGCAGTTAGATAAAGACCTGCCCTCCCCCTTCAGACATCACTTGAAATTGTTGCATATCCATTCCATTTGATGATCTCAAGGTTTTAAAAACATTAATTAACTTGTACAGTATTCTAATTAGCTAAGGCATAAATGAAGACATAAAACCTGCAATGCCTCTGCTAGCAGTCAAGAGCAACTGCTTAAGGGAAAAACCATACCAACCAGGGCAAACACTGAAAGAGCACTCTAGATTTTCTCTCACGTTGCAGCAAGAGGTGGTTTGGCTGGGGACTGCCTCCAGAGCAGTGTTTGCCAGCTACCAAGGCACCCATTCTCTCTAAATTCTTCTAATTCCTCCCTCCTCCTTTTCACTGCTCTACTCCCCGAAGTGTTGAGCTCCTTCTTGCACTCCTGTGAGGAATGAAGAAACACTTCCCAAATAGCTTTTTTAGCTTTTAAGCCTATCACTTGCTAATTCAATGAGGTTGAAGTCTTATATCTTTGGGGGGAAATAAACAAATAAATTGAAGAATCATTCTCTACATGCTTTTGCTGCCCACAGATTTTAGAGATTTTTGTCCTCTTTCAAAACCACTCGGTTTTACAGGTAAACAAGCATAGAAAACCTTTTTATTTATTTATTTATTTTTTTTTCCAACAAGACCTTACACCTGCATGAATACAAGCTGTTTATATTTAGGTGTCTAATTTTAAGCACCGTGTTTAAAAATTTCCGCCCATATAGACCACAAGTCACTTTCTAAGTTCACACGCTGAGCTAGTGACAGCCCTGATGAAAGAGCCCAGGCGTCCTCATCCTTACAATCATTACTAGAAGGCAAGAAGAGGGAGTAAATTGATTCTCTGATTCTAAATTGCTCCCCAACATACGCATGCAGGAAGGATGGATGCTGAGTCAACACTATTGAAATTTCAGTGTATGCTTGTAAGAAATGCGAGTATATCAGTTGTGTTACAGTGAGCTTTAAATAGCTTCTCAGACTAAAATGGCAGTCTCCCTTTGCACTTTAAGTAAAGATTTAATGAACAATTTTGTCTTTTCTTATGCTAAGCATTTGCTGAGCTACAATAACATGCAACCTCCCTCTGTGGTTTTCCACCCTGAAATGTAGCTTGGGAACTTGCTGATACTGAATGCACTCCCCTGACTTGGCTCTTAACACAGGCGCCACGCAATGGATCACAAATGGATAGCATGAAGATAAAACGTTTGGCAAACATTTGACTGTCATTTGCTTTCTGTCAGCAAGAAACAAAAGATGACCTATTAAAATCATCCCATTAATTAACTTTTCTATGATTCTATTTTTATTGGCATCTTGTTCGTTAAGTAAATGCTTTTTCTTTCAGAAAGAAAGTGTGTTAGCATAAGGAGTGACTTTTATTACCACCAGAAGCTAGCATTTACCTAATCTTCACAATAAACAATTTTGGGCAAGATCCTCAGCTAATTATGGTTGCTCTTGCTCTGTTGTTTGCTTACAAATAACTTTTTTTTTTTTTTTTTTTTAATTTTGACACAACTTGGTTGCAATTGTGCAATTCTGCTTGTTGAATAACTCTCAAGGAAAAGAAAAATATTTCCACTCTGTCAGTGACAAGAACACTTACATCCTCAGTTTTCTCAAGGAAAACTCAACCCTCAAAGCCAGCTAAGACCTAAATGAAAAGTCTGGTTGAAGGATTTATGCATAATGAGCTGTAAAGATACAAAATCAGATTGCCAAAAGCAAAAAAAATGACAGGCAGGCATCAGTTGTGCTGATGTTCTCCTTCAACCTGAACACATGTGGCTTTATCTGTGTCAGGAGTTTTAATACAATACACCAAGGCTCACTGTCAGCTCAGAAACTCCTCAGTGTGAGGAATGATGTAAGGAAGTGAACCAGACTCAGCATCACAGAACCCTGAGAGCACACCCATCCTCGGCATCAGGCTTCCCACATCACCTGGTGTGAGTCTTTGCGATGAAAGTTTGATTTACCAGTCTCTTTGTGATATTACATTTCTCACACAAATGTAAAGAATATGAAGTCTCTAAAGTGAAGACTTTACTGTTTTGGTTGTTATAAGAAATTTGGGCATGGCACTGAGAAGCAAAATATGATACCGGGATGCAAGGAATGGATGCAACTTTCCAGTGTATCATGTGCAGCCATCAGCAATTACAGGCTATAATATCATACAAGTCCTTACCTAACCTGACCTAATTCCAACCTAAAAAACGAGCGATTACAAGTCCCACTGGAAGCCAGGTGTGAGGATTCAGTTCCTTCTGCTCCTATGCTAAATTTGTTAATGGGATGTTTATGAACTTTTTTCCTGTGACAGCTTCATCCATTAGTTAAAACGGTTCCTCTCCCTTCACTAGTGCCATGTACTCCTGGATGTGTGCCCTGACAGGTACATGTTCTCTCAGCATCTGTTCTGTTAGGCTCAACCAACATACACACGTTTAGAGAAGTTGGGATTTACCCACCCACTATCAGCCTGACATAAAACAAGGCACGAGCATTCTCCTTGACAGCTATTCCCCCACTGGTTAATTCCTACTGGGCAGCAAAGGTCCTTCTTAGTCCCCAAGTACACAAAGATCTCTTACTTACTAAAACTTCATTTTAACATGTTTCTATGATTTGCCCTCAACTTCTCTGTACAACATGCTAATCCCTACTTGGCACTGAATATGCCTCCCAAATTTGTCATCAGTACAGTTGGTTAGCAGACACCTGTGTTTTCCTTGTGTATGAACCATAATCTCTTCCACCTTAATCAGTAATTTTTCAAAAAACAAATATTCAAATTTACAAATGTGTCTATATTTAATCTATCACGTTTTACATGACTATATGAAAAAAGACCCTTCATCAGACACTTTTGCAGTAAGCTGCCCTGCTCGCTCAAATCAGGTCAAAACTATTCTGTACCCAGAGACAAAAAACAACAGCAATGGTTAAGTTCTGTCATTAAGACTTTGCTCAAATCAGTCTTCAGTTCAGCTGACATGCTCTACATTTTCAGAATAACCAGAGCATTGTTTTGGGAGTTAATGAGAAGTGCAGCCATTCGTACTTCAGTAATGCTGCGACACCACTGGACATAGCAACATTCCTGCATCAATTAAAACCTGATCAGGTGGGATAACCACCGGACAGAGGGGCAAATTAAGACATAAAGAGAAAGGAATTCCTTAGTCTAACTTTGATCAGGGGCAAAGCCAGAGAGAGAAGCTAGGCATTACACCTCTCCAGGCAGGACCCCACAAGACAGCATTTCAGTTCTATTTTTGTGTGGAAGTACTGCTACACCCAATAGGAGTATTAAAAATAACATCACATGAGCAATTTTATACAACTGAAAAATCAGCTGTCTCTCTCTGGTAACTGTTGCTTAGACAAATCACCAGTATCTGAATACCAAGGCTCAAAAATTTGCTAGAAAGGGGAAATCTGAAGCAGTTAATTGCTTTTACAGCACTTTGTGTGCTTTAAGTATAAAGCACAGTTGAAAGGGAAAAATACTGGAAGAATTCAAACGATGCCTTATAGCTCTTTTTTGCTTCAAGGCAACTTTTATCACAGCCTACTGGATTATATTAAAAATTCTTTCATTAAAATTTTATTACCACTGACAATACTATATATGAGATGTGACTTCAGACCAAGAAAATTTTCTTTCTTATCACAGTGATTAAAGCAAGGTAATTCAGAAACCTAAGTAAGAGCGGCTTTTGTTTGTTTGTTTGTTTTTAACTTCAACACCTGTCTAGTCAGTAGCCGCACAGCAAATATCAGGACGTCAAGCCTAGTGAATCTGAATAAATAAGGTTTTGTTGTTGTTTTTTTGTTATGTTAAGCAGGGAAAACTGAAAGTGGTAGCATAACAGACCTCAGGATTATTATATGCACTCTGTTTATCTGACAAATGAGTGGAAAAAAAAAAGTTGAAGAGTCAGAAAAATGCAGGATTAAAAATGACAGAGATTGTTAGGTCAAAAGAGAGGGAGATTTATTCTTCTTTTAACTCACATTCCCATGCTTTTATACCTGCGAGTTTTATTTGAAAGTAGGGCAATGACATTTGCTTCTAGTCGTTTAAAATGCATGGGGGCTGCCTCACAGAATCAGCGGTTCTATTTATTTATTTATTTATCCGTGGTACAAGGGCAGAAGCCAAGAACCAGGCTCAGTGCTACCTGCCACACATAACCGGTAGCTCAGCATCGCTGCTCCTATTACTCAGTGCCCCATGCACTACAAGCAACACACAGGGAGCTCACCTGGGTGCAAGTCCTTTCTTCTTTCTGCCCCAGATTTTCTGCTAGATTAAGCGAATTCTGACCAGGACTTATACATGGGACAAGAGACCAAAAATACAGAAACTCCTATTGACCAACATTCAGCAGATCATTTGCCATCAGGACAGGGTTTAAAGGGAAGAGCCCTTTGAAGCAAGAGCAACAAATGCATGGGGGATAGAGAAGATCTCTGATTGTGTGAATTCTGGAACTCCTGCAGGCTCAGCAGCTTTCTCTTCTGTCCATTTTTTTCCTATTACATTCACAGAAGGTGAACTAGCAAGGCGTTTTAACACCTCATTCTCTTGTTATTAATTAACCTGCTCTCCTGCAATGAAAAGAAAGCAGCTAAGATGTGGTCTGTTTCTTCTATTTAAAGAACAAGCTGTCATAGTTACCCATCCATCTCAGATCAGCCAGAAAATAACTCCACACCCTTCAGCATCCGAGAATGCATGGAACAATTTAATGAACAAAAATTAATACAAGCCAGTGAGATTTAGCTGGCATTTGACTGAACACTTAGTCAGCAGTCTATGCACACTGATGACACCTACACACTTATTCTACTAATTTCTATCATGAGTTTCACATTTGTTCCATGACAAATTAAGAGTTAAAAAAAAAAAAAAAAAAAAAAAAAAGCCAACAAATTGTTTGGCCTTTTAGCAGGCTGTTTATGTATGTGAAAGGGAATCAAAAGCCCAGCTCAAGGTCAACTGTGTTGCCAAAGAAGGCGGTTCAAAACAAATTCCACCCAGAGTGTGTCTCTGATCACAGATTTGTAAGGCTGGATAGCACATACCTTACAGACACCTACACTGGAAACACAAATCCTTTGTTCCACTCTCTGTGCGTGTTCATCCATTTCATGTAGACACCTTTACACGGATCACATATTCTTGGAAGCTCAGTTTCCAGATAGCTTTATTGTTGTGTCACTAATTTTTCCAGCTTAGAACTATTTCCAGCTACAGGCTAAATGCTATTTTTAATCTTAAATTCTGTCTCATTGCTAGGCTTAAATTCATTGTGTACTTCAAGATTCATTTTGGATTCTTCTCATACTTTTGTAATGCCAAGAAAATTCTACCGGTGATCTCTAGATTAAATTCACAATGATCGTTCTTTTATCATCAATCTAAAATACTAAAATAATAATAAAGCATGGTGTTACCCATCAATTTTTAAAAATTCTTAAATGCTGTATTGAGTCTTGGACTTCAAATTCAAGACAAATCAGTTTCTGTCAAATGATTTCAGACTTGATTCGTCTCATCTCCATGCCACCTACACCCTATTCCCAGAGGTACCAGAGTACTTCTAACAACTGTCTTCTAAAATCTCCAGCTGGCCTGACCATACCAATCCTTCCCTCACCTCTGAGTCACCTATCTCAGCAGCCTTGGTCATACCTTTTCACTATTATCACCAATTAATTAGCAAAGCTGTCATTTCAGGACCTCTGGAACAAGAGTCCCATTTTCCAAAAGTCAGTTTCAGCAAATCTGAGTGTACAAAGCAGCTTCCAAACTAAACAAATGAGCTGGGCCATCACAGCCATTCCTATTGTTCTTCAATTATAACCACATGAAAAAAGAGCTAATCCTGGGAATAATTAATGATGACACCTATGTCCTGATATGCATATTACTCACATGGTCAGAATTTAAAAACACTGCTCTTCTATGCCAATAGCATTCCTTCTGCATAAAACCACATTAAAAAACAGAGAAAAACTTAAGAGCTTTTCTATCTTGCGGAGAATATTTAAGAAATAAAAAACCTGCTAGCTTATAGTATAGTTAAAGCAGATGAAAAATCCTGGCTTTTCTAAAGGCACTGCTTCCTACTCAACTTCACTCCTTTCCAACAAAACACAAACACGCCCAAATGTAAAGGAATTTTCATAAATTTCAATGCACAATATGAGTAAAGCTGTCATAAGGCAATCTGACAGGAGGTGGGTTAGAAATACCTTGGAAATATTTTAACAGCTCCAGTGCCTTGGAGAGGTGACAAGCTGGTCGCTGCTAGCACTAAATAATACAAATGCTTATTTAAAAGTTGTTGAAATACATGTTCCAGACGTGCCTGTAGTGACAACTCTTGTTTATGGCTCAGGAAAAGCAAATTTCTATTTAAGGAAAAACTATTCTTGGGGAAGATGGTTCCAAATCTTTCTTTAAAGGAATTTCCACATAAACTTCTTCCCTGCATAAGCCCCATGGGCGAGGTAAGGGCTCTGCAAGCCTCCAAAGCAAGGCTCGATAAACAAGCTGACATTGTTGCCAGCCCAAGTGACCACCAGGTTATGTCCTTGGTTGCCCCACCAGAGGGCCAGAAATACATCCCTGTGCTCCGAGATGACAGTATTTATTCCAGAAGCGAGGGCCAACGCCTCCACCCTCGAAACATGTGAGATAAGGTTTGGCAGTCCCCAGAATAGCATGAGCATCACCTACACAGGCACTGGGAGCATGCTAGGAGGCAGGGAGGCATCCAGCAGCCTGGACGGAGCATGGCTGGCAGCAGCAGCTGCTGACAGCCTGCCAGCACCCAGCCCCTACTGCAGCAACAAAAACAACTTCATTAGCGGGCAGCCACAGTCTGCGCTGACTTCAGCTCCTGGACCGTTTCCACACACAGCTCGCTGCCTGTCTTTAGCCCAGTGTAGCTACAGCTACACAAGCAAGGCTTTAAGGTAGCAGAGTATTTTCTGACTGGGTAGTGTCTGTCACAGAGGGGACTGGCTCTTCAGTTGTGATCCCAGCACAGCGCCTCATTACCACCATATTCTGCAGCCGCACTACTGTGAAAACAACTGATTCTGTAGCAAGGGACTGCAGCTCTTGGGAAGGCAGTGCACTTGGCATCTGAGGGGCTAGACAATAAAAATAAATAAAATAAACCCCTCTGCATATCCCTTAGAATTACCCCATAAAAGTGGAGGTCTTTTCTGAGCAGCTCTGAGTATGAAAGGGATCTCCTGGGCTGCTGAACTAGTGCCTGGGACCAGCACAATCCTTTAATATAGTAGCATAAGAGAGGACCTGAACCAGGAGGAGCTCAAAGAGACACGCTTCCCTGGGTGGAAGAGGAAGGTATCCATCAGAACACTCTCAAGCACAATTTTTCCGTGTGGCAGAGTGGCACAGGCACAGCACCAGATCCATCCAGCTGTAATTCACAGCTCAGAGCAGTCCCCATGCGTCCAGTCTTTCCTCGGTTTGCCCAACCTTCCTGAACGCAGAAGTGGGATTCAGCTTTTTCAAAATGAGTTTCTCTGAGTCACCAGTGAGAACAGCAGCCACCAAAGTCCCAGGCTGGGGCTAACTGGCGGGATGTGGCACACAGGAAGCCTTCAGGGCACGGAGCCAGACCAGGAGCTGTATTCCCTGGGGAGCCTGCCATTCCTAGCTCCCAGCAGCTGAACCCCTGCAGAAATTCTGGCTGAAACTCTGGAAAACGTGTCTAAAGACTCACTTGCTCAGCTGTGGGTGAAGGTGCCATACGTCAGAGCCAGGGGAAAGCAAATGTATATTCCTACACTGGGAGTAGAAGGTAGGTAAAAAGCATCCCGTTCAGCAGGAGCCCTTAGTCCCTGGTGCGGGCTTGAGGCTGTGCACAGAGGAGAGACCTGGGCACGGGGGACGTGGCGATGTGGTGTGACAGGGCTGCCTGCAGCCCACTGGGACACCGCCGTGTTGCTCTGTTATAATGACTTGTTATGGCACAGGCAGATTTATTTCTGAGTGCTTGCAGTCTTCAGACATGGACTATAATGGGTTTTCTGCCTGCAGACATTTCAGAAAATTAATTCAAGTTAACTTTTGAAATGAATTACATAAAGTACTTTAAAGCCTTTTGTGGACACTCTTGTTCATAACTAAGAGTGACCTTAATTTCAGTTAGCTCGTTACAAGAATAAATTAAGATCAATCAGAGCACCTTCAACTCTGAATTCACGTCCTTATTTAATCTGGATGAATCGTTCCTGTGTCCCTCCATCAGCCTGTGTCAGCTGTCACCGAAGGCTGGGGAGCAAACAGAACAAACAGCCCTGCGTCATCTTCCCGGTGATGGCAGTGTGAGACACCTGTAACTCAGGGTGCTCTTCCACAAGGCCGTTACTTTTTTGTTTCTGATACCCAAGTAACCAAAGTAGGGGGATTTTTTTAGAATTTTCCTTGAATATCTGACAGAAAAAGCCTTGTGTACTCTGGTAGAGCAACCCCAGTAACAGGTCAGATGGCCTTTCCCCCACCTTGAGTTCCCTCAACAAGAGGTTGGGTTCCAGCTGAGGGTCAGTGAGGGACAACCAGCGGGGGGTGGCAGCAGTGACAAGGCCCTGCCGTCCCGTCACAGACCACAGGAACAGCACACAACGCCCTGTCAGGCTCCACTCCAAAGGCAATGGCAGTTGAACGCTGCGGATGACGCCAGCTGTCACTGGAGATGTACTTGACAGCCCTCAGCTTCTCCTCAAGTGCAGACTTCACGCAGAGACTACAGAAGGAACGGCAAAGGAACCAAAACTGCCTGAATTTCACAGAAGTCTTCCGAGCTGGACACAGGCTGAAGGATCAGGCAGCAGTCACTGAACACCAAGACTTTCCTTACAACCAGCTTTGGCTGCTGCCTGATTTCGGGACAGGAATAACCTGTTCTGATAGATTTATTGCTCTTACCATTTCCCACTAAGCCTTTGACAACGTTTTTATGACCCATTTCCTTCAAACAACACCCTTGCAGCAGTTGACAATGCAAGGAAGTTACACTTGCGGAGAGGAACAAAGTCAAGCAGGCAGATGGGAGGCAACACAAGCCGAGAAGAAACTCCCTCTGCTTGCCAAGGCATCTTCCCAATATTTCCCACAAAAAGCTGCAGGCAGCATTCCCTGCTTTCTCTAATTCCACATCTTCCCAAGGATCACAACTTGGAAGTCACCATCTGCTCTCGTACAGCATTTCTAAAGGAACAGCATTAGCCAGACAAGCTTTTTGCCTGTAGCTAACTGGGAGAGCAGCTTTCTTGTTCGTGCCAAGCTGGCTCAGGGTAAGAGTTAATCTGTATTTATGCCCTACATATCTGCAAAGCAGCGAGCTCTGGAGAAGTCAAGCAGCATTCCACTGATCAGACTAGCGTGATACCGACTTCCTAGAGAAAACCAGCACAGTAGTTACACGTAACTGAAGGCTTCACCAGCTACTTTGAAATTCAGATGAGTGTAAACCTTTGCAACTCCAGAGACTGAGCTGTACTGCCAAGGGAACATGAAATGGTATAAACGCAGGAGAATTTGTCCTTATGCTGTCACCTATTTAAATGACTATGGGTTTGTAAGTGTGTGTGCATGCCTGAGTGCACGCATATTTAGGCATGACAGCGTGATGGTGATCTCTCTCTCTAGCATTATTTCACTACGCCTCATTGTGGAAGTGTCTGTACTATCAGTACATAGCTCTGAGAGGAAAGAGTGAAACACGAAGGAGCATGAAGAAGGGTAACTAACAGCCTGCAGTGGCACCCAAGATGTCTGAGTTTAAGCCTTACCTTCACCACAGACTTTCTGAAGGATCTTGGACACACCACTTCTCTCTCATGGGTTAAAATGAACGTGCACTAGAAAACAAAGGTTGTTTATACTTGTCCTAGGTCTAACAGTGAGAATGGAAAAAACCTGTAAATCCTGAAGAGTGCTTTGGCTTCTTTAAATTGTAGGCTTCCTGCAAGTTCTTATGTAACCCTCACCCAGAAGAGGGAGTAGGAACAGACCAAACTTCATGCCGCATTACAGAATGTGTGCCAGCCATCCCCACTGTGCTCTAGATTACATAGGTAGCGCCAATTGTCCCAGAGAATCCAAATAACTTTACAGCCCTTACTGGGCTATGAAGTAGGCTGATACAAAGCCCTGACAAGCAGAAGTCCCACTGCAGTAAGCGGTAGGAGTTTCTAATTCAGAGGATAAGATTTGCAAACTGATGCCAAGCACAGTAGCAGGAGTACTGTTTCAGGGTAAATCTATACACCCAGAGCACTGCTTGTCACCGATTGTCTTAAGCCTGAGAATTTCCTGGTATTGAAACTGGTAGGATTACTTTCAACCATGAACAAGTTTTTCTCTTTGCTACTGAACTGCTCGATGGTCTTTGTTTCACTGCCTTTGTTTTGCGTAGAATGACAAGTGGTCAAATATGAGTTCTCAGACACACACAGGTCCTATCCCCTTCAAGACAAAACACACCTGAAGATAGACCAGGGAGGAAAAACAGAGATGCAAAGAGGTAAGAGCAAAGGTGACCTGTTACTTTGCTGAGTATTCTGCCTACATGCATTCAAATACATAGCTTAAAGAAGATATACTCAAGGAAGAGAGCCTTGTGTGGGATGACTACCAAAACATCAGGAGACTAACTGGAGAGGGCATTAGCTGTATAATCAAACTATAATGTGTAAGACTAGAAGCTGTCTCTTACGTGGACTGCAACAATTTCATGCCACACTGAGACAAGAAGTGAAAAGTACTATAATCAAGTACCTGGAACCTATCATATCTTTAAGGAGAGCTATTCAGTGATGCATCTAAAAATACATCAAGCAGTTACACACGGATTAGGGAAACAAATTATAACTACCTCAGTTGAATTGGATCTGAAATTAATTTTTGTTTCTTGCTAATATGATTTCAGAAACCCCAGTGCAGTCAGATTTCACAAGGTATCCAGCAGCACCTTCGCAGGGAGCCCACGCTGTTCTGCAATGCCATCTCAGCCCTGAAACAGGCAGAGGACTGCAGGCCCGCAAGTGCAGGCAGCCATCCCATCTCCTTTGCCCAGGCTCACTCAAGGATGAGTCAAGCCTGACACTATATATTACAAAAATTGCCTAAGAAGCTGTGTGGCGATGAGAGGCATGATAGCAGAGATCCACAGAGAACAGAAGACAAACATCTTAAAAATTTTGAAGTAAAATTTATCAGCAAACTACCCATCACTGATATCATTGCTAGGCCGAGTATCCATCATATTCCTTACTCACAGCAGTTTCTTGGTGAAAGTTAGAAACAAAAAGCCCAAGTAATGTGTCCTGTGGAGTGGAGTGAATTTTATGTCTTCCTTCCCCATCACAAGTCTGTTTGTTATTCTATTGTATTTCCAGCCTTGTCAATGAGCAGACACTTGTTAAAAGTACTGCTCCCAGACAGGCTGACTGCCTTTGGTACTCTAGTGCTCTACGGTAACTTTCTGTTCTTGAAAAGATTAAACAAGGAAGGAAAGAAGCAAGCCTGGGGAAATTATTTGTCATGATGAGGCCTCAAGAGAAATGGTAGATTTTATTTTCTCTACTCTGTTGCATCAGTAACTTGCTAATAAGTCTCAAGTTCTAAAAACTGTTCTAAGCATTGCTGACATTTGTACTTACACCTTCACGGGCAAAAACAGAAACTGTGTCAGGTGTATCTGCATAAGGAAAACATATGTGATGTTGTTCTTGCTTCTACCTTATTCAGCAAGTCTTCGGGCAAAGCCAGTAAGCAACCCGGCCCACAGGTACAGATTCATCTTAGGATGTTTCTGAGAGACAGTTTCAGCTGAATATTAAGTGTTTATTCAGGAAAAAAAAAAAAAAAAAAAAAAAAAAAAAAAAAAAAAGAAAAAAGAAAAAAGTTGACAGTTCCAGAAACATAGCCCATAGTTGTTATAGCAATTTAGTTTAACTGATCATCTTTCTGTTTATATAGGACTGCATGAGAACCCTTCCTGGAGAGCATGCCAAATATAACACCATATTCATATTGCTGGGGCCGTCCCTGATACTGTTTAAAACAGGCAATGTAATGCAGTAAAGGGTCAAGACAAGGATGTCAACAAAAATGGAAAACAAAATTTGCAGGCAAATTCTTCACACAGAATCTCTTGCTTTGCCTGATTAAAGCTGTGTGTGTGCCATCTCTCAAAAATCAAATTCTAAGTAGATGAAACCTATTTCATCACCCAAAAACAATGGTACCTGAAATTAGCAAGTATCCTAAAAAAATATAGCCAAGTATTTCCAAGTATTTTTCCTTTTTCCCTTTATTTTATTATTATTATTTTTTTTTTTAAGGGAACAAAGACCCAACCTCCACCACTCCATTTCAGTTAAGTCAAAATTCAAGTCAAAAAACACATATGGACAGAGTTATATTTGCAGTAGTCACTTAAACTCTTTAGTAGTACAGCCTTTTCATTGTAAAATGCTTTCTTCCCTACTCCCTTAACAACTTCGTAGAGCATTGTCACTGCAGTATCCAACAACCGAGGTACCCAAATTTGTTCAAAGCAGCTTTCAATATTAAAATCTAAATCCTGCAAAATACCTTAGAATCTTCAGAGAAAATACACAGCCGCTCATGAATATTCTCTAGACCCCGTGCTACATTATTATACGTACATTAGCGCTAGACACTTGAGAGCAGCTCTCTGCTTTGCTAGCAATGGATTAAAGCAAGTCTTTTAATTAAAACCCACCAATTATTTAAATTTTTAAAATGAGAGGGAGAAGTCAGAGTCGTCCACAATGGCAAGTCAGTTGTTCTGAAATGATGGGAAGCGATGCTGACAGCTGCCTAATCCTCCTCCCTCTTACAGGCATTCTGGGAACGTGGGGCTACAGCAAGGGAATTCTAACGTCAGAGAGAGAAGTCGCATAAATCTGGCATTAAACCTATACATCTTCACCCATCAGGTGAATTTTCTAGACAAGATAAAATAGCGTTAGGCATTACAGACACAAAGCCACATAAGCAATATCCAACTAATTTAACCAGACAGCCAAGGGCCGGGGAATATTTGTAAGTCTTTCTGGTTTTTCAGTTCCTTAACTGACCCCACCTATTCGCCTGCTTCTCTGATATGAATTGTAAGGTCTTCCCTTGGCTCCTCCTGTGACTTTTAAAAATTTAACTGTATATTAACATTACTGACTGCTCTGCTTGGCTTTTACACTGCAGTAACACTGTACAGCTACCAAAACAAAAAGACGATTACTAACTCCACAATTTTAACAGCTCTTAGGCTTTTGAGTTTACAAAATGGAAAAAATTATTGCAGTCACAGTCAAAAAAATACTGGAAGAATATTAAAAGAGATTTATTATTTATTTATTTTGTCATAAGTTTCCTACAGGTAGAGAGTCTACACCGTAAAGAGACCAGGAAAGTTTACACGTGTTTCATTTATGACTTTGATTACTCAGAAGCCAAAAATATAGAAGAGAACATAAGTGACACCAGGGATCTTTAATAATAAATAAATAAACAAATATAATACAGCCCCCTAATAAATCTCTCACCTGTCAGCTAAGCAGGCAGCTACTGTACAATCTGCCTTTCACCAACCCCCTTTTATAATTGGTAAAGGAAATGCTATCCATTTACATGCAGCTGCAAAAATATAGAAATCTCATTCTCATTTGAATACAAAATAAAACACAATAGTATGAATAAACAGCATCTTAATACCTTAAAAATAGGAACAGATCAGACATGGCTGATTATCTAACGTAATACAGTTTAGATAACAACTATTCAGGACACCCAGTTTGATATTGCAGCTACTTGTAGTGAGGTGTACTCCACATTACCAGCTCTCATGAAGCTTCTGCTCTGCTGCGGTCAGAAATAAAGTGCAATGAAAATAGATACAAACAGAAGATGCAATGTTTGTACTTTTTTCAGTCAAATTAATCCCAGGGAGCATTACAAACTTACCTAATTATTTGAACAATGACCCAAATCTTGCAAATATTTTGCTAGCGGTGAAGTCATCTTTTGGCACTAATCCACTACTAAAGGCAGCTTTCTCTGGACTAGAAGAGTATGGCAATCAATCTAGCATTACTTATTAAATGACAGATATGCCACACTGAACTAGAAGTAAAAATAAATAAATAACCAAGCAGAACATTGGACAGTGCTTAGGGAAGAGAAACGAAGAGAATAAGGAAATAAGAATGAAGAGAACACAGAAATAACTCTGTTGATTTTTCTTGTCTGTTTCTGATGCATTCTCGTCTCCCTTCTCCTAATCAGAGGTCAAAATAAAGATTATGAATAATTTATGTCTGACTAGTCTGTAATTCTAGGCCCTTAAGATTCATAAAAACTACCTCTAAAATCAAAGGAAAGTCTACCTTTCCAAAACTGTTCATTTCAGCTGTACTATTAGCAACAACAGTTGTTTGACATAGGATGCAAACTATTTCATACGCACACATCGACAACTAAAAAGAAAAAAAAAAAGCTTCACACAACAAAATTCCATCAAAATTCACCCTCTAGAAGAATATACCGAAATACACTTTGTATTTTCTTTTTCTAAGCTCACAGTTGGTTTGCACTTGATGGCCTGCAGAAGTTTACAGTCCCTATATGGAAACTTAAATGCTACTGAACTGATTGAAGGCATTGAGATGCTGATTTTCATTGAAGTACCTGCTGTTCAAGCAGCACACAACACAAAGTCCAATAGAATTTATTTTCTGAAGTGTATTTTCCTTCTATAAAAAGGCACAGAATATTTTAAAGAAAAAATTCTAAGGATAAGAAACATTTTAAAGAAGGGATGAAAAACATGAATGGTTCCATTAGTTTTCCCTTAAAAAAAATAAATAAATAAAAGGTCTTCTATGCTTTCCAGATTAGTTCTGGAATCAGAAGCAATACTAACTCAGGAAAACACTTATTCTTCCAGTCTTCCCACAGCACCTGTTTCAGTGTACTAGCAACTATCCAAGGAGGGCTTGCCAATCTAGGACATCCAAGTTGAAGGTCTTGGAGCCCACTTTCCCTTCTGCACTGAAAAACAGAGACCTAAGAGAGGACCAAGGAATTTACCAACTAAAAAGATGCACTACAGAGTGTCAGCAGGTGCCAAGCAGCATCCAAACCTTCAGCTGATAAGCTCCAAGCTCCCGTGCATCCCGTTTCCACACAGTGCTATCACTCTTACAGCTCCTGCACAAACAGGAACCAGTGGGCAAATGCAGCAGCCACTGAGCAGCACACAGCAACCAGATTCAGGCACTCAGATCATGATGCAAAGTACGTCACACTCGTGTCCATACCACATCTGGGCTCTGCAAACAGAAGCACCTTTTCCACAGGCAGAAGGTCAGAGCACAGCCTGCAGCTGGTAACACGATTAATGCTGCCATGGCTTCAGAAGACCCCAAAGGTAAGGTGATTAGCACGCCTGCCATCGTCTGCTTTCACTGCATACAAAAGGCACTTTCTGCCAAGACTTCCACAAAACACAGCCTACTTCAGTGATTGTAGGGGGTTGACAATGGAGAGGATTATAGGAAGTTTACCAGTGGACCGGGTTCACATTCAGAACACTCGCGTGTGACGTACATACCACGTTTTAAAAGGTGTCGTAAGGCAACATTTGTGCGAGGGTGACACTTGCAAAACACATACAGTAATTTGGTCTCGGGGGAAATGATAACAAATTATTTCAAAAGCAGTAAATAAGATCTAAATATATGATCTATAGCTTTTGTGGATTTTAAAGTTGGTTCTTACAATGAAAAGCAAAACCTCAGACTTAAAAAAGAAAATCAAAGGATGTACAGACTTTTTCAGACAAACAAACAAAAAAATACTGCACTGACATTAATACTCTAGTGACAATTCTTTGGATTTTTGAAAGGACACGGAAAATGTTCCTGCAAATAAACACACTCCTATGACTGCATTTCTTGTGGTGCTGGCAATTTTCAGGGTCCCCTGAAGACAGCTAATACAAAGACTATTGAAGGGAACAAGCTGGGCTGGCACTCTACAGAAAAATACTGGCCTGAACAATGGCATCTCAGGGGATTTATTTCAGGAAAGCAGCCCAGGCTTGGACAGTCCCAGAAGCACAGGTGCCATGCCCAGGCCGGTCACCACCTGGACAACTAAAAATCGATTGCTAGCACATGTTCTTGACTGAAAGAAAATAAATGCATAACCAAATACAGCTATAGCTCTTTCCCTTACGTTCTTCAGTCCTACAATGCTCTTAGGATGGTGGGTAAGTACAACTCCCTCATCTTAAACCCAGGACTTCAGAGCCAATAATTTCCTCATTTCAGTACAACTAGGCACAGGCATTTGGCTAGATTAGTTTCAGTGGCTCAATTTCTTTCTTCATTTCATTAATTTATTGATTCCAACAAAAGCCTGTTGCCATAAGTTTCAAAGTCTAGCCAAAAACTCATTTTCCCCCTACAGGTTTTCAATCATTTGTGTTTCACTGAATGCCCTGATATTTTCGTGAAAAGAAAATACATGGTCCTTATCTGCCTTTCCTATACCATTTATAATTTCAGCTACTGCTAATAAAACAGAAAGGGTATGAAGAAAAGAACCTAAGAAAATAATCCAATTGCCTCCTTCAGTCCTTATAAGCAGCCTAAGAAGAGCAAGAGCTTGAAAGATTTTAATCTGAATGTGGAGCATTTAAGTCAAGATGAATATTTGAGAGAAAAAAAAAAAATACATCTAGTCTTTTTTCTTTTCTTTTCTTTTTTTTTCAGCTTCTGCTGTACCTCCTAGCCAATAGTAAACTATTTCTAGTAACAGCTGCTAAGAATTTTGAAGAGTATTTTTAGGATGTAACCAAGCTCAGGGTATTTTTATCTATGATTATACATTGTCTAAGTCAGATGAGCATCAGCTAGGAGGTTTAGCCAGACTGTTCTTGTTATCATACCCTCATATAACTTGAAACTGCTGCAAAACAAATCTTTATGAAGAGCCATTTAAAAAAGGGTGTAACAGAGCAAAACGAGCAGTCCCATCAATTTATGGGCAGGGAATATCTTCAGGGGAGTTTCATCTCGTTACATTCTGCAATAAGAGCAGTAACTTTCCAGTAACTGGAGCTAGGTAGTCCAAAGGGCTCCTAAGTCCCACACGCCACAACACTGTGATTTCAGATGTGCAGGGAAATTTCATTTCGTTCACAAGGTTACTTCAGCTTTTCACCAGTACAGCACAAAATGAGAATCTGCCTGGTCTGATGAAAAATGTAGAATTCTGCAGCCCTGGGGAGGGGACGTGGGGTTGTTTCCACTTTCTTGTTTCTTTGCTCACCGTTTCCAAATATTAAGCAGCTGAGAAGAAAAAACAACATTGCCTCAACCTTTTGATTGCATTGCCAGATTCTGTGAAAGATTAAAGACAATTTTCCAATTATTTTCTCCCATCTTTAGGATTCTGAGAGAGCCTCTCATGGAAATGAAGAGGTAGGAGGTAACTATCTCTGTCGGAAAGACAAGCCGGCTTTGCACTGAGTAGTAAGGGTATCTTTTCCACCTCCACATTAATTACTTCTTGCTTTGCGCAGTATTATGTAACAGATTGCTGTGAAACCGTCTTGCAGTTTAAGTTCCCCTACCCAAAACAGAGAGGGACCTGCTCCCTTACTGCCACTGCGGTTGCGCACTGGCAGGAAAACAGAACAAAATGGTTGGAGATCTCCGGACTGCACCACTGAGAAGAATGAAAGAACCAGTTACTGTTCAATGGCTGCAAGACAGGGGGAAGAGACTGTCCAGAGTGTTTGGACTAAATGAGGGATCCAACAGAATATTGCTTACTTCTCTTCTGTAACATAAAGCTGAGGGTGCTGAAGGAGAAAGGATGCCAGCAGGCCACCAGATTACACTAACCACAGAAAATCACCTTAAGTGATTTTAACAGTCCCTCTCACACTATTCTCTGCCACAGGCAGTAGGGACAGGATGCACATAGAGCCAGACAGAATCTGTAATTGTTGTACATCATTAAAATTCTGATAATTTTTCTCTTCTGCTTGGCGACCAGCAGCTTTTATTATCCCTAAGAATAGTAACGGGAAAAAGGAAATAACAAGGAAAAAATAACACCACTACAGCAACAGAGATGCACCACCTGTTTGCTTCAGCACAACGTTATCTGGTATCTCTATTTCTGTGCATGAACACCCAATTCATGGGGTAAAGGAGAGGGATGTTCAGTGAGAGGAGGGGAACGGAGGGATAAGCCACCTCCATAGCCTAGCTGCTGCTCTGGGACCCCCCACACAGGGTACGAGTGGCTGACAAACCGCAGGCCATGCTGGTCAACTATAGCACGTGGTGACTCAGGGTGGAAAAAGGCTGCAAAGCTGCCCTGCTAATAAACAGCCAGGCTTCGCAAGAGCAGAGGAAAGGCAGCTGTTTGACTTTCATTTCCTACATTCAAGACTCAGTAAGTTTATAGTATAACAGAATGTGCCAAAGCTAACATAATTCACCGTACTAAAAAACACACAGATTTTCACCTCCTACTAGTGTGATATATGTACTCCACTTACCAAGTTCTACATCCTCCCCAGCGATGGGGAAACACGGAAACACTGCAGTTCGGTATGATGGATACCTTTAATAAAAAGCACAGATGAGACAGAGAAAGCAGAGGTCCCTCACACACACTTCTGTACGGCTGCCTTGAGGGTGGTTGGTGCAGACAGAGAAGTATGTTGGTGTTTCATTTCGGGTTCACTGCAATTTCCTTACTCTCTCCCCTGGAAGCATGTGCAATTTCACCACTGAGGAAAAGGTTAAGGATACCAGCCTAGCCTGGACAGGCAGACTGGTCGCTCCTGACACTTCAGCGCTCACCAGGAAGAAACAGAGATACTGTAGAAAATGACTGGACACTGACCCTCTTGCCAAGGGAAATGAAAAGTGATTAAAGGAGTTGGGAGATTAAGTGAAGAGCGTACCTCTGGCAAGAATATCTGGGATAGGGACTCCTCACTCTGTGACCAAACTGAACTTGTAAGGCCCTATGCAAAGACCTGCAGAGTCTTAAGTTTCACATACCTACTACTCTGTGAAATTAAATCAGCCTGTTCCTGAAGAACTGACTCTTCTGCGGGTGAAACCTGTAATTCCAGAGCCATCGCCTGGAAGGATGAAGGTGCTCCAGGGAGGCCACACAGTGCAATTACAACTCTGTGATATCTGAAGCCGAAAAAAGAAGACCAAAGCCTACCTGCTCCAGGGCTAAGCCACTGTTAGGAGAGCTACTGATGCAACTACAAAAGACTTCACAAGCCAACTTTCAGGAAGCAAGTTCCTTTGGACACAAGAATGTGTAACAGTGGCTAAAAGTCATTTCACCTTTCTCTGATTGAAATCCATTTTATAGCTGGGAAAGCAAAGCTTTCTCTCTCAGTTCTGGGATGGCCAACGGCAATCAATTCAGTACCTACAAACAAACCACCAGCAAAGCTGTTCGTTGGCCCCAAGGGGTAGGCTGATTACACACAACAACAGGTGATTAAGCAAGGTGATTAAATACAGTGGAAATAGAGCTATAGGACTACAACTGTTTAGCTTCATAAGTCCAAATTTGGTAAAAAGGTTAATAATCTGTTAAATCAGAGGTATATTGCAAGAATATGCATGAACAAATATCATTGCTGTGGTTAAGAAACAAAAAGGTGATCCCAATGATTGTAAATCTGGCCTTCTGACCTAAATGCATAATCTTTTTTGATGAAAGTTCATCAAAACCAGGCTCTGTTCCAACCCCTTTTTACAGGATGACTTTTAGGTGAGGACACGCGGCTCGGCGACAGCGTTTAACCCACTGCTACAGTGGGAATGCTGAGTGCAGCCGGAGAAGGTGGGGAAATGGCAGGTGATTGTGGGACAGAGTACCGGGGCAGAACGAGAAGTTGCGGTACAGGACACCCTGACCCGGCCCAGGGGAGGCCCCACAGCGGCGGCCCCACAGCGTCCCGCCTCCCGCCGCCAGGGGGCCCCGCCGCAACGCCTCAGCCCCCTCCAGGCGCCGCCGGGTTCCCCGGCCTCCTCCGGGCCCTGAGCCCGGGAGTTCTCCCAGCCGACCCCACACCCCTGCGGGCCGCAGTGAGAGATCTTACATGGGTTCTCTGTGTGCCAGACTGTAACGAACAAAGTTAAAAAGGCGTCGGACGGGTATCGACGTCTGTTTCACCATCCTCACAAAACAGGAAGATGTCAGCGTGTACCTCTGGTTAAAAGCGCTCCCTGAAAAACGACACGTCTCCCTTCATCTAGAGGAAAGGATCCATGACTCTGCCATGCAAAGTGAATTTTATTAACTTGATTCGGGATCTGTCGCTCATTTATCAACATCTTACATGCACCTATGTATACATGTCATGGTTAATCCGTTTGATGAACTGTGCTTCTTTGTGCTTCTTTGATGGACTCTGCAATTTGCATGCAAGTTTAGCTCCTTTACAGCAACTTATCAGAGTCAAAATCATTTTAAATACCTCTAAATAGCTTTCTTTATTAATAGATAAATAAATTCAGGATACAAACTGTTTCTCTGTTTCTGCTGTCCATTTAGATTAGAAAGTCCTCAGGCACTGGTCTTTCATGAAGTGTAAATGCAGCTTGGCACAACGACCATCGCCTACCCCAGCCTTGCCGGGCTCCCCAGTGTTAAACTAATTCTAGTAATACAAAACATTTTAGAGCAGGATTCACCTAACCTAACTGTAGTTCCCCAAAAGGTAAGCATCTCCTCCATGCCAAATCATGAAATCTCTACAGTCAACATAAAGTCCATATAAAGGGTAATTTACCACCTTGTCTTTCATGTTTTGAGACAAATGCTACTTTTTATTCTTTAGCAACATGTTCATGCAACAGTAAATGCTACCTTGTTCATTTCTGTCAGTTTCCTCGTAGAAAAAGAGCAGGTCCCAGATTAAATGCTTCCCTTAGACAGGTCAACTAAGCACAACCAGTATTCAAGAAATTCTCTACAGTTTTAAAAACAGGGAAAAAAAAAATACTTATAACAGACTTAGATCATGTTCCCCCAAAAGTTTGTTCTTCCTCAAAAATAAAACCTTGTGACACTGGCAAAGTGGTATTGTTCCTCAGCATTTCTTTTTGTAATGAATTCTTAAATGCATGAGGCAAACTTTTCATAAGTATATTTCTGATACTAAAAATCCAAATATTTAAAAGAAAAACATTAATTTTTAATTTCATTACTATATATATTTGTCCATTCAACAACTGACATTTTCAGACTTTGTTTTTAATGCAGGGGAACACATCACACCGTAAAATAGCCTGCAGTAAAATGGAAAAACAAACACTTTATGACAGAAGGATTGGGAGTAAAAGGAAAAGATTATATGGTCAATGTTTACTACAAGCAGGGAAAGAAAGAAACAAAAAGAGAAACAAAAAGAGAAAGTGAAAGAAGGTAAGAAGGAAAAGAGGAAAAAGGACAAAAATGTAAATGAAAGGAAAAAGAAGAGAGGAGAGAAGAGAAAGGAGAGAAGGAAAGGAAAGCAAAAGGAAGAGAGAAACAGGAAAATAAAACAACTGCAGGAGTAAAGACAAAACCAGCAGCAACACCTTTAGCCATGACCAATGGCTCTAAACAGGCTTTGGCAAAGGACCAGCACAGAGCATCTCAGTCGCAGGGCCCCGAGGTGCCCTGAGCACCCCAAAGCAAGCCAAACTGTGCAGCAGCTGCACTCTGTGCATCTTCAGCCTCTTCTTCTGCTGGGGAAGTGCTCTCACGTATCACAGACAAAATCCCTATGACCCTATAAACTGCAGCCAAGAGCAGGCAGGTTTACTTCAGTCAGAGAACAATTTCACTGTGTGTGACCTAAATTAGATACAAACAACAACAAAACTAGATGGCACTGAGGAAACCACAGCCTTCATAGATCTGATCTGATTAGTGTCAAGGGAGAGACAATGGTTTGGAAATCAGTATTTATTTTTAATACCTTGACCTTGATTATGTCCATCTTAAAACATTGAAATTACACTTACTGTTTCCAAGGAAAGGCATGTCTAAAACAATACAGCTTAAAATAAATAAATAAATAAAATTATTCCTGTGTTAGCTCCGGATTTCAAAATACAATGCCAGCTGTCCAAGAAATCTTTTTGGAAGCCTGAAGTTAATACAAACCTCCTACAAATCTTACTGGTGTTTGTAACAGCAGATAGCAGGGCTCTGCTAGCAGGTACCTCAGCACCCTGTGATAATTTTTAGTTCTAATTTGCTGCCACAAAGGCAGGTCACCTGTACCATGATAAAGTACACCCTGGGGAATATGCCAAGTGAAAGGCACAGCAAGGAGTTTTTTTCCTGGTAATATCAGGAGTCAGTCTCCTAAGGACAGACAATGTAGATCATTGTTTTAGCCACAAGCCTGTCCTGAAAATCACTGGGCGCAACCCAAATTCTGCAATGCCCTACTCATAAACACAGCCCTCCCTTCCCCATAAAAACACCACAGAAATCAGTTAATTAATAAGCTAGGAAGAATGTAATTACATATTGTAGGATACCTTTACCAGTATGGACACATCACCACGTTTATCACTATTTTCTGTCATCACATACAAAGAACATGTTTTCATTGTAGTTAGTTTAACTGACTAGCTCTAAAATAATGACTTCTCACCTCTGCTGACATTTCTGTAAGTTATTTTTGCCTTTGAAAAAGCCAACCTGAGAATCTGTGAGGTACATTACAGAAAGCAGCTTGAGGCTTTTGTCTGCCTTAACAACAAAATAATGGTTTTAGAAAACAATTACCTCTGCTCCCGAGCAGGTTCAGAATCAAATTTCACAATGAAAAAGAGTGACCCAGTTCAGCAAAGTAAATACATTTCATCTCACTAGCTCCCAAGTTTAGCTGAAATAACGTTCATATGCTACAGCTGGCATTTCGGACAATAAATCACATTAAATATTCCTTACGATTAACAGGAACAGATAAAGAGAAGGACAGATCGTCGTGGGGTGAACTGGCAGAGGTCACTTAAAAAGCCACATTCCTACAGCTGAGGCTTTGCTCTGGAATCCTATGAGCTATATACTTCAGGTGTTTGCATTGTTTCAAGCAACACTAAAAAAAAGACTGAAAACCCTACAGTGAAGTCAACATCACCACAATAAACTATTCCCAAAGCCATCTCAGAAATGCTTACTCTACATCTGTCTAAGAAAACCACTCTGGGTATCTTTAATTTAATCTTAATATGATCTCTCCTTCACCTGTGAAACTATAAAAAGTTATTATTAAATTCAGCCATAAAGCTGCCTTTTTTTTTTTTTTTTTTTTTTTTGAGCTGTACTGAGTAGCCACAAATTGACTGCTTTTGTAAACTTTTGTGTGAAAAATGCACCACCGGGCCTTCAAAAACACAAACATAGAACATATGAAAAGTGCACAGCAGTATCAGGATCCCACAGCCCTCACACTGTGCAAGTTGAAAATGGACTTCTTGTCCTCAAAACCTTTCCGTCTCTCTACAGCTGTTTATAATGGGAGTAAAGAAACATCTTCCCTCCAGTCTGGCCCAGATGATTAATTAACTGATACGCCAGCCATGCTGCAGCTGCGTTTGCCAAGTTATCATCCTCAGGACCATAATTAACATGGAGGAACTTCCAGTGGGAATCAGGCTTGAATGACATCGGCGGTAACAATTAAAGCTCCCAACGCTCTCACAGCACTTTGGAGCAGCCTTGTTAGCCCTCTGAACACTCCTCATTCTCTCAGTCCTGCCAAATCCTTCTCGGAGGCAGCTAAGGCTTTGTATAGTTTTACTGAACTCAGGGATCATCCAGAAGCCTCAGGTTTGGCTTCTAAAATAACAGTGCTTACATCTACTTCCCCTTTGTCCTTGTTTCTGTTTCTTACATGTAAGCAATGGAAGCACAAGTGGGAAGTCCACAACCAAAACAGTGCATGGGGGGAGAGATTTCTCCCTTCAGCCATCCTTTGGGATTTGTTGTACGTTCTGTAGTTCAAGGAGGCCAAAGATCCCAGTGCTGGCTAAATATACTTAACTATACCCAAGTATTGTTTCAGTTTTCTTCTCCCAACATCCACACTCCCTCTTAACCATGTGTCGTGCACATGGGTTTTTGTGCCTCGTGGCAGAAAACCCAAACACCAGACGGGAACAATATGTTATCAGAGCGGATTTTGTAATGTTTTTCTTTCACCTAGTGGAGACATTGCCATTCTCACCCTTGATTAACGCATCAACCCTGTGCACAAGGTTTCCTGATCCCTCCCAGGGCCATCAGCCTACCCACGGGCAGCGGTTCCTAATGAGGCAGCACGGCTCTCTCTAAAACAAATGCAAAGAGAGGAGGACATCCTTGATCTTTTATTGCTTAAGTGCTTCTGGTGCAATGATCTACTTGCAGCTGACATTTGAAACTTGAAGCTAAAAAGAATTCCGCAGATGGGATTTGAAGGTCATCCAAACACAGCTTTAAACCCACTCTATTTGTTCCCTAACGTAGCCTCAGTATAAGCCTCTTGTAGTTGTAAGCTATCCCGTACTTTTTTTCCTCTAAGTTCATCATCTGGTCTATCAATTTACGACTGGGCAGGAAAAGGCAAAAAATACATTTACACAGATGTTCCTAATGGTGCTTTCTTTTAAAGCAGTAGAGCTGGAAAACTTGATTTTATCTAACTTACTCCGTTCGAAGAAATAAAACTTCTCTCTTTTCTCTCTTCTTCCAATACTTAACTAGAAATACATTTCCACCATGAAATGCCATGGTAAATGTTTTTCACCTCTTCAGGACAGTGTGCTTGTTAGTAGAGATACTGTGACACTCCGCTGACTACCCAGTAGATTTAAAAGAACTTGTATTTGTAACTCAAAACTGTTAATTTCTGTGCCACGTTTGAACAAAAAGGCTAACTACGGGTTTGCATAAAGGCTGACTACCACCCCATGCGAAGGATTAGCCCAAATCTCTATGACACTTAAATCCTATTTAAGCCTATTCCAAATATCATTAACGTTCTTCTGGCATAAATGAGACAGCACCGCCGTGGATTAGGTAACAGGAGACACGCTCAGCATGCTGGGCTAGATGACAGGAAAGGAACAACACAGCATTACTAGGTTATGCTATCATATGTGCTCTCTAGCCCCCTTGGATATAACAGCTTCATCTTATATATCCTCTCCTATATCGCGACCTGCACCTGGCAGCACAGGTCATGCTAACTGCTGGCACCCAGTGCTTGAAAACACAGTGGGAGAAGCCGCAGCACTGAGTTGGTGTGCACTCAGCGGTGGAGCATCGCAGAGCTGGGGCCAGCCCTGAATAACATCAGTGGTAACACCCATAGGCACAGAACTTCCTAATTGCAGTGTTCCCAGTCTTGTTAAACACACGAACAGCAGCTTGCCATAAAGCTCCAGCTGTGTAAAACCGCAGCCTTGCTCAGGAAGTCACATCTCCAGGCTCACTTGGGAAGGGAACGGAGCCCAGTGATAAGTGCTTCTGAAATAAACCCTCCAAAATCTAGAGACGTGGGCCACTTTGCCCCAACCTCCAGTCTGAGCAAGAACCACAAGAAAATGCTGCCGGATGAGGCCTTGTGGCCCCTCATTTGTCCCGTGTCCCCAGCAGGCAGCTCTGCCCTCTGCTGCCAACCTTTCCACTCAAAGGAAAACTAACTCACAGGTGGCAACCGATAGCCGCGACAGGGAGAATCCAAGCTCAAAATGTGCTCTGTGACTGCTGCCTCAAATTATTTTCATTCCACAGTTCGCTGATTTTAATGCACCTGTGATCACCCAGACTGACTTCCAGATGTAAAATTTAAGAAGGTGTATGTAGGAAACGTCTGCTAGTGGGTACGTCATAGTGCACTTTTCTCTCACTAGCACAAGTGTAAGCGTGTTTTCTCACTGTGCGATTCTTTATGTGGGCTAGGTGATGCTTCATCTTCCATAATTTGCACTTCTTGCCACTACTCCTCTACCAAATTTGAAAATGCTGCAAATTGAGGTGAAGTGATTTTGCAGATCCCAAAGCTTCTCAGGGAAGCTGTGCTGCAGCTCCTAACCCCAAGGCACGGCAGCTGGCTCAGCCTTCAGCTCATCTGCACAGCAACTGGAGCACTTGTGCCACGTCCAGAACTGCTCTTCTGGACATAGGAAAGGCAGAAAACCACCGTGGGCAATCTCTTTAAGTATTAAAGAGCTTGGTCACCAAACGAGGGAGCATCGATCTAACACAGTCTCTCTACTGCACTGTGCATTAAAATCATTAATCCTCGAAGCTTTGTAAAATGGACAAACACAGCTGTTTGTGAGCAGCTGTCTTCAGCAGGGAAACCAAAGTCCAAGGAGAAAGGAAATCAGTAGGTGTTACACAGAGTAGCTGTTGACAAAACACAAACAGCATCTGAAGCTACATACTAAACTTGGAGAAATTAACATATAGCAGAATAAGGCCATTATTTTTCTAAATGAGAGCAGACATAGCCACCCTTACCTACCCTAAATACAAAGCCGTGACAATCTCTGGTCCTAACAAAGCACTCACAAGGTAAGTAGAGGGCAAGTGTCATGAACGTCATAGATATCGTGCCCCACCTGGAGATGTGCTGGAAACACAGAATTGGTATCAAAGGATTCAGGTTCATAACTTCAAGCGTCTTCAAAGTCAGTAAACTGGAGACATAGGCCCATCACTGGCTTGGGAAGGTACAGAAGACGTTTATGGGCTGCTAATGTGACCCAGAAGAAAGCTGGACATCACAGTTATGGAAAGAGGAAACACTCACCAATAATGTTTGTGGAATTGCTGTCAATGCCCTTTGCCCAGAAGGCTGTTGACGGCATCATTTTCAAGGAAGCCAAAATACTGTTGTATAAGGGAGCTTGTCCACTGAACACAACACCATCCCATATACCCAGCACACAATCGAAGTCAGTACAAAACCAGCAGTAAATCTCCCAAGCACTTCATAAGGCTGTATTCACTCTCTTCTGCATTCAGAGCCATCCCTTCTGGAAAAGCTGGGGCAGAGAGCTACTGCAACATAAGGCTCAGGGAGATATCTAGGGAATGAGATGCACCCTACACGCAATATAATCATGTGTGTATATATAAGTACATATACACATATACATACATATATAAATAGGCTCTTTATATTAAAAAATAGGCTCTCTAAGCACTAGTTCTGGGCCATTAGCAGGTCCCAGGTGCCCTTTGAAGCACTACCCAGAAAGAACTGCTTATGAGTTGTTTTAACTCAGAAACAAAGTAGTGGAAATGATCTTAATGTTTTCCATTTACTTGTCCAGCAATTTATCCCAAGCATCTTTACACCAAGTTCTGTCAGAGCTGAGAAAACAAGATGAAATTTCTGAGTGATCTGCTCAACAAATGACCCCTGAAAGGCCCAGTCCAACCCCGTCGGAACTTTGCTCGTTCCACTGTGCTCACACTGACCCCAAGATCCTGCATCGCTCCACTTAACACAGCTAGCGTGTGTGACTAGAGCTCAGCTCAGCTCCAGATGGCCAAAATGTCAAATAAATTAAAAAACAGCCACTGCCAAATCTCAGCTTAAAAAAAAAAATAATACAGAAGAAATCAAAGAGGGAATGTGAATTCAGCATCAGAAAACATAATGCAACATGCCGACTTTCCTTTTGCAGGTCGCTTTTACAAGATATGTACCTTATATAAGGTAATGAAAAGATGCAAAGGTAATGAAAACATGTGCTAAATCTCTGCCCCTAGCTACTAAAAACCTTGCAGCTCTCTTCATCCCACTGACAGCGTTTATGTCCTCCAAGACAGAAAGCCACCACACTCTGGATTAGGAATAAATCCTCGACACCACTATTGGCACACAAGCTATTCCAAAGAGGTATTAAAAATAAATAACAACAACATCCAGATACTACAGATTCTTTAGAGAAGATTGAAGCATAACTAGAAAGCAAACTATGGGCTAGGCAAAAAAGTAAAAAAATAAAAATGGGTACTTGCCCATGGTTCAGCTAAGCCAAAAATCATGATTGGCAGTAGCGATCAACCACAGAAAAACTGAATAAAAACATATAAATGCACATGTGATTCGTAGAGTTGATGCTTCCAGCAGTTTGCCAACATGGCTGCTGGGATGGCAAAAGAAAAGCTACTCAGTTCGGAGCAGGGTTTAGACCAGAAGAGAGGAAGAGCAGGAGGAAGGGACAGAAATATCTTGATTAACATCCAGAACTGGGGCTCCATAAGAGTAGGATCACTTCACACAACTTCTCTTCCCTGCACTAACCTACATCTGACATCAGTCATAATGCTTCAGGAACAGCTAAAAGTGATTTTCACACCTTTCTTCTAGAATAACATCTTATCTAGCATGTCCTAGATCAGATAAAGCAGATTGTGGATGAAATATAGATTTTTACCTAGAATCTTGTAACCACTAGGATGGATGGTTCTCCAAAGATCACAATGCCTTTTGCATCTTCTGATCAGGGGAATACTTACCAAAAATCAATTGTATACAATTAACATTTGGTTTTACACTCCAAAGTGTACCTCTATCCTCATTATCTACTAACCTTCTAAAAAACAACATACTGTTGATGCTCTCTGTGCTGCTCTCGTACACTAATGAACATGCAAAAAAACCCTTTTCTTTCAAGAAAGTCTCCAAAATACAAGTTCAGACCAAATACAGCTGCATAAACTCTTTCATCCCATAGCACAGAACCCTAGAAGTTATAAAATACTAATGGTGAAAGGGACTTAAAAAACCTATGTGCCCCCTCCTCACTTACGGTAGGATGAACTGTTCCTAAAACATTCCCCTGCTTAATGTCTTCCACTATATCAAATGTTACCGAAAAAAATCTGACCAATTCATTTCTCTGACTAGCGCAAATCTGGAATTACTCTGCCAGCCTCCACAGTAATTCCAGATTTGCAGAACACAATAGAGTATATAGCTTGTCTTCAAAGAGCTCTGAATAAAGACTTTTTGTCAATATATTCAAAGTGCAGTGCATAAAATAAGCACTGCAGTTTCTAAACAGTCACTCAAGCAAGAAATAGATCAGAAATAAAAGACATGCTAATTATTTTTGAAGCGCTTAAGAAAGGAAAGATCAAATTGCTGTATCTGTTTCACCTTCTGATGCTGCAGAATACTGTGCTCAAGTGTAACCAACAGTATTGTCTGACATTTTCAACACATATGAAATGGGAAAATAACTGCAATGCCCTCGTACTTCATCATGGGACTACAAATGTTGAGAATCAAGAGTAACATGCTTGTGGAAACCATAAATATTATTAGCAACTAATGCTGGACAGAGTCAAAGCTGAATTCAAGTTTTCCAATTGGGTTATCTTGCATTGCAGAAATCAAGCAGGGGGGCAGAAAATGAAACTTAAGAGATTCTAGAAGCCAAGGACTATTTCAGTCAACGACGTGTGTTGTTTCTGGAATACAAGCTGTGGAAAACATCAATGAATGCTTTACTAACAACTATGCACTTGATAGAAATTCTGAGCAGACATGATAGCACACACTTTGAATGGGCCATCTCCCACCCTTGTGTCAAGACATCACTTTTTATCCTAGAACTTGGAATAATCTCAGACACTAGCTCTCACGTGGCCCATTGGCCATGCTACTAATGTGACTTTTATTACTGGAAATCGAAAAAGTAGAATAAAAGTACAATACACTAAGTAAAGTGAGTTGTCCTGATGGAAGGAAAATATATTTTGACAAAAACTGTTAGTCTGGGAACTGTTAATAGCATTACTCGTGTTTAGGCAGCAGCTGCAATTCCTGTGGACTTCAGTTTCTCTTCCAATCGTACCTTCTGTCATCCCCATTTCATTTTACAAATAGAAAACTGCTTGCTGTGTTTATAAGAACAGCTTTGCCCAGTTCTGGCTGCATCTGTGTGCTCTTCAGACATGCCACAAGTCACAAAGACGTCCTGGGTGACGTACAAGTCAATGGGAGATTCATCAGGGAGTTAAGACAGGACCTCTGTTGGCATCAAGCTTCCCAGTTACTTTACATGTGCCAACAGATGGTGTTTCCTAATTGCCCTAGGAAGTCGCTTAATAAATCTGTTTGAAACTTCAACTTGCAGTGCAAAGAAAATGTGGGTATCAAGGAGTTAACTATTTATTCATGGAAACCAGCAGATTCTACTTTTAAGCAGCACCATGGATGGTGTACCTCAGCAGGAGTGATACACACCGGCACTGGGGCTGCTCAGAAGAAGAAGATCGGCTCTTTGCTATGCAAACGCAAACACAGCACCAAACTTGGGTTTTGATGTTTCCCCTCAGAAGCCACCTGCTTGCACACAGCCCCCCTCCAGGCCCTACTCCTGTGCGGGACAGCAGGAGAGGCCTTACTTCTGCGGGTTGGAAAGAAATCTGACTGCTTAAAAAGCGAAGTACTCAGAGGTTTCAGGCAGCTGTGAATTTTTTCCTCAGACAATTATAAACCAGTACTCCTTCCGCTCTCTCCTGAAAAATCACAGAAATACTGTCAACAATTCTGAGAGTCACCGCAGAAGGCGCTCGCCTAGGCTGGCTGCTATGCTGCCTGGGGTGTCCAAAAACCAAAGCAAGAAAAATAAGCTTTCTGGCATCAGGGAACTTACAACTCCTTCCACCAGAGAGCTATCTCTTACTCTCCAAATGTTCTCTGCTCCCACCTCATTCTTGTTTTCAAGGCCAGTTCTGGGCTGTGCCAGCTGGCCCTCTCCCAGCTCCAAGGAGCATTTCCACACACACACTCCTGCCTTGCTCCGCTTTACGTATTTCTCTTGCTCACCATCCCCAGGTGCCTTCCACTCCCCTTCTGCCCTCTGTGGCTCTCTCTCACCGTCTCCTTTACCCACTGCTCTCATGACTTCTCAGCCTGTGGAAGAAAAGCACAGGCAGCTCCTTTAACAGAGCAGAGCCAGGACCTTGCCTTCCGGAGAAAACTGAGTCATAGCCTGCATTAGCAGACACTGCTGGACCTCTGCTTTTGGTGGGAGGGTTCAGGTATGGAAACTAAATATGCTCTAAAACCATCCCATGCAACTCTGACAGTCATTTAGTAATAGGAATTGTGTGGATGGGGGCACGAATGGATCCCCTCCCCTCTTCCAAGTGGCTGCAGTGAGCACAGGAGGTTACAGCTTCCTCAGTGGGTGTCACTGCACAGGTCTGAACCACACTGGCACACACACGAGCACGCTGACACACACCCAAGGGTGCTTTGATGGGGATCCCACTCCCGGCAATTCCCCCCAGCACTTACTACTTTCAGCTGCCTGCCTGCAGATCCCGCCTGCACCAGCCAGCCATTCCCTTTGGCACCACCGCCAACGACCTGCACTAAAAATACCTCCTGAGCATCGTAAATAGCAAGATGGTAGAATTCGCAATCCCCCCAAGGCACATAGTCTCTTTGCTTTTGATAAATACGGAGTGGCAATTATGTACACAGAATAAAGTGCATATTACTGCACCGGTCTGCTTGGCCTGTTTGCCTTGCAGAAAGGAAAAATGACAACTTCCACTATCTGCTGAAGCTGGCATCAGAGAACAAGAGAAAGAGGGGGAAATTGCTATTGTGAAAAGTCACAAAATATCCCAAACCGAGTTTTAGAACACATTTAAATTATGAGGATGTAGTGCCCAAAACACAAGACCGGTATTACTAAAGAAAACCTCAGCTCTGCACCAAGCAGAGAGCCAGGCAGAAGGAAAACCCAAAGCATGAGGGAGAGGCTGCATCTTCAGGGTCATGGTTTAGGGGGTGATATTGGTGGTTGGGGGATGATCAGACCAGGTGATCTCAGAGGTCTTTTCCAACCTTAACGATTCTAGGATCTTGCCCTGCTTCACTGCTGAACCACAATGCATGGCAAAAGGAGCAAAACACAAAGCACAGCACCAGCCAGATGGAAGGAGAAACAACTTCTGGCCCTTTTATGGCACTCTACTCTTGAAACACCACACAAACCACTACAGGAACCCCAAACAAGGAGAACATCTAAAGTACCAAAGAAACCTTCCAAGTCTGTGAGCTTTGCTGACCTCTACAATTCTGGAATTTTCAAGAAACTCAGTTTACGATGAATAAAAAGTTAGATTTTTTTTCCACGTTCTCCTGTAAGTTTTAAAATACTTAACCTAGAAAAAATTGCCACTGTCCAGCTGCAACTCTGAAGGAAGGACATCACAAGTGGACTACAATCTTGTGTAGGAAAATATTTACCATGTTTCAAGCAGATAAAGAAATATGGTACCACTGCAGTAATAAAAATATATTCACAGATATTAGCCATTTATCCTTTTAAAATTTTAAATTATATTCGCAGAAATACAGAAAGCAAGATAACATCTCAACCATGGCACCAGAATTTTATTATAAATCAATCTTGTATTTTGCATAAACATAAAGAGTTAACCAGAGCCTCTCTATCTGAAACCCTAGACTCCAGCAAATGTGCACAGCACATCTAAGTACACAAAACATTTTTGCCATTCATCTCAAATATCAAAACATCTGTCAACAGAAAATAGAAAAAATATTTATAGACATTTTTGGGCAGAGATCAATTCAGGTCAAGTCAGAAAGAATCCCTAAGCCACAATCATCAAATTATTTTATCAGTTGCTTTGGATTTAGCTGGTGTTACTAAAGAGAAATAAGACATAGGCTTTTTATAGCAGCTGTCAATTCAAGGATGATCAAAGTTTTATTATTCTTCCTTAGATCAAAGTCCAGCATTTTGGGATTATCTCCAGCTCATAAAGCAGAATAAACAGTTCTGGATAACCACATTATTATATAACAATACTGTCTTATTGCCGGGAGTTTTATTCCACAGGTTTATAAATGAATTGTCCGATTATCTTTTGTTTTACTATGACAAGAGAAAACCATACAACATTAGCAAAGGCTGTAGAAACATTAAATCCTTTCCCGAGTGTCTGCATTCATAGGAAGAGAATGAGAATAAGAACAGGTGAGACTAAGATTAAAAAACAAACAAACAACAACAACAACAAAAACTGGGCACAACTCCAGTGAAAGCCAGTCAGTTTTACAGCTCTGCTCATTTTAAACCTCTCAAGACACGTGCAGGTTTCCTGCTGTAGAACACAGACACTCACCCACACCTCAGCACAGCCTGTTCATGCATGCACACACTCATCGCATTGGAATAAAGAAAGTCCTTGGCAAAAAAAAAAAAAAAAAAAAAAAAAAAAAGGATACTTTTAGTAGAACTTTCATAAATAGGCATAAAATATTACTTCACGGGTAATACTCAGCACAATTCCTTTTGCAACTAAATCTAATTTTAAAGGTGACATTGGTGGTGTTCAGATTTGTGCTTCACTCAGGCGTGCTTTCACTCAAAAAAAAAGTTTTTCCTTCCTTCTGTTTTCATTCTGATAAAAACATTAATTTCCACCTTTTTTTTGCCTACTGACCACAAGCCCACCTACCTTCCTGCATCTTCAGAAAAATAACAAATCCCAAATCCATCTCTTCTTTTACACCCTAATTCTATCAAGTTCATGCACCTTACACAGTGTTTATTGGAGCCTGCTATCCCACAAATGCTGACTCACAAAACCACAAACCTAGGGCAGCGGAGAGAGCTTTCCATCTACCACCTGTGCAGGCTCAGAGTGAGAGCTGGAAAACCCCTCTCAGGGCTGTGTTACACCGTCTTAACCACGATCCTTTACTGTTAACTAAGTTTCAGTTCTTATCTAACCTGGTCCTCTCCCAAAGTTTCTAATGCCAAAACAAACCGAAACCTTTTATCACTAGTTAAAAGGAAACTGTAATTTGAAAAGCGGTTTTGCTGACTGCTCTGTTGATCAAAGATGCCTCACACAAGCCCGGTGCAATAGAGAAAAAACAACAACAACAACAAAAAAAAAAACCACAGCTCTATAATAACAACAATTAGAGCAGAATCCTTTCATTGAGTGAAATCCCATAGTCCTTACTCATACAAGATTTACACTGGAGGAAACTGTAGTTAAAATGAGAGCACATTAAAAATGACTAAGTTAAGGTCCCAGATACAGCAAAGGGAACAACAAGTATTAATAAATAAATAAATAAATAAATAAAATTAAAAAAAAAAAATGTTACAGAAACTGTTTCAGCTTGGGACTTTAGAATAAAATATGACAATACTTGACCTTTTTGTGTAGTTCCACAAGCAGCATAAAGCGTCTTTAGCATCTTTATTAGTAAGGAAGCAGTCCACCAAAACGTATGTTATCCTCCCCATGTGCAATGTGATAAGGCCACTCACTTCTCAGGCGTATTTCCAGAACGATCACTTGTAAGCACAACACCGATAAGTTACCAAGTAAATGTCTATGTGCGTGAAATAGAAAAAGACCTCTATCTAGAAAAAGTCATTGACATGGTCAATGAAGAGCACCATTTCTCAGCATACTCCAAAAAGAGCTAAGCACTGGCCCTAGGGCTTCAGGGAGGCAGAACCTCACAGCTTGCTGACCAGCCTTCTTCCAACCCCCTTAAGTTGAAACTGCAGATATACCACACAGAGAAAAAAGTACCATTGCCCCACCTTTGAGCACGACGTCTCCTGGATGTTCCTGTTCCATGCCTCCTCTCTGAAGGCAGAGAGCATCCTGGTGCCAAAACACACACTGGCTTATCACTAATTTTTGGACATCAGCCTTTTTTACCGTGACAAACACAGATCCTCTTTGCACTTTAAAATACAGAGCTTACATGAACACTTTCATCTTCTTCCTAAGTGAAGCACACGCAATCTCTTCTAACCATGAGGCAGAAACTCCAAGGCCATGTAATTACACCATAGCCATCACCACAACAACCACAACCAACAGCACAGGAATCGGCACGGGCTGCAGAGCCTGGGCGCAGGCAGGCGATCAGCACCGCTCTGAGTGTGAGCCCAGCTCAGACGTGGGCGCAGAAACAGCAGGCGCTGTGCTGGATGTGGCCACGGTTTGTGATTCACATGAAACAAACTGACTCACCGAAGCACTAATTCTAGCTTACAAATGGGGAAAGGAGAACCTAAGGCTCCTCCACCATGGGCGTACCTTACTAAAGCCCATCTGGTCCAGCCTTGTTTACAAATTAAGGATTTCCTTACATTACGTATGGGGCTGGTAAACACACTGAATGCAATGCTCGGTAATGTTTACAGGACTGAGACTGTTACTGGGGTTGGATTTTCTAAAAATGAACTCCTTTCTGAAAGCATTCTACAATAAGGGCTGAGGATTTAAAAGATGAGTCTCACAAAGTTTTTTTTTCTGCCATTATTGTATAACATCTAAGAGTTTTCTTTGGGTTTTAACCAAGACCATTTACTTATAAAGATATCATAGCCTAAACAATACGCAATAAAAAAGATTAGGGGCTACTTGCTGGTCTCAGAACTTACAGACCAAGGTCTGCTTTGCACTGTGTTTCCACCTTTATACTGCAGAACTAAGAAATACTACATCAAGCACATGAACTAACTACATGTGGTTTCATTTCCAATTACTTACAGGTTAGGTTAAAAATAATTCAGAATATTCAATGCAAACCCATTATATGAAAAAGAAGGGAAAAAAAAAAAAATAATCTCCAAAAGATTATTTTCAGAAACTGCAAAGCACACAAGGTTCTGCTGTTCTTTACTAAAAGCAATTTTGCTGGCTTTTCCATCCATAAGCTGATGTTCATTTTCCTTGTGTGCAATTCCTTTCAAAGCTGTGCATCTAAAATAGATTCTACCTCATTGTCCCAGTTTCCTTTTGTTGTTGCTATTAGTCTATGTAACTTTTTCCATGTATTCAGGACTAATTTTCATTAATCTCAGAAGTTAAACAGCACAGGCTAATCTTTGTTGAGGGGAAGAAGAGGCAAAGCTTAAAAAGCAGCAGCTCGAAATAAATGTTATGCTTTCAAACAGATACCTCAATAAACTTCTTCCCCATCAAAACGAAACTCCTACGAGGTCTAAAGATTAGGATGAAGACAGCGATTCTCATCCACAGACAAGTACAGCTTACAGTGATATTCCAGGTGCTGATCCTGACCTCTTTAAGCCACTACATTGAGGTTCAAGCCCTGAGATTAGTACCTAGAGAGAAAAACGCCACGTAAGTCATTACACGAATTTGGAAGAAATAAGCAGAAGTTATAGATAGGATTAAATAACGGTATGAAATGGGTACAAAAGGAATTCAGGATGAAAGCTGGGGAGAGAAACAGCCTTGGCTGCAGGCTGGCACCCTGCAGGGCACAGGCCTGGCAGGCAGGAATGCGCCGTGCGGGCAGGACTCCACGCAAGGCCCTGACTTGGGCACTGCTGCAGCGCGCCCAGCCCTGCCAAGAGTGCTCCTGCAGGCTGTGGAGCATCGCACCAAGGAACATGCTGGAAATCACTATGACTGGGAGTGTCCACTGCTGCTATAATTAACTGCTCAACACGCGAAACTTCGCTGTTTGTGAAATTAAGGAAACGGTCAGCCAGTTTGCACCGCCCGGTCTCCAGGCCCCTCAGGCGGACATGCAGCCGGCAGGTCGCAAACAGCAGCCAGGAAGGTCGGCACGCGCCTGAAAGAAATGCCTCTGACAAGCATTAAAAAAGAGCAATATATTTCAACAAGGACACGGCAGACAACATTGCCACCTCTTAAAAGGCTGGTGCCTTTAGATGGAGCAATATTGCTGTGCTCATCACAGACCACAATAAATGGCTGAGCTGCAGCTCGCAGCAGCCAGTTTTTAACCCTGTCGGCATGGACCTCGATCAAAACCACCACTGCCAGCAACAGCAGCCATGGCTACAGCTATTTGAGGAGAATTAGAAGATTAGGGAAAGAAAAATAAAAGGTACTAGTGGAATATATAGGAGCTCAGTATTTACTATGTAAATTTCTCACTGACAAACCTGTGAGACATCAAACAAGTGATCCGCACAGTGTGTATGAGGAAAGCAGTTACCAGAGCAAAACATAATGAGGTGAAGTTTGTCCTCTTCCCAATTAAATCTATTGCCAACTGGTATAAGTACAAACTAGTAGTCTGAGAATAGGACCTGAAGGCAGGAATTCGCCTCCTGACCCTGGATCTAAGAGTCAGTGTGCAAAGAAAAACATCACCTCAGTTGCCTCACCTGTAAAACAAAGGCAAAACCTCCCTACCCCAGCGTGTCGGTGATGGATCTGTCTGTTTGATCTACGTTTGTTGCAAAATCAAATCTGAAAAGACGAAGATTGTAGTGTGAAATAAATTCCAAACAACCCTACTACACTGACTGTTGAGTAGGCTAAAAAATGGAAGTACTTTCTCTACTACTCCCACACTTACAGTATCAGAGCGGCACAGTACAACCTGTTAATACTAGACAGCAATATTTCTTTAACTCTGGCTTCTGTCAAAACTTACTGATTTTTGTTATGGCACAAAAAAGGCAGAAAATATACCACTATTGATAAACCTATTTTATGTGCCTTCATTTTTCCTGAAGTTGCCCACTAGACTAAATATAGGTCATGCTAATTCTTTCAATATGTAGAAAAAAAGATCTTATTTGTCCACACCAAACACTACCATTTGTGCCTGCTTGCTTTAGTGTAACTGCAGATTACTAAAGTTAAAAATAGCCATTTTCCATTAACTTAGACCTTCATGATAACAAGTAGTTTTGACAGTTTTTAAGCAGTTTGAGATAACATGCACAAGTAGGTCATGGTTATACTTGGCTTTAGAAAAATGTCTTTCATCCAGCGAATTTACAGTTCTTTACAAACAAGCCCTTAGGTAAGCAACAACCTATAAGGCTTACTCCAACACCCAAATTCAGTCATGTATGAACCCTAATAGCAGCTATTTAACAACAGCTGAAAGTATAATATGAAGACCTTTGCAAACTGCACAATAGAAAGCATGACTGACGTCAACGGCAGTGATCCCAACAGGCTGCAGAACAGGTCATGAGAGTGCCCTGGGAAGGGCTCCAACTTGACAGGGACGGGGAAAAGGATTTTCAAAGTTCACTTCAGTTTAGCTCCCAATTCAATCACCAGATTTCCAAAATGATTATTCGTTCGCGCTTCTGGGAATACTCATCTATGCTACTTCATCTGGCATTTGGTCAGAAGAGCAGCTAGAGCTGTACTATGAGGAAAGCCGCAAAGGAAGGTTAGAGACCTCATGATTTGGTAACAGGGAGACGTGAGGGACATTGCAAAGGACATCAACAACATAGTTTGTAAGAGCTGGTAGAAAACAAAGGAGAATTTCAGGAAATTCATCTTAAAGCACAGTTCAGCTGTTAGTCCTCACAGCAACCCCTCTGAAAACGTTAGCTCCCATTATTTCCATTGTACAAGTAGGGAAGTATAAAACTCTTCACCCAGTGTTCCATCTACAGAAAAAATACATTATTTTGTATTATTTGCTATAATTTATGTATTGATTCAAAATCTACCATCATGTCATTGGCTATACGGTACTTCTGCTTAAATAACTACAAGGAACTAGAGCAGAAGAGTTCAAAGGGATGGTTCAAAATACAGAGATTCTGATGGATTTCAGGAGTTTCTTCCATCATCTGTTGCAGTCAGTTCACTAGACCATGCTGCCTCCTGGAGCAAAAGAGATGAATAAAGAATGTTTAACTCTTCACCTATTCTTGGTATGCTTGGTGTACAAACAGCAAGTAGACAGCTCCAAATCTGATGCATTCAGAATAATAATGATCACCTTTCGGACAGCTAATGCTACATAAAATATTAACAATCATCATTCGCTGAACATGCAGACCCTTATACTACCAAGGCTTTAATGAGACTCCTTATGCATGAGGTAATCTGCCAGCATGAAGCAAAGGGTCCTGATCCAACACTCAAACAAAGCCCTGATCCCATAAAGACATATTTCTTATCTGAGCTACATGCTCAGGAGTAACCTCATGAACATCCATCATACCACGTTAAGTGTCTAAAAGTAAGTTCATATGTAAGATTTTATCAGTAGTAGCATTTAGAACAGTTGACAACAAGAATGTTCTGTACTGCCTTATACACAAATAAGCTTTGGTCAGCACCAAGTAACTCTACTATTTACTCCTACAGACATGCTTATTTTCCGACTAAGTCCATCTGTTAAAACTGAAAAGAAGATATTGATAGAAATTAGTATCTCTTTTACAAATCTTCTTTGCTGCGTCTTTAAACTCCTGTGAAGTCCCTGTCCCTCTAATTAATTACTCTGAAAAAAATGGATGGCATGGGAAAGGCTGCTTTCCTCTCCAGGCAGCTCTCCAGCAGAACCAAGCAGGCATCAAGCATCCATGCCGTGCCGATGAAATATGAAAGAGGGATGGTGGGGAGAGAAAATGGGAATAGGGCCAGTTGAAATGTTCCCTGGCTTCCCATTCTGTACGTTTCAGTTTGGGGGGAGCAAAACATCTGCAGAGCTGAAACTGCGAGGTATTTCCATTGCTTCCTCAACTCCAGGTAGCCCTGTGAAGACAGTGAATCTAATGCACGTCATAAGGCTTTGCTGAGACCACGGCTTTCCCCCCAGGTACTAATGCAGCCCTAGCACAGCACCGATGCTAACACAATTAGCGCTCTTCCAGAAATGGATTCTTCGGAGACTGATGCAGACCATTGCTTCCTACAGCAAGAACTCCACAGTGCCACAAGGAATTACGCTGACCTACTGCCATTTATCATTTATACCTGGGATGGGAGGGACGCTGTAAGAGCGTGGTGCCAGCCACATTGTGCTGACAGCCCTTCAGCAGTCGCACGCTGCCGTCCATGTGCACGAGGCTCATTCGGACAGCGGGAGGAATCCAGGCAAAGGAAAGCGCTGGTGCGCTCCGGGCGGTGTGTAGCACATGAAGATGCAGAGAAATAAGGGGATGCACAAACAGGGCGTATCCCTGCATCCAGGGGCTCGTTCGTTCGCGATATATCATTTTCACAAAGTACATTTTTCAAGTCAGAGACAACCGGGGAGTGGTTTTACTGGTTATTACCGCGCAGATGATTTTCTTTAAAGGGAACAAAAAAAAAAAAAAAAAAAAAAAAAGAAAAAGAAAAAAAGAGAGAGATGCTTACCGGTATTTCAGCTTTGTTATGACAGCGTCCAGCACATGTTTAACTTTACGCCTCCGGTTCCTCCGTGGGCACGGAGCGCGGCCGAGCAGCCCCGAGGGCAGCGCCCCGCACCTGCAGCCCCGCAGCCAGCCGCCCGCCCCAGCTCCCGCAGCGGGCTCGGCAGCCTCGGGGCCCCCCACCCCGGCACCCAGCGCCCCCTCCCCGAGCCCCTTCCCCGCAGGGCTCCGCCGCATCCCCCCCAAACCCCCCGGTCCACCCTCGCCCCCCGCGGACCCACCTCTGGCGGACATGGCCGGGCCGGGCCGGGCCGTGGCGAGCCGGGCGGGGCCGCGGCGCTCTCCGCGCTGCCTGCGCCTGTGCGGCTGGGCTCGGCTCGCCTTGGAGCGGATTGGATCGACTCGGATCGCTTCGGATCGGGCTGCCGGGGGCAGGGCGGCGGCTGCGGGGCGGAGCGGGGCGGGCGCAGCGCTGCGGGCCCCGAGGGGCAGCGAGACCGGGAGCTCCCCGACACGGCCGATCCCCCCCCCCCCTCAGACCACCGGGGGTCTGCGGGGAATCGGAAAGCGAGAGGCGGCTTCGCTCAGGGTGGGCACGGACAGCGAGCACGACCCGGGGTGTAGGAGCAGCCGGCACGGCGGTGGCACAGGGGCTGAGTCACGCTCCTCCGCTCTGCCGAGCCACTCGCAGCGCAGCTGCCTACCGGCACCGAGCCCACACGGTTTTGCTGTGACATAAATGCCGCCGGTTATCCAGGAGAGCCGGCCGTGCTCGCAGCCCTGGCCGCGGATGCCCAGCGCAGTGCTGGGGTGCCTGTGTCTGCTTGGCAGCGCCCTTGTGCTGCTCGCCCCAGTGCGAGTGTGTATCTGTATGTATATGTGTGTGTAAGTGTCTGTGTAAGGGAGCAGGGCAGCAGCAGCACAAGGTGGAGCACACACGTGCCTTATCCTCAGGTGATGTAGGCGCAGACAATGCGCTGGCACAGCTGTTCCTCCCATATCGCCCTCATGCTCGCAGCCAGCAATGACTCGTAGTCATATGTGCCTCTGTTTGCCCAGTGTCACCCGCACTTCAGTTCATCCCCCTTAGGTCGTTCTGTTTTCTTGCCCGTTGTTTCTGAATCCTGCAGCAGCAGTGAAATAAATCGCAGGTTCGCCTCTTTCCCAGCTCCTGTAGTCGCTCAGCTAACGTTCACTCAAAAAGTTCCCTTCCCCGTCTTCTTTTCTGAAGTGAGTAATGCTTTCCCCTTGGAAACAGCTCAGGTTTTCCTTCTTGTTCCCAAAGAGCCAAGGTTTTCCTCATGTAATATAACAGCATTTTGTGTTTTTAATTGAGTCATTTCCTATGCACTTCCTTCAATGTGTTTCTGACTAGCATTATCAAGGGTTCTCCTGTGTGATACTTAATAGATGGCTTAAAAAAAGGGTTCAGGAACATGCAGAAATTAGCTTTTTAATGAAGAATTTCCTTTCTTTATGCTGCTAGGAAGTAAAAGGAGAAAGGCATTTGTGCCTCAGCTTTCTGTAGAACACAAAGAATTTATTCCACTTAGTGTGCAACACCTCTAAGGCTCAGGAGTTCAACAGACATGTTGATCAGAGAAAGTTAAAATGGATTAGATATAGAACCCATTTATGAAAATTAGGTCTTTAGTTGGATTTCCTAAGGAATTGAGGATGATAGAGTTTCATTTTTCTGTCTGTCCAGGAAATCCACTTCAAGGACTTCAAGATCTGGATACAGAAAATTTCAAAGTTGACTAAAAGGTAGAACTCAGAAAGAGTTCAACAACCTTATAAGTTTTGTAGTAATTAGGATTTGCAAAGAGAAATTAAAATGAAGAAAAGCTGCAGTGGGAACTCAAGAGTTAATCAGTTCTGGAAGCCAGGTCTTCATTAGCCACAAGTACCAGCCAGGCAATCTGCATGGGTGCAGCTGAATCAGCTTCTGCAATGGCTGTCTCCTGTCCTGCCAATATTTAGGGAATGTGGAAGGGAGCTGAAGAGAAAGGAGAAGATGGGAAAAGGCAGTACAGAGAGGAGGGGAGACCTCAAACAAGAGCTATTGAGACAGAAAAGATGGACAAGCCAATCCAAGAGTTTGCTGCTGCTGCTTCTGCAGGCGGTGGTCACGTACTCTCCTGTGCACTGCCTTTTTCCTACTCACCCCAACACATGTTCTCCTGCTCCCCTCACTGGTCTCACCCCCAGCAAACCACTTTAGCTCATTAATCAGCAAGGAGTTGCTCACTTTCTTGTGCTGGTGAGTTTTCTGCCAGGAAAAGGAAACAGAAAGACAGACAAAACTGAAAACCTAAGGCTCAGATAAACATTGGAGCTTACAGAAGGAGAGTGCAGAACTGCACAGCCAGCAAGAGGTGAGGAAGACCAGGCGAGCATTAGAGGGAAAAGAGGTGGTCTTTTTGAGCAGCAGCAAGCTGTTGAGCTGTTCAGTTGACTGAGCCATTTCCTGACTACTTAAGAAGTCCATTAGGAGCAGTGATTGACATCGTTTTATTTCAGGCACCTACCTGAGGTTTCTGAATTAGTCAGCTGCAAAGCAGGATCCTACCTCCTACATTTTCGTATTGACTATACAGACAGCTTAAGCTTCTAACTCAAATTAGACAGAAAAACAAACAAACACACACACACTAATGTCAATGTTTTTTAAAGGTAGTTGGGCTTTGAGAGACGCAAAAAGGCACCTAGGGACTTTTTAGAGATTTTTTCAAAGTACTTCACCAACCAATTTTAGCAGCCAGGTGTTTCCAAATCCCCTATTGGAATTTTCAGATGCTTAAATGCCCTTGAAGAGCTAAGTATGTTGTTTAGGGTCAAAGAGAAAATTATGTCAGAATAAAGAACAGAATCTGCATCTTTCCAGAAAAGTCCTCTAAATATTGGACTGTATTCTCTGTACAACATACCTTGCTGTCACCTGTGAATCTATTCACCTGTGTTAAGTAAACAGGGTTTAGACAAACTGAAAACTCTTAAAAGAATTATGTCATCCAGTTAAGTCAGTGAAGGCTGGATTTATACATTCGAATTGTGAAAACATTAATCATTTTTACTGATGTAACCTAAAGTATTGGAGATCTTGGCAGCTAAGAAAAAGCCTCCAAATAAGCCCATTACTAGCTAATCTATGTTGCCCTTGCACCAAAATGGCTAGGTACCCTGGAGGAACTTAGGGCACAGGCCAGAATGAGAATTTCATTTCTGATTATCAAGTTTGGAAAGATCAGCTAGATGTTGACTAGGATTTACTGCAGAAGAATTTCAGTATCACCCCTATGTGTGCAAACTTATTGGAAAGATCCCAACAAAGAGCTCAGAGTCAAAAACTTACTCTGGTTTTATCAGGTTCCCACAGGCTCACATGTGAGGTATGAACCACAAATCACAGCTGTGAATCTTGACTCCTAAATCATTTTTCTTCTGATTTTTTATTCAGTGTATGCCTTCAGGAGATACAGAGACAATCACATAAACTGCTTTTGTTGTTAATTATAAATGAGAGTTTTTAGATGTGTGTCAAGCAAGGGTGTTCTCTCAATGTGTGCCCTACTTTGCCCTTTATCCTAAAGAATTTGCTGTGGCCGAACAGAACTAGATTACACAATTAGAGCTGATTAAATGTGTAAGCATTTTTACACAGAGTATCTTTCACATTATGCTACCAATGTAAACTGTGACAGATATTTCCTTGGCTAAAGTTCACATTAGCAAAGATGAGTAACATAGCAAGAATAGCAAAGATTATTATGAATAAACCAGAATCAAAAATTCTCAGCACCCCTCTACATAAAAAATTAAGAATCAGCAACATAAAAATCACTGATAATTGCAATGACAATGAGCCGGACTCTGAGAAGTGTATCCATTCTGCTGTGGACAGCCCTGTTTATGTGGGGTAGAATGTCTGGACACAAATGAATTAATTATCTAAACCAATGTGAAAGTACATCAGTGAGTAACGTGACAACTGATCATAAGATACACAGGTTCCTTCCTGTACTCCTGGAATTCAGACATTGCTGATGCTTTCTTAATTCCTAAAATGCTATTTTCTTTATCCCTACTTTCTACTCTGACCACTATGTAGCCAGGCCCTCTGGCTGAGCAGTATAGAAGTAGACAGGACTCCCTTCAGCACACATCAAGATCATTCCTTAATCAGCTATTGGACACAATTTGATTTGAGAGACACAAAGTACTGACTCTTTTTCAGGATCTGAAAGCCTTGTCCCTTGTCATTCTATATCAAGACAGCAACCCCTAGTCTCAGACCTGGCACTGATCGGTCCTACAGCTGAAGCACACACCTGTGTGTAGACACATGCTCTTTGATGAAGTGTCACTGAAATTGTGATGGCTGTTTCACAGGGACTGGGGACATGCTTGGGAGAGAACACAGAGCAATCAGCCAAAGGCACACTCTCACCCACCTTAACAGTAGCTTTAATAAATCTCATTATCTTCCTGAAGAAATTTGGAATAAAATAAAAACACTTTTCTTCTGTTAGCATCGTCCAGTGCACCCTGGTGCATGTATTCTGGGTATTTTCTTTCTCTTACCCATTGCCATCTACCAATAAACGTATCCAGTTGACATGAGATATGGTCTCAGGCCTAGCTGAATTTTCTGATGTTACTGTATTCTTCCAGTGTGCTTTTAAACAAACAAACAAACACAGTTTAATTTAGTCAAATGTGTGTGTGGGGGGGGTGCCCACCTCTGAATCCGTCTGAGTTTCGGGCTGATGGTAATCCTCCACGGCCCTCATTTGTTTATTCCACGGACAGTGATGCCGATGGCCAGAGACGCCAGCAGATGATGGAATTCTCCACCTGAGCACGTCGCTGGAGTGAAATACTAGGTCAGGCTGCCCTCTGCAGGCAGTGATCCACAGCAGTAGGACGAATTGCTCTGAAACAGCTCATGGAAACGGATTAATGCTACAAAAGATTTTTATGTCTGAACAGAGAATTTCCACTGTTGTACATGCAGTGGTGAATATAATAGGGATTGGCTTCCCATTTCTGGTTGCTACTGCTGGAAAGACAGAAGGAAATGCAGACTGCACTGGTCTGATGGCAGCAGTCAAGCACCTCCGGTATGAATATCAGCGTGACACCACCTGAAAATTTCCAGGAGACCCAGAGACTGGAGATAACAGCTTCTGAACACAGAACCAGAGAAACGAAATGGATGGAAATGCTTCTCTTGACACAAGAGCTGACAGGCAGGAATCAAGCCTGTGCTCAAGGATCTAATCAGGAGCAGGTTCCCTCATATTAGGCACATTACAGACACGGGTCTGCTTACTTCAGCATTTCACAACGTGAGGACTGAATGTCAAACTAATCCAAACAGCCTGAGGCAAAAGAACATGGATGAGCAACCGAAACATTTCTGAACGACCTTAGGTCTACTACAGACTTCATTTTCTTTGCTTGTTTTCAGTAGTGCCTCCAGCTCAGTTCCTTAAAGGCCTCATCCAAGTGCAGATGCCCATTCCTACAGGGCTAATGACTCAGAAAGAATTACAAAGGATCAAGCTGAACGTGCTTACTCTGGAAATGTAGTTTGGCACAGAGTGTGGCTTCTGAGCATGAAATTCTAACTGGAAGTGTTCAGATGAACCCATCTACTCTCACCAACAAATAAAATAATGCAATGGTGATGTACATGGTCACTCCTGAAACCTTGCAAGAATTCAGCTGGGGTTCCCAAGAAGGGCCTTTCTTTTAACACAAGCCTCTCCCCAAATTCATTGGGGTTTAGTTGATGGGAAAATGCAAAGATCATGTGGGATGTGATGGCTGCAGGGATAAATCAATGTCTGAGTAAACTCAGACTAGTCCTATAGCTTCAAACATCATTTGAGCACCAAACTGAACAAATGAACTGCTAAAAGCCAAGTAACACACAGTAGCAAAGTCCAGAAATAATGTTACTGGTTGGTGTATCTATTCATTCTACAGAGGGTACACAGGGATATTTTTTCTCAAAAAAATTATATGAAGATTCTCTCTAAACCTTCTTGCTGTGTTTCTGACAGAAATGTGCAAAACAGATGAAACCAGGTCACTCGTGCCCTCTGCTACTGGACATAGCTTCCTATCAAGTCATGAAATAAACCCACGGGAGTTACTGGCCCTTTCCCTGGCTGTAACAAAATAGGTAAATGACAAATGTCCAGGGATTTTCTCCATGGATAGCGAACACTAGAGAGCTTTGTGACACAAATAATTGGGTCTTTCTAGATAATTGTTCTATCAATAATGATTTAAAACTAATTATGAAGCCACTACGGAGTGCCTCACATAATAAATGTTAGACAGTTGCTTCAAAATTAAGACATTTTACAATGCCAACATTTAATATCAAACTCCGCGGAAGATTTCAGTTACGCCTCCGGACAAAGATATCTGAACTGATACTCCAACAAAAACTTAACTCTTAATTGTAGACTAATGTAAAAGAGAGATCTGTTGGAAGTTTCTGAACATGCACAGTAGTGTGCCTGAACTATTTTGCATAGCTCATATGTACCATCCAGATGAACTTTTGCATACGATCAAACAGATTATCTTGATAAAATTTTAGGGATTAATAGATTACAACCCTAAATCCAAAGATATAAGTAACAGTGAAATCTTGTTATGCATTACAAAAAAAAAAAAAAAAAAAACCCCCAAAAAAAAAAAAAAAAAAAAGAACACAGGCAGTCAGAGCTGATCTAAAAACTACTAAGAAACCTCTTAGCCGAGCCAGGACTAAGCACCTAAATTGTCCCCTGAAGTACATGCAGATTCTCATGTCTGACTTTCCTTTCTGCAAGTACACAGGCAAATGGTTGAGAGAGCCAACATATCGCAGCTGGGCTACTCAATTCTTTTTTGTTTTCCCAATATTTTGGGGCAAATTCCACTTTCATTTTTGTTTCTCACATTCAGACTCTTGCAGTCATTACAGTTGTAATACAGCACAAATCTGGAAATTTATTTTTTATCCCTCTGCTCCAGCTTACAGTTCCATATGAACAAGTAAACTCGTGGTCCTGTTAACCTGTAGAATTCAGTGAAATTGGCTAATCTCTAACTGATCACATTTGAGAGCATTTTATCTGGTTTCAGTAATTTATTACATGCTAATGCTTGCAGACACCATATGGCAGAATGTTCATATATTTTCTTATAGGGGAAAACCTGGATTACAAGGAGGCTTGCAGTGGAATAGAAACTTACTTGAGGAAAACGTGAAGTGTTTAGAAAATTCAAGTCTCATTTCATCAGCAGTGGGTACTTCTGACCTCCTTGTGGTCTCCTTTATAACCCATTATGCAAGCTAGAGCTGTGTTGTATAAACAGTGTAACTGAGGCACAAACATAAGAAATACCCTACTGGGCATGCATATTTGTCCATCCAGCCCAGCAACCTGTCTTCAACAGCTGCAATGAGGGATGGCATAAAGAGACTCGCAGATGTGACTGGTAAGTGCTTAGACAATAGACTGATGACTAGGAGGTCTGTAGCCCATCAGAAGAAAAGTGAATGCCTCTACAGAAGAAACAGATGTGCAGAACTGCAACAGGAGGTGCAGGCCAGGGAATATCTGAAATGGGATTTGAAGAAATAGCGCATGAGCTGATTACATGGTGCTATTAGCAAAGCAGCAGGCAGGGAGGTGTTACATGCATCTTGAAGCACGGACAACCAGAAAATTCTTGATGGAAAATGACAGCTAATAGGAGGGTGTATGTTACCACATATATAAAACTGATTAAACTTGGAAGAAACATAACTTGGACTTCAATCCCAGTGCATGCTATTTGGTATCCAACACACACACACACAAAATAATGCTTGTTTTCTATCATAAAGCCTGAAATCAGAAGGGTACAGAGATTATTCAAATTTCTCTTTAGCCTTCCCCAGCAGCAGAGATCATACCAAGCCACTACCATTTCATTCTTTACTTCATTCAAGTAGTCCCTGAAAACAGAGATTTCACTCTGGTTTTTATAAACACAATAGAATACAAACATATTCTGCATAGCTCTACCAGCATGTTTTCATTCTGGGCTGCAAAACTGTACCTTCCAAATCCTGAACCTCTGTGACGCAAAAGTCCAGGCTGCAGGACGTTCTTTGGTAATGCAGACAAATCTATCCATTAGAGGCTGCCTGATGCCATCAATCTAAAGAGCACAGAGGTTTCCAGATAGAAAGGCTAGCACATTATCTCGCTGTCTCACTCCACTTAAATTGATTTAATCTTGACAATTTCATTAATTTGCAAGAGGGAGAAGTTAGTTCCCAAAAGCTTCATCAATTAAAATAGCCTCACTTTCAAGAAGCGTATTAACTGACATTCAAGCAAAACACTAACATACTGCATGAAGCACCCACAAAAAAAATCCTACTTTAAAAACAAACAAAAAAACAACAGCAAAGCTCTACACTTAATGAGTATTAAAATAGATAGCAATACTTGTGTTTATTTCAGTGGAAAGAGCATCAGGCATGAGCAGGTGAGGTTATTGTACACAACATGGCATTGGTAGCCTGGCCATAACTGACTCATCTCCCATTGAATCACCTCCAGAGAACAAGAAGTATCCAAACAGAATGTAACCCCAGCACAGTTCTTTTGCACTGACATTGGTGAACTCATTTTGCCATCCGGTGTTTTGCATAGAAATCCTGGTATGCCAGTGTTTGTACAATATTCCCAGCAATGAGAAGTACCTACATATACCTAAGAATTTTGAGACTTCTTTAGAAAAGCATAAAAAAAACCCACCATATTTACAATTTGCAACATACAATATGCACCATTGACTGGATTCTGCACTACAAATTCAAGCTCAATATATTAGTAAAGTAAACACAGGGTTATTTGCAGGGATGCAATTTATGTTTAATAGGCCTTGGGATAATCATGCAATTGTGGTGTTTTCTGTTTTCCTTACCGCAAGGCATTTCACATTGAGGAGTCCTAATAAGAAGTCACCTTCACAACCAAAAACTGAATGCCCAGCACACTGAAATGTTTTGTTTAAAACAAAACAAACAAAAATCCCAGCCCTGTTTTTATGTACATCTGGCACTCTTAGAATAATAAGAGGCCCTCAAGCATTAAAAAAACATTGCCTCCCATCTGTGAAGAGGTAACTTATGATTTCATAAATTGTAAACTACACTTAGCAATACTCTCAGTTATAAAACTGTCTGCTTTTATATCTTCATGATACCTTACTGTGTCCTTATTCATTTTGTTGCCCAGACACACCCTAAAAACATTTTTGCAAAAACAAATGGATTGCAAAGAGCATTTGAAATTACCATGTTCTCTTAGACACCTTAATCAGGCATACGTGCCTTAAATCCACACTTTCTTCACAAACTATGCAGGCTCCACATAGGGAATCTACAAGGAGAGAATGGGAGGGTCACCATTAACATGATAAACATCCTCACATATATGGGAGAAAAGCTACACCACTACTCAGTCCACTTTCTGACAACATATTTGCATTCAAACCTACAACTCATCATTTGTTTTATTTTCTTTAATGAAAGCAGAGCTTAATCCTGCAACATAAACCATACAAGCAGGGTGGATGTATCCTCTGAACCGTACTTACAGGATTAAAATGCTAATACATATATATAATAAAATTAATAATAATAAATATTAGTCATAGTCTGTGTGTATTGCAAAAAAATAGCACATACCACTTAAATGCATCTGAATGCATTTAGGTTTGCCTCCTAGAGTATTCTTAAAAATATTTAATATACAATATACACAGTATAAAATATATACATTACATTAATATACACAATATAAGATATAGCAGTAACATAGTCGTTTTGTGCTGTCTTTTGATTCACCTCTCTTTACTTACCCCTAGCATATGAAAATTGGTGTTCTTTAGTCTCCAGAAATTAATGGGAAAGTTTTTCCCCATTTGGAAAGAAAGGTGCCAGCCACGTCACCTTCCTAACCTTTCATTCTGCTCCCCCAGTGCCAAATCAGTGCTGGTCCCCTCCTTCCATTTGCCCAGTGCTCAAACACTGTCCCGTGAGCTGTAGCTGTTCCCAAACCACCACACTGCCCACCAGCTGCTTGTGTAACCTCTGTCCGTCCACCTTACCTCTGCTTTTCCTGCAGCAAGGGAAAATGGGAAGAGCGGTCTTTTTTTTCTCTGAAGCATTTGGCTTGGAAGTGAAGTAAAGCCTCTTTGGTCATGTTCAAAGGGAGGGGGATGCATACCATTAGTATACTGGGGAAAAAGGCAGCAGTGAAACAGGTGAGATACACAGTGCCCCAAGCCCTTTCATACTAGCTCTACAAACACCCCAGCTGGCCAGGACCATGCCACCATCCCAACCCAGCCTCTCACCCTGCGGCAGCAAAACACCGCTGACTTTCTGTGCTGCAGCGTGGGGGCATTTCACCGCTTCCCCGGGGCCTGAGCGGTGCCAGACCCCAACTGCGCCTGAAAACACTAAAACCCCGTGGGGCCACCCACGCCAGGACGAGAAGGGAGACCTGCCCGCACCCTGCGGGGCCAGCAGAGGCTCCCTACCCCGGTATCGCCGCCTGGGGCCCACGGAGCGCGGCTCCCCGCGGGCAGGGAGGGCGGCGGAGCGGGTGGCGGCCCCTGCAGGCCGAGGCGGGGCGGGCACCCGGAGCCCCGGCAGCCCGGCGGTGTCAGTGCCACGGTGTCGGCCGCCGAGCGAGAAGCCTGAGCCTGGCCCCGTCCCCGCGGCCGGGCCCCCGCATGCAGCCCTCACCCTGGAGCGGCGGCGGCGGATCGAGGAGCTCTCGAGGGCGTCCCGGCAGCGGCTGCTGCAGTCGCGGGACAGGATGTTCTCCAAGTTCACCTCCATCCTGCAGCACGCCGTGGAGGCGGTAAGGCCGCCGGCGGGCCCTGCCACGCAACGCCGGGGATCCGAGCGGGGCCTAGCGGCCGGCCGGGCCGCCACGGGGACGGGGGGGGAGGGAGGACCCGGTTCGGTTCGGCTCGGCTCGGCTTGGCCCGGCTCGACTCAGCTCAGCCCGGCTCGGCTCAGCCCGGCTCGGCTCCCTTCTTCCCCGCCGTGGCCCCGCCGCTCCCGGCTCGCCCCCGCCGCGGGGCAGGGAAGCGGAGGCCGAGCTGCCCGGGCAGGGCAGGGTACAGCCGGGCCCTGCCCCCGGCTCGGAGCCCCGGGGGGCTCCCGGAGGGTTCCCGGGGGGGTCTGGAGGGCAGCCAGGGCTGGCAGCGGGGCTCTGTCCTGCCGGGCCCTTGTGGCTCCCGGTGGTAGCTCGGGGCGGCCTTGATTTGTGATTGTGTTCCAAAGAAACAAAATAAAAGGAGGAAAATTGAGGAAACTTCTCGGGATTTTGTTGTTGCTGTTGTTGTTGTTGTTGTCGTGGCCTGTGAACCAGCTCCGGTGCTTTTGTGGGGTGTAGTCGCTGCCGAGAAGCGCCTTTTTGTTGGGGGTGTATTTATTTAATTGGGTGGGATGGGAAAGCGAGGTGAGGTGCCCCGCGGTGGTGTGAGCTTGGTTAAACCTCATCGTGGAGCCCAAAACATCGGTGCCCGTGGCCGTGCTGGGGAGAAGGAAGCAGCAGGGCCCCTTTGTGGGGCTGCCATTGCGGTGGGCCGCGTTTGGCTGCCGGCTCCTGAAGGCTGGTTTACTGCTCACAGCATTTATTTTACCGCGTATTCGCTGAGCTGGGGGCCTGATAGTCATGTATTCAGCGTTCAGCACCAGCTTTTGCAGCAGGCCGAGACGTCTTCAAGACTGAGTTTGAAGAGATGCGTCTTTGGTTAGGTGTCAGAAGCTGAAGTACTGCTGGAAATGAACACAGAAAGTGCTGAAGGGAAATACAGAATGGTTGGGAAAAGAAGAGCCTACCTGGCAAATAGTGTCTTGTGTGGGGCGCACCTTTGTGTATCAATGTATTTCTCGGTGCCGCAAATACTTAAGCATCTTCCTCGCTTTATGTGTGCCTGTAGTTCTACAGTCTGTGGCAGGACTGTTCAAGTGTTAAAATTAAGCCTGTGTTAATTGCACTGATTAATAGGGTCTCCATCCTCGTTTGCTCTGTTGGTGGCAGAGGGCAACTGGAAAGAAAGGTAAAGATGGAAGTACTTAGTTGAAAATTCTGTATGGTCACATACGGTGACCTTCAGTAAATGGTGCTTTCATTGGAAGATGCAGAAATTAGTGGCTGCCTAACTAAAGAAATCTTGTTATGGTGAGCTGTGCCACTTCTTGAATAGGAAAGGATGACTAAGTGAGGCTAGAGTGGAGGAAGAGTTATTCTTTCAGGCTTGATGATTCAACTCATAAAAGTTATTCCTAGAAGAATCTTTACATCATTGATGTTGCAATAAAATAACATCAAAAATAAACAAAGATAACTGCATTTGTATGAGATCCTTACAGCACTAGAAAAAGTCAGGAAGCTGAATGGAAAAATAGTAGGCACTAGACTACCTTTTTTAATTTATGGAAAAAAACACACAGGCTGGTATTAGACATGTATTTAAATAGTAGGAGTTGCTTTTTATTAGATAATAGTTGTTATCTAACCCTGAGTGTGCTATCTCTCCAAACTATGACAAGGCATTCCGAAGGTTGGCAGTGTAACGTGCATCGAGCATTCACTTTTCACTTGTTGTGAGTGTTCTGCTCTTTAATTGACTACCTTTGTGACAGGACTGTGGTGAGGCATAAGTAAGGGAGCAGTTGCTATTTATTAAGACTCTTTTATCTCAAAACTTTCAGTCTTTTCTCCCTGAATTATCCAAGTGTGGGGTAGCTCCGTATTCCTATTTGTCATTACAGCTGAATCCTAATCGTTGCTACCTTTTATCACATCTCAGTCCTGACACTCTTAGGTATTTTTGCTTTTTTTTTTTTTTTGGACTTGTGTGCAGCATCTGGATGAGTAAGCACCATTGTGGTATTGTCCTGGCAGCAGCAGCCTTAAAATTGGGTTAGGTAGGTTGGTGAGAATGGTGGGACAGAGGTCTTTGTTCTGCTACCTTTATTCAGGACAGAATAGATGTGTTGTTACTCAGTGGGGTTACTATTAATGAATCTGTGACAGTTCCTGTATGTATTCTCACCAAGATATTTTCTTTTGCTGTTTATTACTGGTATGCTTCTATCCCCAAAGTATTCCAGGAGTTTTAAATTCTCAGTAAAATACAAAATACAGCATACAATAATAAAGCTGCCAGTTAGGCTTCTATTTTTTTCCTCTTATCTCGTGTTCCTCACTTTTGTTTCCGTAGAGCAAACAGCTTGTCTCTAAAGGGGTCACTCGGTTTTCAAAGGACTTTTGTTTGTGTTGGATTTGGTCTTTCATGAGATGTTTTGTCTTAGTAGTGAACTTGAAAGGATGTGTTTGAGCTCTGTATCTTGAGCAGGAAAATTATTATTTGAGTTGTTTTGAATTTAGTATCTTTCTGTCAAACAACATTGTTTGTTTCACTCTGTTGGTTGCTTGCTACAGATTGCTCCAACATCATTAGCTGCACAACTTCTCAGAACAAGATTTATTCTTCTTTATTCTTCTAAAACCCACTTTATTTGATGTAATGAGCTCACATTACTGATTGTTTTAACATTGTGCTACTGGTAACAAGTTATAATGACAAAATTTAATGCGCTTGCAGGCATGTGCAGCCTTAATTTTGTACTTGAAAGCAGTGGCCATTATAAATTCTGTGCTTTCATCAACTGAGAAAATAAAGTAAACCTTCAAGCATTAGTCTTTTTTTGGGGATTTTCCCTCAGGGCAAGCATTCAGACTAGTGAGATCGGAGAAAACCATTGAGTGACTGCTGTACTTTTCCGTGTTTCAGTCAGGGGAGTGTGTATGCACTTGCACGCACTTCCCCTTTGCTTCTCTTTGACCCAGCTTCCGCTTTCTCTTTACCCTCTGTCTGACAGCCAGAAGCTGTTACTGTTTTATACACTGTTTGTTTTACTATGTGGACTTGTCCAAAACATATTGAGAGATATCACCAGCTCTGCTTGTTCCCATCCTTTCATTATTGAATTACACTTTTGAAAAGCATACGTGAAAAATATGGCAATGATTTTTCAATGCACAAAGAAGTTGCTTTTAAAACTGAATATGTACAGGTTTAATTGTTCTTTATTTTTTTTTTTTATTATTTTTTTTCCTGCCTAGACACTAATTCTATAAAGTTTTGAAAGCTACGTGGAATTGTGCTTTGGACAGATTTTATAACTGCAAGACGGAAGCCCTGGTCAAAGATCTGTAGTTCTTCTGAGAACAGCACTTTCTCTGGAAGGAGTGGGGTTTGATCTTTACTAACGTATTGTCACCAGAATGGTAGGGCAGCATGAGCTAAGTTTAGCTGGTAAATGAGAACACTCATTCACTCGCTCCCAGGAAGCTCGACTGCTGGAGTTGGGGACCAGATGGAACGGCTAATCGGTGTCTGCTCTAATGGGCTGCTTTTTAGTAGTGTGCAGTGAGTTTTGGCGATTTTGATATACCAACACCCACACTGCAATCTTTAAGAAGTTTCTTCCACAGAGGAGGAGGACTTGAGATTAGGAACGGAATCGAGAGCTCATAATTAGTAAGGACATAAGTATCTACATCAAAGTGAACTAATATAACTGCAATAAGTAACTGCACTTTTAAAGTAATTCTTTCAAATTAGACAAACAGCAGTAATCAAATGCCTTCATAATCAATTTTGTTTTGCTTCAGAAACTTGCATACAAGTATGCATGCTTTTAGGAAAGAATGATTACTCAGATTAGCAACTGTAACATATTCCATCTCAGCTGGTAGCAAATAATTCTTCCTAGGGCAGAAACTACAACTTCATACTGGAATTACCTGACTTAGTAAGGTTAAAGCATGTCAACAAAGCATTAGGGAGCTTACAGGTTTCTAGTGCTTTCCAGCGTTGGGTTTTGTCTATGTGTAAGTTGAGATCTTAGTTTTTGCCTTTACCTTGGTTTTGTGTCGGAGTAACTGAGATAAGAATTGTTTCTCTCTTTTTTTTTTTTTTTTTTTTTTTTTTTTTTTGGCAGTAAAACACTTACTTGAGAATAATATGTAGCACTGCTGGAGTTACGTTACCTCTCTCTTATATGTTCCCTGGAACAACTGTGCTGTAAAAAGCATGTTTTTACTAGGTCCATCCTCAGTGGCAAGACCAATTTGTGGGTAGGAGGGTTAAAATTCTTTAACTAAACAAGGAAATAAATACATTTTTATTATGGTTAAGGGTTGGTGAGTCAGGTAGCCCAGTGCAGGTGAGGATGCCATAGCTCTGTATCCCTAGGTCCAGTTGGTGGCAAGATTAATTTTTATATTCCCAAGAGGTATACATAAAGACATACACAATGCATGTATACATGGCAGGCCACACAGACAGACAGTGATGCAACACTTGTGCAAACACAGACGGTGCAAATGGCCTGATCCTGTTCCCCTCCCTGTCTGATCAGAATGGAAACTCGTTAGTAGAAAATACATACGTGTGCGATGGGGGTCCCTCCATTAGCTGGTGCTGCACATGCAGTCTGTGCAGTGGCTGTCGTGTGCACACACACCTTGATCTGAAATCACCAGATATTTCAATTAAAAAGGGCAGGACCTGTCCCTGAATTACCTCTTCATCTCTGAGAGCAGTCCCTTGAGGTGTTTGTTGGGCGGGAGGATGTCGGTATCCACAGCTCTCTCTGTGGATAAATTATTGACAGCGTTGAGAAGTGAAATCCTGTTCCTGGCATTGCTCAGAGGCACTACGTTCATCTCGAAACAGATGAGGCTGGAAGAAGTGGAGAGGAAAATCACATCGGTCAGGGATAAATTTTTAATGTTATCTATTGTGTGTTACTTTGATAACAGCATGGTCTGAAAAGCCTGATATTCCTCAAAAGTGGTCTCTGTGCCATTCGTCAGCCTGAGCTGAGTTTTCAGTATAGTTTTATTATACAAAACAATCATTACATTGCCTGAAATACACAGCTACACAGCAAGCGTGACATATGGAGCATGAGACAAAATACCTTGCACTCTGGCTTCAGTTTGTTCAGTCACTCTTCTGAATTTCAATAACCTAGTAGACTTCATAGTGAAACTAACAAGTTTTTTCCACTATGAGGTGTCCTCAAGCTAGCTGGTGTGCTAAAGTGCTGCTCTCAGTGCCCAGCTGTGGCAATACAGAAGACTTAATCAGGCCACAGACTATCAGGGAATGGATAAGCAATGTAAATTTGATTGCCTAGTTGCCATTTGTGAGGACACGTTTCAACACAAGGTACAGGTATAGATAGTTACCAAGCACCATTACTTTTTTAAAGTCTTGAATTTCAAAGTCCTGTGTGCAAAGGGTCAGTAACAATTAGCATTTCCCTTCGTTATCAACATGTGGCATGCTGTTCGTAGACTCAGCTTCACGTCTTTACCAACATAAATTTAAATACCGTTAAATTCAAGGAAAAGACTGACGTAGCAAACTTAAAAGGCTTTTTCAAAGAGATCAACCCTACACAGTGAAGAGTGTACAGCCCTGTGTGCTTCTGTTTGTCCAGGACATGAACTAACTTTGCGGTTTTTAGGCCCTAAGAGGAGACGTGAGAGGAATTCAGGGTTATTAATCTTAAATGCACTATCTGTAGCTTCTGGAGTGGAAAACTTTTTACTGTGAGGGTGGCAGAGCCAGGCTGTCCAGAGAGGTTTTGGAGTCTTCCTCCTTAGAGATGCTCCAAAGCCTTTGGACGTGGTCCTGGGCACCCTCAGTGAGCAGGGGGTGGATAAGATGGCCTCCGGAGGGCCCTGCCAGGCCCTTTCAAGGAGGGGTCGAGTCCTTATCCTTCTAAAATGGGCACACCAACTTATACATGGTGTTCTATCTGTTTGCCCTGAGATCTCACTGCTACTGTCATATCAAGTGATAATCTTTTATTGCAGGATTGTGTATAAAAGAATGACATGGGGACTTGATTCATCCAGGAAGGCATCAAACATAGGATTAGGTCTCAGTAACAGCAGATCAATGTGATCTGTGGCGTTGTGTCAGTTTTCGCTGTAAGATTCCTGATTTTACCAACTCTGAACATTTTATGTTGTGGTTACAAATTCAGTATTTGCCTCAGCTTTTATAAAGCTCTTTGGAGAGCCGAGTGGTAAAGTGGTTGTGGTCCTCTCTTTTTCCACACATTGCCTGTGGAGTTAAAGTTGTTTGTGCCTGTGGTGTGGTGGGCCCCAGAGGCTGGCCACCAAGCTCTCACAGTTGGCAAGGAAGGAGCAGTGCTGGTAGTTGACCGAGCACGAGGGAGGCTGTGCTTCATTCTTGCAGTGTGTTATTTATTCCTGCATGTCAGCCGCACTCAACTGGCCATCCCAAATGCCTTCAGTAAAAAAGAAGGAATTTTGCTTTTCAGAAATGAAATAAATGTATTTGCTAAAAGAAACAGCAACCTGTCAAACTCTAGGGATGGGTCTGATGTGGAAAAAAAAAGACATTTTTTTTTTTAAAGGTTGTGGCAAATAGGAAGCAGCTAATCAGTATTTTTAAGCAAGCAGAGGGAGGAAAACAGAGCTTACGGAAAGGGATAGATGTCATCAAAAGCAGATGTAAAAGAAGGTGATTTTTTCCTAAAGGACAAAACTCTGATATCTGATATCTAAACAATTCAAACCCACATTTCTTGTTTTGTTTTGCTATGTGAGCGATTGCTTTTGTTGTGTGAAGTAGATTGTCTGGTCATAAAGACATCACTGAGATTGCTGGTGATGTTCTCATCTAGTCAGTATGATGTGGGGCTCCTTCCACGAATAACGTATGGAGGAGTCCTTGTTAAAGGTGTAAAAATTGTAGCACTGGTCTACTGGCAGTTTATTCCCCAAATTCACGTTAATCTCTGAGGAAATAAGTTTATTTGTTCCTAACCTTTTTTTTTTTTTTTTTTTTTTTCCCTCATAGCTTGCACCTTCCCTTCCATTACAAGAAGATTTTGTTTACCACTGGAAGGCAATCACCCATTACTACATAGAGACTTCAGGTAAAAGAAAGAAATGCTCTGTTTTGGTCTCTTGGTTGTGAAATCTAGAATTCCCGGTTTCAGTTTTGTTAAAAAGTGAAGATGAAGAAATACTAAAATGAATCATGTCTTTTACCAAAATACTAACATGAGTAATAATTATTTTTTTTTTTTAAGTGTACATTCATCCCAAAATTGTGTCATGAACAAAAATAGAAGGAAGGTCTTGTTTCCTGACTGCCATGTGAAGAAGTGCCCCTTTTCATGTCTCATCCAATTTCTGTCTTGATGTATTCTGTTTGATGTAAACAGACAGCTACAGAAATGTGGTACCTGCTGTTAACTTTATTGTTTTGCATGAAGGATTTTCTTTTTCCTTCCAAGATTTTAACAAAATCATTTGCCAAAGTAAAATAGGTAGAAAATAATAGAAATATATTTCATCAGAATTGATAACTGTAGAAAATAGGAGAAAAATAGTAAAAAAAAAAAAAAAAAAAAAAAAAAAAAGGTATTCTGATTAAATTTTGGCTACAATTACTTGTTCTTAACCTTTTTCCTGGTTTCCTACAGCAGTTGTGCATCACATATCTTTTCAATTTTTGGTTCTAGTTTAATAGTTTTAAAAGTGAACGTTACCATGCTTTCCACAAGCTTATTAGTTCTGCATTTTTGTTAGAGTAGCTATTACATCTGTGTTTCTGTCTGGGACTGATGATCTTGTTTATATCAATATTTACCCTAAAAGCTGAAACTTGACCCCTCGTTGTACTCATCTTCGGGAACACTATGTGATGTTTCCTAAGGTGGAAATGACAGGGTGGTAGTGGAAAACTGATACCTGTGATTATGTGGTACAGAATAAAATCTGACCTATCCCCCAGACTTTCAAAAGCTGTCAAAAAAATAAGTTTTCACTTAGTGGATAGATTTCTGTCCTCTTCAGTGGAAGCAGAATTATGCCTAAGAAATTCCAGCAAAATGCTCTAGGATAATTAGAGGTTGTGGTAGAGACCAAAATCACTCTGATATGACAGTTTTCCTTGTTGCCATTTGCATGCAAGTGACAGCTATTTTTAGAGTATCACATAAAAAGTAGTAGCTATTACCCTAGAGGGATATTTGTTCAAGAATTTAGCTGAAGAGAGTTTTTTTTAAAAAATCAATCTCTACATGTGCAGACGTGCTTTGCAACATGTTATTGCCAGCTCCCACTGCCAGTGACATAAATCCAAAACGGTTTCATGACTCCAGTCATAGATCAATGTTTAACCCTTTCATTCAAAAAAATTGAGAGTGCTGTCTTAATGCAGAATGTATGAAAGCCAAATCTAAAACCTCATAAACAGCATAGAGTCTGAGTTTGCTTTGTTGTCATTGTTAGAAAAGACATTTAACTTATCTAGTTGATAAAGGAACTGATCAGCTGTGAATTGATTTGATCTCAGAGGCTTTTTATAGATTTCAGAATATGAGGCAAAGAGGAGCTTACTGAGATGGGGTGGATGCTAACTGAAAGATTGAGGCTTGAGCCTTTCTTGCATTAAATTTGGTTTCTGGCTGCAAGAGTTTTCCTTTCTTACTTGCTTTTCAGGACTCTGCAATTTTATCTAGTTAGGGAAGGTGTCTTAAAACTGAACATCCAAAACCTCTGCTATCTTTTCACAATTTGGGCCACTATATATTCACATATATTTTAAAGATATATATGTCTATCCTTCAGATTATATACGTATATGTATGCATATATCAACTTTCTGATAGCTTCCTAATGGTTATTTTGTGACTTCTGTATGTAATATTCTTTAAATGAGCAGTCTTGTGTTTAAATTTTAAATTTGGAACTTGACTTAATTAAAGACGATACTTTAGTCATTCTTAATTGCATATCTCTTCTATTTAGATGACAAAGCTCCTGTGACTGATACCAACATTCCTTCTCATCTGGAGCAGATGTTGGATATTCTAGTTCAAGAAGAAAATGAGAGGGAATCGGGTGAAACGGGGCCATGTATGGAGTATTTGCTACATCACAAGATTCTGGAGACACTCTACACACTAGGAAAAGCTGATGTACGTACTTCTCTGCAGAGCACATTATCTTTTGAATGTCCTCTTATTTGTAATAGTGAGTGAAATTCTGCGGTAGATGGTAGTGTGGGACACTGCAGGACAAAGCAATATCTGTTCGCTTATCTTACCAACATACCATAAATAATAATCTTAAATAATTGTGATCAAAGTGAGACACTGAGTAAGGCGGAACACTGAGTTTTGTTACTCAGCACTCTGGTACTGACTGTGAGGCTGGAAGTAGGAAGAACTTTTGTTCAGTCTAAAAGCTATATGGCATCCGCAAGATAGTATTATCCCTCTCACTGCTTAGTAAGAGTTGGGAGAGTCTTGGCTGAAAAGTGCTGTATTAAATACAAATTCTGTTTTGTTTTTCTGAATGTGAGGAGTTACTCCTCATAAAGACTCCATGCCAGAAAGCATTGACTTAAGCTGATTCCCAGACAGCTTTTACATCTGAGACTTTAATATGCCCATGGCAGTGTTGTCTGGTTCTTCTCACATCTGCTTTGTGGCATGTGAAATTAACTTCATGGTCTTTGTACATTCTCATTGATATCTTTCTTGGCAGACTTATCCACTGAAATGTTTGGGATTGGATGGATCATGGAGTGAATTAACTCGGCAGCCTTAATTCTAAAGCTTTTTGTATCATGGTGCAGGTGCAGTTAGAAAAGTATGGTGTGCCCTGTTCTAAGGATAAATGGGGCTCTCTGTGGTTTCACTTTCAGTGAATCTTTTACATGTAGTCAGGAGTTTTTAATCTGCTTGATTTGACGCATAGACAATGTAGGGTACTAGCTGTCTGAACCCAGGATGTTCCTTGCTCTGGAAGGACCAGAGCTCTGCAGTTACTGTTACTGTACTACCTATAATCAGGCAAGGATACCTAATACAGATGTGTTGAAAATACTTATTTGTTGAGAAATACATCTGATTTTAGTTCTTGTCAAGAAACCAAGATGAAATGGAGACATATGTGAAGCAAGTAATTAGTAGCATGTTTCTAAGAGTTGAGAGAAGTCATTTTGCACTCAGGCAAATATGCCTGTACAAGCAATTCTTGTACAGCCTGTCTTTATACTTTGCCACTTGTGCGTTGATACATCTGAAGCAAACACACAGTTTGGCGTTTGCAAGATGTTTCAAAGATCTGCTGCAAAAAAAGTAATATCCCTTCACAGCAGTCACTTACACTTACTACATTATTACTGTTGTACCCTGATGGTTCAAATTTTGTCATTCTTTGTATCAGTTCACTTGACAACAGAGTGATAATTAGGGATTAATAATGTGAGGGTAATTACCTTGGCAGGAGAACCAGGTTAGGCAGTTGTGATTCCTGGCTGTTGCCATCCATGTCTTCACTTATTTTTGTTAGTAGAACTGTTGTTAAAGGTGTGCAGTGAACTGGATCTGGGAAATAATGTGGGTTAAAACTGAGCTGTGGAGTAACAGCTTTTATAATATTTTAACGTGTTAGGACACGTTAGGGTCAGGGGGATTTAGCCAGAAGCGGAGGTACAGACAGGACCACATGCCATTAGATCTCATGGAGGTAGGAAAGTATTTTCATGGGATCTATGCATGAGAGACAATAGAACAAGGGCCTGGATGTTCCATAGGCATTTGCAATTTATATTCTGCAGAATCTCAGGGAAAACAACAGCTTTCTCTTGTCCCGGAACGTCTGTGCTTTTGTAAACACTTTATCTGCCTAAGGCTAATGGCTCATTAACCTTTAAAAAAACTTTTGTAGATATTTCAGTTTTTAGGTCCTTTGCAACCTGAATGATTCTATGAGTCTATGATTATCTTATATTTGCACGTACTGAATTCGCACTGATTTGCTGCATTTTGTGGTACAGTATCCTACAGGGCAGCTGACCTGTAGCCAATTCATTCAGTTTATTTCCCTCTGTATTGATAGGGAATGTTTCCTGGAAACACTGTGGAAGTCTGTATAAAGCAATTAATTGAAAGTATGGATAATTTGAAAAAGAAAATGGATAATGAGGTGCAACGTTTTTTGTTGATCTCTGTTAATAAAAGTAATGTGTTAACAGATTATGCAATTTTTGAAATAGTTTTGGATAAATGATTTCTGTTTAATCTTAGCCATTTTGAATGACAAAATGTTTGTTTCTATGTTTCTCTCCACATTTGTTACATTGTCGTTAGTGTTCATCTGTTTTTGTTTCAGTGTCCTCCGGGAATGAAACAGCAAGTTTTGGCTTTTTATACAAAACTGCTTGGAAGAATACAACAACCTCTTCTTCCCCACATAAATGTGCATCGGCCAGTGCAGGTACTGTTCAAATTTTTAAGTAAGCTCTATTTTTCTATGACAAGTTTCTCTTACTCTGCTGCAGCTCATGGTATCTTTAATTTCTCTATTCTTGAGTGAGTTTAAGAAAAGTATTGGTATTAGTGTGTTGCCAATTAGATCCTTGAGCTGCCACCTTTCAGTCCGCCTTTCCTAGATAAAGCTATAGCTTCTTCCTGTCTTAATTGTGTGTTTTTCTGTATGTGACAGAAATTAATCAGGCTGTGTGGTGAAGTTCTGGCAACACCAACAGAAAATGAAGAAATTCAGTTTCTCTGTATCGTATGTGCAAAGCTGAAACAGGATCCATACCTGGTCAACTTTTTCCTTGAGGTGAGTAAATCACATCTGCGTTTTTCCATGTGTGTTTTTAAAGCACCACGTCACAGACAAAATCTAATAGAGAACTAGAGATAGCACATTGTGCTTCATAGCTTAGTTTTCATTCACTACGTGTTTTTTTTCCTTCAATATTAAAAGTCTTTTACTTCTAGAGACTTGATACACCTGATAAATTTTACTTTTCATTCAGGGCCCACAAATACACCTTCTTGAGATACTTAACCCTGTGAACCTTTAGAGGGCACTCTCCAAGTTAGAAAATCATTTTCTTCAGCCCCGGGGGAAATAGTAGGGATTGTAAAGTAGAACATTGTGTGAGTGAGACCTTGGGCTTCCTTGTTATTTTGTCTTCAGCCCGATGAAGACTAAGGGACAGATTGCATGGGGCACTGAAACCTTGCAGAATGCTAAGTGTTCTGTGGGCTCGGGCCCTTATTTGGTAGTGGCGCATATGGTGTAGCTGCAGTGCCAACTCACAATCTACAATATGGCATTATTTTCTATCTGTAAGAAAGCCAAATATCTTTACTCCCTTCTTGGAACTTACATGTGGCATTGATGAAACCAGAGTGGGAGTACAAAGAATTTCTAGGCTGACTTTCTATTCCCATTTAGAAGGAACATATAAAAGTTTAATTTATTAAAGTCCATTTAGAAATTCTTCCTGTACCCACTGAAGTGTTTCCTATCGTGGCACAGTATCTATTAAGTGTGTGATACATAGCTGAAAATATGTAGATATGCAGTACTTCAGGAATCTTTTCCAAACAACAATCTGTAACGGTAGAGGCTGACAAACATCAAAGATATGTTCTTTTCCACTGAGTATGTGAACACCTCACTTAGAAGTCAGTTAGTAAAGAATCCATCTCGAGTGTATTTTTACCTTAATTAAACACTGCCCTGATTGCCATTGTATCTACTGTGGTTGTACAAGTAACAGAAGTGACATAAGGATTGAAGAGTTTATGTTTAAATATTAGAAGTATTCAGAAGCAAGCTACTATGTATGTTATGTGCAGAATGTAGTAGAAGACCAGACCAGGATAATTTTTAGTGTGATTTGTGTAAGTTGCATAGTCAAAAAGAATAAATAAGACCCTCTGAATAACTCCTATGCTCAAATAATAAAGTCAGCCTTGAGAATCCCCGTCACAAGAAGTACCAGTATTTTGTAAGACATTAGTTAGTGTTCTTTTTGAATACAGCATGTTTACAATGTTAGAAATCAGACATGGAAAACGAGATGATTCTGAATTTCAGAGAGATCTCTAGTTTCATAAAATGCTGGCTATAAAGTTCAGGCAAGCTGAAGGGCATTCCTTGTCAATCCTGTTCCCTTCACAATGTTATTCTAAATGTTGTAGCCTAAGGCAGATATCTTTACAACTTCTAATAGTTCCTGCCAGGTAAACTGATATTTGGGGTGCAGAATAGTCCTCTGTTAGAACAGAATATTCTGGTTGTTCACATCTGTGCCTCTTAGAGGTGCTATTGTGACTTGATACTGTTTCTGACCTTCAAATTCATGAAAGGGGGAAAGTTACAGAATTTTGTATGGCATTTAACTCTTAAATCTCTAACTCTTTTAAACTGAAATGCAGATAGATCTCTCCAAAGCAGCCTGCTTGTCTGTCAGTAAGTTTTGCATCCTTCTTTGAATATTCCTGGTGAGCTTCCACAGTATTTCATGAACTTAAAAGAATGAGTATGTACAAACACAGGAATTCCCTTTTATGATTCCATATCAAATATTTGTTTTATTAGAAAGCTGTTTATATTTGAATATAATCTTTCACCTATATTACTTAACTGATAAGACTATCTGGCATCGTAACTGTATCTCTTGGGAAAGTTACTTCTGTTGTGGAAATTAGCACTGCGTTCTTCTTATAAAGCCTTTAAAATCCATATGCTAATTTTATTTTGGCTTTACTGTATTCCATTCTTTAAACTGAGTTTTCCACGTTCTTGTGTAGAGAGAAAGAACATGTACAGGAATGTTTCTCACCTCTGTCTTAATCATTATTTTATGCTATTTCCTTATTTGTTTCCACCTTAGTTGGCCTATCTCATCTCATGAGAGGTGTTAACTTGCAGCTGATTGTTCCACGCAAAGGGATACTTGCATCTTTGTGTTCACAGTTCTGCTCTTGAAATTTTAAGCAAGTTCTAATATAGTAGCTATTAAAAAGTAGTACATTCATTTTATAAAATGAAAGATAGTTTCGCTGTTGTCTTCTTTCATTCATACAAATTGCCAGGTTTATATTTTTCAACATAGGAATTTGTATTAGCTATGATATTATTTGGTTTTTCAGCAAATTCTTTTTAAATCTATCTGAACTAGAAAAACAACATGGTCTTTATTACCCACCACAGAGTTTGAAACTCCAGTCATTGCATCTTATGCAAATACAAAACTGTATTTTTATATTGTCTGTCCTTTGCTGATACTGAGTTCACGTGGAGGAGTTCTTTATCTAGAAAACACTGAATGTATGTTTTATGTAACCTTTCCTATTAGGTCATTCAGGATCCTGTTTTGCACCTTTACAGGAGGCAGGTGAGCAGCTAAGCTGCACAATTGCATGATTAGACAACAGGAAGCTTAAATACATCCATGAGCTCTGCTTGTGTGTTGTTGGATGTATAGACTGCTTTGTGTTACCTGCCTATGTTAAAATAACAAGCCATGAACAAATTTCCAGGGGCATTTATACTTCTGTGTATGTTAGGTCTTATCAGTAAGTCTCACCTTAGCTGAAGAGTAAACTACAAGCTTTCAAGTGATAAAAGAGTCTAGGGATGAGATAATAGGTAAGAAAAAGTAAATATTTTACAAGACATTATCAAATCTTTGAAAAAAAAAGTAGATTTTCTCTTTCACAGTCCTGCTTGAGGCTGCTTGAGTAGTGCCAGCAGCAGTGTGTAACCCAGGACTGAAAATGCAGTTCTGGGCTCCTGCTCTGCTTCATGTGCAAGGGTCATAGTTCCGATCCCCATGTATTGATAACTTATAAGCATGGCAGGAGGAGTTTAGAAGATCTAGAGTCATTTTTCTACTGTAGTCAAAAATCCTACTTTTGTTATAGCATGTAGTATGTTGCTTTTACCACCGGGCTGCCTCTCCAGGGACTGTTATATGAGTGTGTGGTATCATTCAGAACAAATTCCCCACATAGAATGCACACCAAGCAAGCAAACATTCACGACTGTTCTGTCGTTTGCTGCCTGTTCCTGCTGGTTTGTATGCACTAAACACCGTTAATGTCATTAATATAGTTAATCTTTTGAATTGTTAATGCTTAAGATACATTTGTAATAATTTTGCCATTATTGTAATGGAGAGAAACTGTTTAGATTAATAATCTCGCTACTGCTTTGAAAGACTGTCCTATGCTGAAGTCTAATTTATGGTTCTACTAAAATTATAGTATAATTTTATAATCTTATATAATATAATACATAAAAATAATATTATTCACCTGTGCTTATGCCAGAAGAACACAGCTTTTTTTGCCACTGTGTGAGTTTCTTCCTGGTCCCTCAGAGCATAGAGTTAAATGCCTCTTTAAGTGCTGGAGACAGATTTATAGAAAGACAGATGGGTTGCTTTCTTTCATAAGTAGAGATGCTTTGTAGCATCTGAGAAGGTTCTCTGTGATCTGTGATAGTACCTGGCGCCCAGTGCTAACTTAGAGTATCTTCTGTCCATTGAATCGATTGAACTTTTTCTTCAAGTCAAGGTATTCTACTGTCATAAAAGATGTGTGTACTTTTTTTTCACTATCTCATTGAAGATAAACTCTAAAGAAGTTTGAGATCCATTGTATGACTCTAACTGGAAATAGTATTTCAGACATTAAATGAATTTGAGGCCCTGACCTAGAAAGGGACATTTTATAGCGTGTGCTAAGATCAAAAGGTGCCCTCATAAGGTAAATGAAAAACTTCAAATAGCGGGCAGATCAAATGAATGTGTGCCTGCTTTGGTGGAGTGAAAAAGATGCCATCTCCTAAAAGGCAGGAATCCTTGAAACCATATAGACTTCAACCTTGAGACCATACAGGATTCAACCTTACAGGCCTTAAAACAAGTTTAAGCAAATTAAAAAATGTGCTGGATTTAAAAACTCACGTATTCCTGCAACCCGTGACATTCTACATGGTTACTGTGTCTAGCCTTGTAGAGAGCTACTTCAAATGCTGATGTAAAAATTTCCTTTTAGTAGATTTGTGCTTTAGAATGAACAGCAGTTTCAGCTTTATAATTGCAACAAAATGCTTTGCAGAATAAGTTAAAAGCAATGGCTTCTAAAGAATCAACAAGCGTAATCACAGAAGACATGCTAAAAAGCCAAGAGTCTTTGGCAGCAGACACAGGCCAGCCCGTTCAGCCTGAAGAAATACCTGGTGCTGCCGGAGCAGAGCAAATGGAGAAGGAAGATGACCTCCCCCAGCAGGCAGATGATCTGTCTTTCAGTCTGGATGAACTCAATGTCGCATCATCACCCGAGTCCTCCGTTTGTCCAAATCAAGACTATAATTTAGTGAATTCTCTACTAAATCTCACTAAAAGTCCGGTGAGTGTGGGTTTTTTTGTTTGTTTGTTTAATTGTTTGATTTTTTGCATTATTATGTTTTGTTCGATGTGATAAAATGAAAGAATAGTTAGGATGCAGTGTGGGTTAGGCAGAGGGAGTGAACATACATGTCTCTACAGCCTGTACTTTAAATATAAAAAGTAAAGCAAAGATTTTTGTGGGTGGTTTTTGTCAAAGGGTTTTGACAAATTTGCTTTGCAAATTCAGATTCATTCTAAAACAGAAATACTTTAGAAAATGAATATTAAGCTTGTTGATGGTATTGTCAGTTTTGAGCAGCATCAGCTCTGTCAACCTGAAGGTTGCAGTTGTGTTCTTAGTATTTGTCCTGGATTCAAGTGAGGTTATTTTGCACCATCCAAATTCACTAGAAATAAATCTCAATGACTGAAAAAGAAACAAAAAGAAATGTATTCGTTCACTGAGGGGGAATGGAGAGGTATTGTCTGGGAGATGTTTGCTTCTTGATTTCAAGTGAGCTTCGTTCACCTTCTCATTAATTCTTCCATGTCCTTCTGCCAGGATGGCCGGATAGCCGTGAAGGCCTGTGAAGGGCTCATGCTTTTGGTGAGTTTGCCAGAACCAGCAGCTGCCAAGTGCCTGACTCAAAGCACTTGTTTATGTGAACTGTTGACAGACAGGCTGGCCACTCTCTACAAAGCCCTGCCTCAGTCACTGGATCCCTTAGACATTGAAACAGTGGAGGCAATTAACTGGGGGTAAGAATTTCATCTTTGTATTTAATACCTGTGGTGACTCTACACCCTTCGCTGACGCTCATTTTCTGTAGTTAGATGGGATGTACAGAAATATTTACACCCCCATGCTCGTCTCAAGGGCAGAGTTCAGATACCACCTGCAGTATAGTGCTCAGACTTCAGGTGTACAGTGTACTCGTTATTTCTGCCACAGGGCCAGGTTTGACTGCTAGGCTGTTGCAGAGATTCTTCAGGGGGTGAGGTTTTCCACTGAATCACATTAGCAATTTATGGTGTTGTAGCTGTAGCATCAGGTACAGATTATTTTCCTGCTCGGATGTCAAGGATTTAAGAAGCATACTTGCAAACTTTTCACTGTACACAGAAAGCCCCATAAGGTGCTGCAGAGGGCAGGAAGAGTGTATTTGACAGCAGGCTGTTGCACAATTTTAGCAGTAAAAAAGAAGAAGGAAAGAGTTACTGCATAACAGCATGAAGCAAAAGAAACGTGCCTGTTATCCTAACTGCTTGTTTGTCATATTCTCAATACATTTAAGTGCTCCTTCCCACTCTGCCTTTTTTCTTATGAATTGATCTTGATCTGCTAGTGCACACACAAAACAAAGCTATTTGCAGAAGAATATTTTAGCTTCTGGCGGATGGAGTTTGAAGTTAGAAGAAAAAAAAATGGCAACAGAATAATGGAATAAATAATTTTTGGACTGCTTTACCAAAGGACATGGTGCACTTGTTATTCCACAGAGGCTTTAAATTGAGATACAAGTTTTTCTTCTGGAAGATACCACCTAGTTCAGGTATACACTGTGTAGTTTTGGTGGACTTGATTGAGGTTTCTTACAGAGCAGAGATCATTGCCTTCATTTTATGGTCTCTGAGACTACAGGAGTTGTGGATGCGGTTTCTGTGGCCTGTGTTTCCTGGGAGATCAGACTAGGTGATCTGTATTCCTTTCTGACTTAAGAAATACTTAACCTCAGTATTTCCACTCAGAGTTCTTCTGCTGGACATTCCATATATACTTTAGCATGCCATTGAAAACCTTTCTGTGTAATGAAAGCACTTCCAGATTGGTAGAGACAGGCAGAAGAACTGTTCTAATGTTCACTTCATTGTCAGTAGACCATTAATTATGCTGTTCAGTTCAATAAGAATAGAACCCAATGTTCTTCAAGTACTTGTAGACTAAATAAGTATTTTTCCCTACATTCTCTAGTTTGGATTCCTATAGCCACAAAGAAGATGCATCTGCTTTTCCAGGGAAAAGAGCGCTGATTTCATTTCTTTCATGGTTTGACTACTGTGATCAACTCATCAAAGAAGCACAAAAGGTTTGAAATGTTTACAGATGATACAAATATATTCAGCAAATAAAGACTTCTAGTTGTTTCTTAGCTTTCGAGTTGGAGGCATACCATCCTGTATTTTTGTTTCAGACTGCTGCTGTTGCTATGGCAAAAGCTGTGCGGGAACGATTTTTCGTTGATGTTATGGAACCCCAGCTGATGCAAACGTGAGTAGCATCCTACAAAACACAGCAGAGCAAAGTCTGAATCAAGCTGAGTTTTCTTTTCAAATCCAATACATATCTGACATTATTTTTACTGTTCAGCTCAGAGATTGGAATCCTCACATCAACTGCACTATTGCATCGCATTGTTCGTCAAGTAACTTCAGATGTCCTGCTGCAGGAAGTGGTTTATTTTATACTGGGAGAACACAGAGAGCCAGAAACTTCGACAGACATCAACAGACATCCATTGCGACACAGGTTAATTGAACACTGTGATCACATTTCTGACGAGGTGAGAAGTGCTAATCACGTAATAATGTCTGCTGGCCAGTTTTGTCTTGCATAGAACCTGTAGAGATGTCATTGTGAGGTTTTTTCATATTTCTGTCAGCTCACTGCTTTTTGCCAAGGAAGACAGTTCTGACTGCCAGCTCTACAAACTCCCTTTAGAAAGTGAAACTCAATCTGTTTTTTCTAGCTAGCACATTGCAGCAATTAATAAAGATTTTTCACTAAATTTGCTTGCCCCGTATACGTATCTGTTTGGGCTTGCTTATCTGTAAGATTGGGCAAAATCAGTTTCTGTAATTGCATTTTAATTTGTGGTTTGTTATATGTTGCATCCACATTTTGTCAATTCTGTCATGTTATCACATAAAGTATAGTAAAAACCCCTGTTTTTTGTATAAATTACATGTGGTCAGAGAATATAAACAGTGACAATGAAAAGATGGTATAATAACTTTACACACAGCAAACCTTGTTAGAATAATTGACTTCAGTAAAGTCCTCCCTCAGGACCTGCTTGTTTCATTTTTCCATTCTCCACCCTCTACTTTAAAAAACAAAAACAAACAAAAAAAAACACCCCAAGCTTTTTTGAAATACTGACCTATGCCTTCATATACCCATTTATTTTCAGTATGCTCACCTGCTCACCTTGTCACAATTGGTTATCTAGCTTTTGCAAAATTAAGCACTCTAAAGCTGTCTCTATAAAACTGTCTCTTTGTTGCTTAAAGTCACTCTCCTTTTAAAAGCCTTCATATCTCCATGTAAAAATGTTAGTCTGTAGTTCTAGCCTCAATATCCCAATATTGCTTTGTTTTATTCTGGATATTTGTTACTGTCTTTAAGTCCTGTTCTGCGTCTCACCTGCACACTGATACCTATCCTCCAGCATGGAACTGATTGTAATACATAGAAAGCTAAGTTTAAGTTCTTTGGATGTTCTTTGTGTCGTTATTTTGGCAGATTTTAGGAGAGTTTTTGTTTTATAGGAAAAAATACATGCACATATTAGTTTTCAGATATTTGTGGACTCCGTCCATTTTTTTATACCACATAATAATTCAGCATAATAACTTACTAGTTTTTCTTGGGATTTTTGCTTCCTTCCATGATGTAAACAAGTAATTGCAATGTTCTAAGATATGCAAAGTCAGATGGAAGATAAGCAGCGTAAGGCAATGGAACATGGTTTATGTAATTTTTGCTTTTTATGTTGCAGATCAGCATAATGACTCTACGAATGTTTGAGCACCTTTTGCAAAAACCCAACGAGCACATTCTTTATAATTTGGTTCTGAGAAATTTAGAAGAAAGAAATTACATAGAATATAAGCCACTGTGTCAAGAAGATAAAGATGTGGTAGAGAATGGACAGATTGCAGGAGCAATGTAAGTTTCTTTTTTAAGGAAAATTTTCACAACAGCTAACTTGGATATTTATTTTTAAAATCAGGGTGTTTCAGTAATTGAAGGAAAAGTGAGCATGGAGAGCGTATTGAGTGCTCTGTGTATTAAGCTGCATCCATAATAAGCATATCTAAAGTGATGCACAAATGATCACATTACCAATTGTTGGATCAGTAACAGAAAAGCTAAAATTCTCAAAAGCCTCTTTTCTGAACACTGGGCACTCAAAGATTGTCATTTAGCATTGTACTTACATGTTGACCTAGCGTAAACCCGTGCACATTTGTACTGTATTCAGTGAGGTTGTTCCTGAAGTCAGTCACTGAGGTGTCTTGTTTACATTTATGTTCTTGAATCATTTTTTGGTGGAAAAGCTTTTCTGAGACACTTCACATAAAATTATTTGAAATACCCTATGTAACTGTTGTGTAACTATTGTAACTTCTTTTTATATATATTCTGATGGAGAGGGGTAAGGACTAATCACACAGCTATTTTAGAAATTATCTAAATTAAGATGCCTGAGTCATCTAAAATAACCTGATGATTTCCCAGAGTATATCTCTTGTGAAAAATGTGTCTAAAGAATTTATGTGATGTAATGCAGTGATTTTGTACCAGTCAAAAATGTCTGCTCTGTTCTTCAGATCAGCAGGTTATAATTCTTCTTTAAAAGAAGAGAAGTTTTGCTGGTTATGTGTAGAGGTTGGCATTTCTGCTTATTAATTCAGTAAAAAGCTGTGCATATGGTAGCGTTCTGGAAAACATCTTAGTTGTTCAGAGAAGAAAAACAGAAAGCATGCCTTTTGATCCAGTTTCCTGCCTTCCATAACATTCTGTGAATGACTTTGTCTAATATAATCTCGCAGAGACCTGGAGGAAGATCCGCTATTTACTGATCTGTCTCCAGATAACACATTGTCAGCTCAGGAGTGGCTCAGTGCTTCTCCACCTGTCAGTCCAGAACATCCAAAAAATGATGGGAAGACTGAAGTTCATAAAATTGTAAATAGGTAAGTTGAACTAAACACTTAAAGAAATCTCTGAATGTGTGGGTGTCTGTGCACACTGTTGCAAACCAAATGTACTCTGTAATGGATGTTATTCTGTGCCAGCTGGTAAAATGAGTCCACAGAAGAAAATTATGTGGCATTTTATCAGAAAGCTACTCCTGAAAGATTAGAGCTTTCAATAAGTAAAAATAATTCAGCATAGACCAAAAGACTCGATAAACTTTACAGTTTAAACTAACAGTCCAGCCAAATATTCACGATTCTGAATGAAAGCCTCATTGGTATAAAGCTTTTTCTCAAAAAAAAAAAAAAAAATGTAAGAAAAACCCTCCACCTTCCCAAAGTTCCTTAAACACTTACATGGAAGGAAATAGCTGCCAAACCAGTGATAACCTTCTGTTCCCTGAAAACCAAGAGACATCTCTGTCACCTGTAACATACCTTTCTGCATGCTACACATACTGCACATAGGATATCATGAAGAGGACAGGTTCTGCTCTAAGCATCTCAGTGATGGTAATTCTATTAGCAACTAATATTAGGACAAATGCTGTTTGCACTGTTAATACAGTTTAGCAAAGCAGCACTGGTATTTCAGTGCTGCCCTATTTGCTTATCCAGAAATAATCAAAGGTGTTAGCCAAAGGCAGCAAACAGCCCAAGGACAGTCAGCACAGACTGGAGTGGCTTCTTGCCTTCTCTCCTCCAGTGCTACTATGTATAGTTTACAGTGGACGTGGTTTGGAGGAAAGATAAAAAGAACAATCTCCTAAATTCACCCTGTGTAATCTCCATCATTGTATAGAAATGTTTTCAGGATTTGCGGTGTTTTGCAGATTTATTTTTTCAGATAAGATGAGCTCCATGTGAAAACTCAACTACTACCTATTTCTGCATACAAATCTTACAGGAGCCTTCAGGAGTTCAGTGTGGAGAAAGCTAAGCTTTGGAAAATGGTCCAAAAGCAGTTTTATTTTGCTGTCCAGAAATTTTAATTGTCCTTTAAAATAAATTTTTAATGAAATTTCCTCTCTAATAAGATTCACAATTCTCTGATGTTACTTAGGCCAGATATTGGTGAAGTAATAAGCACATAAAGTGTATGCACTACATACCTGGCAAGGGCATTTGTATGCAAATATTCCTGAACTAGATATTTATTTCCACAACAAACTGGGAAATAAAACTGCCTGTGCAGTAGGTTAAGAAGAATTTTGACTGTAATTCTCTTTTGGCTCATTTATTCCCCAGTGAATTTTCCACGTTCTCTGGTAAGATGGAGTGTGACCTTTAGCAAACACTTGGACTGGTTATGGCTATTCCTTTTCATCTCCGTTCTGTCTGCTCGTTTTCAGAAAATGGTAGCCTTCCACTGAGGTTTTTACAAACCCTAGTGCTAGACAGAACAGTTCTGAAGTGTAAGTCTTTTTACAAGCAATAGTTAGAATGCACATATGATTCAGTGTTGTGAACACAATTGCAGGTAATGATCTGGTATCAATCTGGTGCTCTGTGGATTATGGGTATTCATTAACACTCTTTTATCTCCGTAGTTTTCTCTGTCTTGTACCTGATGAAGCCAAGTCGTCATACCACGTGGAGGGTACAGGTTATGATACTTACCTCAGAGATGCCCACAGACAAGTGAGTCAGTGAAGTCTTCGTTATTCCTCGAGAACTTGCAGTGATTATGCGGATATACAAATGCTTCTATAAATAGTCCTAATATATGCATCTTTTAGTAATGGAAGATGGGAAAATTCAATTTCTATTTTCTAATGAAAACTTAGCTTTGGAGATTTTTTTGATGATGAATCCACCTTGTATTACTCTAGTGGGAATAATGGATGACATTAAATGCATTAATATTCATATAACAAATACATGGAGAGGAAATCTGAACTGCTGATAGGTTCTTAATTTGCTTTTGCATTTATCTGCATTCTCTTGGAGAATTGCCTGCCAAGCTGTTTGAAAGGACTAAAGGGAAATTAAAATGCTGCATAGGAGTTATGCAATCTGGGACTTCAAAAATAAAGGCTCATCACAGGGAATGCACAGCCTAAGGCGTTCAGGTTTGAAGCAGAGGGTCCTGGTAGGAAGGGAAACCTTTATGATTTACTATTTTGAAATAAATGCAGCTTTTGTTTTTACACATGTAATCTAAAGTCTCCTTGGTCAGAGGACAATCACTATTTATTTGCGGCTTTCTTACTGAAGCCCCGTGAGTGTTCTGTTATAGAAAAAATTATGCAAAGAAGTAACCGGGAGAGCTATATTTAGTAGGTACTTCAAAAATTCCATGATCTCTGAGTTATGACAGAAGCAATTTAGGGTGAGAAGCTTGGATTTCTGTATTTATTGTATTGTTTTATCTACAGTCTCCTGAAAAGAAAAGGAATAGAAAATAGTGAATAAGAAAACAAAGGTTGACGTAAAATTCCCCCATGTTCTATTCTTGGATGCTAGAAAATACATATCATCTTTGTATTTCTTTCATGCCTTGGGAAAAAGAGTATTCTGGGAGTTATTAGAGAACAGAATTGGTTTCTGTCACTTCCTGACAATGATATGGCTACTCTTAAAATATTTCCCCCCTAAGAATAGCACTGCCTATTGCTGTTATTATAACCAAATAGCTGTTCTGCTTCCCTATCTCTATTCCGGGAAGCTTGTACCAGTAGGTAAGCTGCACTCACTGAATGACTCCCGAGTCTGTTTTGTCTCACTTTTGCTACTGTTTATTCCTGCATTCCTTATTTTCACGTGTATTATTGGTGCTCCTTTCAAGGTACAATTCCTTGAAAGTGAGAACAGCAGGCAGCCCGCAGCAAATCAGAGGCAGAAGCTGATGGGGTGTTAAGAAAGACTGCCGTGGATGATAGGAAACAGAGAGAGGGAAGAGAAAGCCCTGAAGTTCATTTTATTTCTGTCACCTGCACGTACACGTGCCTTCCCTCCCTGGGGAATATGGGAGCAATATGGGTTGGACGCTGAGATAGGCTGCCCATGATGCAGTGACAGCGTGGTAACTTACGGCTGGAATGCATATGAATGTAATTTCTGCTTTAGAAGAACCTTGATCGAGATGTTTTGTTAGCTTTGCTTTGTGTTTCGGGGTCTGACAATTTTGGGTAGCTGAGTTCTCCATGTGTTGTGTTTCTAAAACTACCTTAGGAGCATGAACGTCGAGAAGAAAATGAAGTGCCTGTATAGAAGCTGGTTATGTTTATTTTAGAATGGCTGTTCTTTTGGGGCTTAGATTTCTCATATAGCTACAGATTATGCTTTTAAGGCCTAGACAGTATTAGAAGGAAATTAAATGATTTCCACTGAGGTTTGAGTATGTTTTCCTCATTACTTTTTCCTAGTTCCGTGATTATTGTGTCGTCTGCTTACGGTGGGAGTGGCCTGGATCTCCCAGGTCTTTGGAAAAGTGCAATTTAGAAGCATCATTTTTTGAAGGGCACTTCTTGAAAGTCCTCTTTGAAAGAATGGGCAGGATTCTTGATCAGGTAAGAAAGAGCAGGTTATAAATTCCATTTCTGATGCTTTCATCACTACTAAGAGGCTAGTATCCATCAGGTCTTGTGGGTTCCCATCATTCAGATGTCTGTTACAGCATCATATTGTTGTGTAAAATCCCATGTCCTTGTTGCAGATGTCTGTAGATTTCAGGATGTTACAGCGATCAGTATTCTCTCACCAAAAACAGAACAACAACTTCTTGTACATTAAGCATGTTATATTTGTTAGCCATCTTTCTGTGTACAGAATGTTTTCTTGACTAGTGTCGTGATTGAAATGTCATTTAAATTGATGAGTAATACAAGAATATCCTTGTGGTAAAGGATGAGTGTAAGACAGTATCCTTAAGTACTCTTTGGGACTAGCATCACTGGTTCTATTTCCATTTTCTAGTATTTACACCTAGAAAGCATGTACATTTTTCAGTAAATAAAATACGTAACATCTCCTTTCTGCCACATTTCTGTGAATTTCAATCTGCAGTCTTGTTCATAACACAATTTACACCACTGTGAGATGAGAAGAACTTACTGTATCACTGGTAACATTTTCCTCATGTTTTCTCACAGTTAGAAAAAAAAAATAGATTGCAAAGAAAAGTTCTAGAAGGTATCCTTTTCCATCTGCAATGTAAAGGTGTTTTTCTTTTTTCCTGTTTCATTATATTCAAATAATGAAAGTATAGCTGCCAAGGGCAAACAAGTGAGATATGGTCTGACAGGCTCCTTGTCCTGAAAAGGACATGTCAGACTCAGATTAGTAGAAAGGAGTTAAAAGAAAGTGAATTTTCCTGCTCTGTGTTTCTTTCTGTATCTAGCCTGTCCACATGACCTCATCTTTCTGAGGAGAAGCAACGTGAAGGCTCAGGGAGATGAAAAGGAGGTCACCCTGCACAAAAATTTCTTGTTTCTTTGGCCTTTCTAAGTTCTGGACTTACGTTAGTCAAGTCGACATTGCTGTGTTTGATGAGGAAGATACCTTTCCTTCTTGGTAAAAATGGGTGCTGAAAGTCTAGATTACACTCCCTATAACACCAGCTGGAGTTGCTATCGATGCAGTAGTGCCAGTTTTTCAGAGATTTGCACAATTTTGCTCAGTTTTGCATGTGCAGATATCTATAGAATGACTAGTTAGCTGTGGTAGTGCCAGATTTCCTGCTCGTAAACAGGACAAGAGGCATTTGGACATATAAATGCACAGGCAACATGACAGGAAGCCAGCAGTTGTTTCTAGGTCAGCTCTGTGAGTGTTTAGAGGAGAAGGATGTTGGAGATTACTGACTTGTATAATTCAGAAGTTGGGAAAGAAAGCCAAATACATCTGCTGATGTATCGTGTATTCTTGGTGTTTTGGTTCCAGTAAACATGTACTGCGCCCTTCCCTAGTTTGAATGATTATAGATTGGAGTTATAAGGAAACCTGGTTTCCCTTTTTTAGGAAAAACAATCCTTGTGGATATGAAACCCTTGTCTGGGCAATGACACATAAATTATAAAGCCCATAAATTATAAAAAGTAAAGAAACCAAATTACATCCCCCGAGAAACACCTAAGTATCAGATACATATGATTACAGCAAAAATAGCATCTGGCATGGCAGCACAGTGCCCATATTGACATCCTACCGGTCGGCATGACACACATTTGAGTTAGTCAAGCAAGGTGTTACAATCTGTGGTGTCAAAAATATTTGACTCCAGAATTAAAATTAACCGCCTGAATCAAACAGCAGGGGCAAATCCATACTATGTTGTACCAAAAGCCTGCCTTAAAAAAAAGAAAAAAGAAAAAAAAGAAATTGCTAGGTGTTATTCGTGGTGAAACAGAGGTGAAGTAACTTGTTTCAAGGCTGTTCAAATCCAGTACCTTAATTACTAGACAGTGCCTCCTTCCTGTTGTTAATATTACCCATTAAATGTCTATGGAAGTAGCTATTTCCTAAGAGCTTTCTAAACTCAAAATTTTGCTGGTTTTCTCTAACTAGAGAACATATGGACATAAATAAAAGCTCAGCTTTCCTTAATGCTCTCAATGAGTTCAAATCACAACAGCAATCTGTCTGAACAATGCAGCACGTGTTACTACTTTGTTTCCTTCTCTTCTTGTGCACACCAGATAAATCTCATGGCTTCAAAGCCTCCTAATGAATTGACTGACTCACACAACTCTGAAGACCTTCTCCTGCAGTTCAGTTAGACAGAGAGTGGAATAGATTTATGGGAGAAATTTGTGTCTCTGTCTGCACAGTAACTATTCTCTTCCACACTAACTCAAAAGGTAGTAATCCCTGTCACCTATAGCATCTCTGGCCCGGAATCTGAAAGCTTCATTCATTTGTTGGAAGATTGGGATGAATCTCTCACTAGAATATATCAAGTACAGAAATAACTGCCACTGACTGGGAGAAATAAGAGCCTTCACTTCACAAGAACTGTAAGACAACTCCCTCTGGCACGCCACGGTGACTAGTAACGAACTCAGCATTATGATACCTAAATGTTAGTTGGGCGTCCACATCTAGTCAGTGGAAATTTTGTCAGAACAGCCCCTGTAGTCTCGGGAGCTGTTAGACTGAGAAAGCAGTAGGTGTCTTTTAAACTTAATGAATCACCATCTCAGCTTCCTTGACTGTAATGACTGCCAGGTCGACTCAGTTGCCTGAACTGAGGTAACTGTTGCTGTTCTTGTGATGCCCGAGACATTCCCCCAAGCTGGCAGTTACCACACAGATCTTGCAGGATCCACCCTCTGTGGAACTGTCAAGAGACTATCAGGATACTTGGGAGCATCTGAGGCGGCGTGAGATGTTTATAAGCAATTGTATCAAGTGTCAGATCTCCGTTGAGTAGGCTATTGAGAGCTTAGACGTGTAGGCACACCTAAATATATCAAAATCTGAAGCTGAAGCCTTCCAAATCTTATTCTGGAGAAGGGAAGAATCTGTTCTCTGATTCTTCAGTGGGATGCTAACTTGAGAGCATCAAGGTGATAATTTGAGCCCATGAGCACACGTCGTCTCCTAGATGTGATTATGCCATTGAAGATGTTGCTGCCAACATGCTTCTGGCAGGCAAAGGGATTGAATGAGGGCCCAGTGATCCATTTCAGGTAGAGTCAGGAAGATTAAGTGAAACCATCTGTGCATTGGTACCATCTTCAGACTGGCATAGGCATGTACCAAGGGATTGTCCGTCCAACTCTTGCTATCGTTGTCTGTTCCAACACTCAATAGATGGAAGGAAATTCTGCTAGTTTAGAAATTTTGGCCTGCATTAAAACATCAGATTGTTTTTCCTGCAACGAGAAAATTGAAGACCAAAAAAAAGAGTTCTTGGAACATGAAGAAGCTGTGATGAAAGTCCTTTCTTTAATGGAAATGAGTTTCTTCCTGGACTGGTAAAAACCTTTAAGCTAGATACTGTTTTTTTTCCTAGAAAGCCTTTATGGCTGATCAGCGTCTGCAGCGTTGCCTCTTCCATGTGGTTGTTTTGGGGAAAGGCGGTGCAGAAGAAGCTCACAATTTCATGCCGCATTCCCAGCTCTGGATTGCCTCAACTCCAGTAGCATGCTGCCACAAGACGAGCTGGCCTTCTCCAGTGGTTCTTTCCAAGAAAAAAAATAAAGAAAATAAATGCCTTATTAGCTTTGAACATGGATTTATCACTGTCAATTTCCTAAGCTCATATAGTTTGCATTTACCCAGGAGAAGCAAGAAGATGTTTCACTACGCAGATGTTTGATGTAGGCTGATTCTTTGCTATTTGTTTAGCTAGGGAGCTGAAGAATGGTTTTATAGGAAGAAGGCTTCTTATCCTACAATAAACAGGAAGTGTGCAGAAGTGCCCTGTGGTTGTAGCAGTTACATACATAATGATATCTGATACCTAGCTGTCATATTCTCTTTAATCCTGTCGTGGGACAGGTTTGGGGCCCATCTTCTAATCTATCTTTTTGTCTGTACATATTTATAACCCTGTATGTAAGGTCGTAGTAGTTGAAGAAACACTTGCTGGATGAAAAGAACTCAATGTGAAAATACCAAAGCACTACGTTTTCCCCTTTTCTTTTTTTTTTTTCAGCCCTACGATGTAAATTTACAAGTTACGTCAGTGTTGTCCAAACTCTCCTTGTTTCCCCATCCTCATATACACGAATACCTTTTGGATCCTTATGTAAACCTAGCCTCTGGCTGCAGGTCTCTCTTCTCTGTCATCGTCAGGGTGAGTAAACACACGGTTAATATTTACATATGGCCATACAGCAGTGATATATTTAGTAAGTTCGTAACGAATATTTAAAGCTGGGTACTTTAAGTTGGCAAATGGCTTCTCACTGGAAATATTTAGCTCTTGATTTAAAAATCAGAATTACTGATTTTATACCAAAAATATTGGAAAATGTATTCTCCAGCATTTATTCTGATTCCGCATGTCTTCAAAATTGCTTGTTTGTTTAGTTTCATAGCGTAGATGTAAGATACCCCTTCTGGCAATGACGTTGCTTTAAATTGGACTAGGTGACATCGTTGTCACTTGCAGGCAACATCAGGTAATGCAGTAAGAACAGAAAAAGTACAGGTTTTACCTGGATGGCAAAGAGAGGGCTTTAATTTACACTCCAGCAAAGGACACTCCTGAATACCTGTGCCTGGGTGAATATCTCTGCTCATCCTTTTTTTCTTCTTCTTCTTTTTTTTTTTTTTCTGATGAAAGCTGTTTTTTACACTCCAGCCTGTGACCCTTCTCTGGATTCCGGTCAGCAATGAAGCGCTAGATTTATTGGAAGTCCCTTTCCTTTCCCTCTCTGATTTCATCTCCTCCTGCCAGACCTTCATCCTACAAGTGCTGGCTGGATGCCTGTCAGTGCAGTCGTCTCAGTCAGAGATCCCTCGGCTACCCCACGCACCAGCTGTTATTAAGCTGGTCAGGAGCCTATTAACGGTGCTTACCCAATGCAAACAGAGGGCTTAGCTCCCTTTTTCCCAGCAGCCTTCCCCATTTCAAATATAATCTTCACTCTCTCCCTTTGTGCTTTCCCTAAACCCGTGAATTTACTGGTCAATTGCCTGCGTCAACATTTACTAAGACGAATTAATCACTGGTGTAATTAAAATAAATGAGTAATATAATCTAAGGCAATAGCTAGGAAGGCTTCAGAGCTCCCGTCCTGTTTTATCTCTTTGCTTTCTTCACTCACCCTTGGCCCTGCTCATATCCTTAGTGCTTATGACCACTCACCCTTTTTTGGCACGGAGCAGCTGCTCTGCATATCGTTCTGTGAGCCTGTGACGATTCTGCAGTGGCTCTGTGTCCCAGGCACTGAAGGCTGTCATCTGTCCTTGCTGCCAGTCGCTCTGCAAAGGTGTTGCCGTGTGTGCTGATGGCGCTGTGCTTTGCAGGTTGTTGGGGACCTCATGGTTAGAATCCAGCGCATCCCAGATTTCACCCCCAAACTTCTGCTGGTCAGAAAACGCCTGCTGGGCTTGGAGCCCGAAGGGCCCATGTGAGTAAATACACTGCATATTCTCTAAAGCTCACTGCTGGTTTTTGTGTGTGCCACTCCTGATTCTCTGCTGATTTTTAATTCTCTCTCAGCATTGACCACATGACATTACTAGAGGGTGTGATTGTGCTGGAAGAATTCTGCAAAGAGCTGGCAGCGATTGCATTTGTGAAGTATCATGCCTCGTCTACACCGTAACGAGTGGCCAGGCTGTAAAACCAGCCGGCCTGTTTTAGCCAGAAGGACTACCGACAACACCCAGCTAGAAGAGGTGACACCTCCTGGCAAAGCGTCTGTTGACATTTGGCAGGACTGGAAGACGGGTTGCTTTCACCAGTCGTTGGATTCGCCACGTTGTGAGGTAGATGGATTCAAACGGACCTAGAATGTGATTAAAGGCATTTTGGGAGAAACCAATACATAGCATTTCTAGCCACTGTGCAGAGATCTGCAGAAGCTGCATGAAGAACCACAGACGTCAGACCTTGGTTATTGTTCTGTTGTAATGCTGTTCAGGGAGCTAGGTCTGTCGTGTCGGAGCTCACGTGCGCCAGTTCGCTTTTTGTGACCATATTAAGTAGCAAATTAAGTTTATAACATTCTTATGTCCTAATTCTTTTCTTCTCACGTGAAAGGAAATCACAGCTATAGTTGAAATGAATATTATTAGAAATGAAGAGAGGTTCAAAAAATCCACTGATTTGTATACAGTGGAATATATTCATGAGGATTTTTTTTTTTTTTTTAATTTTGTGGCTCTTAAAACAACTCTGAGCTTGATTCCCCAGTGGATATATATATCTCCCTCAGGAGATATATTAGTATAAAACCAATACTAGTGAATTAACCCTGATTCAAGATCACGTCCATAACAAGTATATCTGAAATGTACATATTTATAGCACATTTGTGTCTGTCTTTCCAGGTGATTGCTCTTCAGGTCATCCGTGTAACTAGATTTACTTCAGTTCTTTGCATGTGAACTCCAGTTGCTTGGCATTTCACCTTTACAGGGAAATGAATTATAGGTCATTAGTAGTTGTTGCTGAAACAGTATTTTTAATTTCTTTTTTAATTTCTAAATTGATATTTAGCTTGAATTTATTTAAGAATCTTCTGTGCCTTGAAAATTGGCAGCATAAATGTTCTGTCATTTTTAGAAACATTTTTATTGTTTATCTAACCCTAGCAGGGGTGCCCAGCAGCAGATTGCCTGATGCCAATTCAGTTGAAGTGTTGATACCTTATTTAGGACCAAAATGTTTACCGGCTTTGCACGGTGCTGGGGTACAGAAGGGTATCTCAGTGAGTCTGTCAGTATGAATGCTGCCAGCCAGGGCAGTCGTTACTGCTTGGACTTTGCTGCTGGTTCTCTACAGTGATGGCAGCGAAACCCTTCAGACAGGGCTCGCAGCTCGCTGCCACCCCTGCGCTACCAGGGCCGGGAGGCTGTGCTTTAACTCAAGCCACACGCAGTGATTTGGGTGAGAGACCTGTCCTGCACGCCACGCAGGTGCATAGTAGCTCTTTCCCCTCCTACGAACCTAACAGTATGGGCAGACAAGGTAGAGTTTAGTTCCTTGTGTTTACATTGTATTTCTTTGTCTTTCCTAGCGTTCTTTTTGCACAGCTAATGCCTGTTCTGGATGTGATTGCTTATATGCAAATATGGACTCATTTACTCAGTCACTGCAATTGGCCTGGATTTGCGTGACTGTACCTAGAATCAGATTCTGCTCTGAATCCATCCATGCCTTTGAGGTTTTTTTAAATATGTTTATGGAATCTGGGTGTTGAGAGGTCATTTAAGTTAGCAGGTTAATTAGAAATGTCACAGTTAGCGGGCTAAATTTATTCTTGTCACAACAGTGAAGGTGGTCCTGCTGTCAAGGCTTCCTGTGCAGGTTCAGCTGGGGAGGAAGGCTAGCAGAGCAGTTCTGGAACTGGGGAAATATTTTGGCAGGTAAAACCAAATCCAGTGGCTCCTGATACTGGGAGGCATCTGTACAGTTTCTTGGATTTATCTGGCAAAAAAAAAAAAGCAAATATATTTTACTTCCCAACCTTCCTTTTTTCCCCCTGAATTTAGCCCTGAAGTGTTTTCAGATCAAAGTAGCCTAGTAGGATAAAGTTTTAAAAACGACACTTTTCTCATTTTTGTTCTTTAGAAATATACCTTGAAAGTAGCAAAGAATGTTAGTGATATGTATTGCAGTCAGCCCATATTAGAAGCTTCATTAATGTAACATACTTGACATATAATTTAGAACATGTCTGTGCAGTGATGTTTAATACATACGTTTGTTATAATTAAGGTCACAGTTCAGCGAAACAGTTCAACATAAGGTTAATTTCAGTAATTTTCCTAAATCACAGTCTCTTGCATGGATAAAGTTAAGCTGTTGAGCACAAATGCTGATGCTTCATTGAATTTGTCTTTATTGTTTTTTCTTGAGCTTAATTACTTTTTCTTTAAAATTTATATTTCATTATTTATTTTTTTAAGCGTATGTTCCAGAATACTTCTGATGTCCTAATTTCAATGGAAACTGGAAGTGATAATACGAATGAATACGAATATGAATGAAAGGGAGAGAAATGCTAAGCAAAACTTGCAAGAGCTTTCCAAGCTGTATAATGATTTGTAAAGCCATGCAGGAGATGCCTGATCTGAAATGAAACCATTAACATCACCTCTGGTATTGTTGTTTTTACTGATACCTGAGCTCGTTACGTTGTAAGGAATTGTATCAGTCAGTTTCTGGAAGGACTGCTGCAATGTCTGTGGCATTTTAATGCAAAACAGTTTACCAAGCTGCAAACACAATTCCTTAACTCTTGTACATGGGGGGAAAAAAAAAAATAGTAGATATACCTGTGAGTACTCTTAAATTCAGGATATAATTGTTCAGTCTTCAGCAACATTGGAGATGTTCTTGCAAACCAAATCTTACTCAGCTGATAAATTTGTAAGACACGAATCTGTCTTGGTAAGAAGCGAAGCAATGCTTGAAGTTGCATTAGCCTCAACTGATTTTGTGAGTGCCGCCAACAAACCCTTGGTTACCATACACGATGACAATGACCTTTATTTTGTAAAAGTGATTTAATCTCCCTTAAGGGATGGAACTCATTTAATTTTGTTTTGTGATACTTGTCATGCACTTTTTTTAAAGAAGAACCTTCTTCTTAGGTTAGAAGTTAGTTCAGGTCCATGTTTTCACCTTTCCAATCTATGCATGCCATCGAGGTGCCCATCTTGTTTCTGTGTTTGTGTTTGTGTATTTATTACCCACAGATGGACACCTGAGAAAATGTATGGCCTGAAGTTCACAGGATACGGAGATCCTCCACATGTCTGTGGAAAATGCAAGTGCTTATCACCTTTGAAAATACGGCCACTAGTATTAGATTGAGAAGCTTGAGAGGAAATACTAGAATAACTTTTGATTTCAAAAAGCAGATGCAAACTACTTTTTAACCCTTGATGCACGTGTGTAAATAGACACATTTTTACGTTTTTTCCATTTCAAGTATGTATTTGATTTAGACTCTGATATAGCAAATTTTGTAATAAGCCATGTGCTAAGCTCCCGTAGAACAAGTTTGTCCTTAGTTGTCTTCTCATATGACTGTAATATTCCTGGTATTCAGATCTTGTCTGTGTAATGTTCTTACTATGTATTTGTCTGTGCAATATAAAAGCTGTGATTTGACACAGCTTGAGTCTGGTTGTATATCACCTATGTATATATATACATAGATATATATATATATGAGAACCAGAATTCCGAGCTTGCTTACACTATGATTAGTGTAAAGATCGTTGCACGTGATTTTACAGGGCACAAGTAATCATGGAATGGCTTTGTAAATGCACGGTAATTTCTACCTTAACCTGCTGTGTGAATCCACAGGTGACATTTTATTATTACTTACTGTCTCAGTACCAAACCGAAGTGCTAGGTAAAATCTAAGGATTATGTAGCAGACTTAGTGCTACGTGGAAGATCCGTGTCCGATACGGCATATCCTGCAGGGTTTTCAAACCGTGATCCTCGGTAGTTTCTGTGCCCTGTAAAATAGTGTAACTATATAAAATAAACGTTCCTTGTTTTGCCTCCTGCTTTGTTTACATTAAACAGAGGATATTCAGTAAAATTTTTCTATTAAACTTTGTGTAGGTCACTTACTGGTAGCGTTGCTGAAGTTTCGCAGGTGTGGGATTTCCGGTGAGGAAAGCTGAAACAGCCACATGAGCAGACAGACATACAATACTAAATTTTACAAAGGAGGTTGCAAGAAAATCCAACTCGTTGTCTGAAAAAATGCATGCAGGATTAAAAGGGATATTCTCCAAATAAATGAATTTCAATGAAGCCACTGCTTCTGTTATTACAGAATACATAACAGATTTTGTTAGGTGACCTCAAGACAGAAAACACTGAATCTTCATGGTTTCATATTTCATATCGTGCCTTTGATCTTGAAATCCTTTTTTTTTTTTTTGAAGTGTATTCTGTTTGTCACTGCAGCATCTTCTGGAATAAACCCATTTCCTGCACTGTGCTGTGCAGGGCTCAGAGTGAATCAGCGTACCCTTTCCCATGAAAAATAGAAGCAAAGGGAAATGGCCAGGATACAGCCATCCTCAACACAGATTAATGTCTGCTCTTCCTGAGAGCCCTAATATCTTTCAAGACTGCAGCTGGTCAAGACCTTGGTTTTCTATTGCATTTGAGAGCAGAGTGCCTCAGTCACAACAGCAGTTTATTGAATTGGGTACAAATGTCACGTACGTGAGCGAGCATCTTTTATTCCTTCGGGGCCTTTGAGGAAAGCTTTGTTACATGTTTTTATATATTTTTAAATTGTATTTGTTGGATATCTTTTCTTAGTATCTCATCTAGTTTTGGTGTCCTTCAAGTTTTCATAATCTTTTTAAAAATCTTACTGCTCTGTAAGATTCCCTTCGAGGGCTACACTTGGATGTTAAGCTGTTTTTCCTTCTCAGTATTTAACAGCTGCAAGTGCTCTTGCATCTTGAACAAGGAGAGAGCAACAGCAAGATGATACACTTGACAGCTTTTTTATAGTTCTCAGAATCTTTCCTCCATCCTCCTGGGTCTCAGAGATTGTCATCTCCCACCCCAAATCATTTACTTGCTGTGCCTGCATGAGGCATTTAGAGATTTAGGGACACTTTGGTTCCTCAAGCAGTGAGGAATTTGAATCAGAATTGCACATTTTATATCTTCTTGTATTTTTCACATACTTTCGATATCCTTGAAATCACTTTATTATTGAAGCGTGATAATCTTAGGGCACTTGCATTCTGATGCAGGTTTTGGGGGCTCCACATCCTACTGAAAGAAAAAGAAACAAATAACAACAACAACAACAGAAACACAACTAGGGGTGTGTGGTTTTTCCTTCATACTCATTAGCTCATTTTACAGATTCTCAGTCAAAGCTCTCAGTGCAGATACAAGTAGCACAGGATCTACCGAATTTGTTAACCTTTAAATATTACCAGAGCTGCTGCTGTCAAAGCCTGAAGGATTTTGCTGGTTTGGTATGTGATCCAATTGGATTAAAGGGTATTAATGCTTGGAGAAGTGAATCCGTCACAACTTGTATGAGCCCTTTTGGCCTAAACCCGTATGTTCCTGGTGCATCCTTGATCAGCTGATGTTGTGTCTCAAGGACGAGCGAGATGATTGAAGAGCAATTTAGGAATCAAGTGAAGCGTACGGTGGATTAAAGTTTTCAGGTGACTTAAGCTTCTTGGGAATGCCAGAAAAGCAAGAAAGTGTGAAAAGTTGAATTTTACAAGTTCAGACTGGTTGCTGGTTTTGCTTTCGGAGTCAGATCGATAAAGATAAAAAGATGCAATGCATCTTAGAATTTAGTATCTCACCAAGTGGAAGGGCTACTTAAATCGCCCTTGCGAAGGTGGTACATATATCCCGAACAACATTTCATTAAATTCCTGCACATTACTCTAAGTGCTGCTGGTGGCATGGAGTCTGCTAGGACAGCTCTGTGGCACTGACAGCTTTGTCAGTGTTTTGCTACTTCGATGAAGCAGGTCCATCTTGCTCCTCTTGCCTTTCTGCTCTCCAGCATCATAATTCAGCAGGGGTTTGTATGGCTTTGCCACTCCGCTAAAACATTTTACATACTGAAAACTATTGAAGCACCCCCAAGGGAGGAGCCCCACTGCAGTGGGAGCATGAAGAAAAGCGTCATGTATTCTTAATCACCTTCATTTTCCAAAAAGGACCTTGTTCTATTCTAGGTATTCTCTGAAATAACTGGCGTTGAGAAGAGGGAGGGTGCCCTCCACAGAGAGCCCTAGATGGCAGCTATAAACCTGCTTCAGAAATGTCTTGCATTAGGGGCAGCAAAAACGAGGCATTTGCGTTACGTGTACAGTATCCCTACCCCAGCCTGGAGAGAGATTTCTGTGTTTTCTGATGTCTCCATATGAAACGGAGACATTTTGGATGAAAATGTGAGTCATTGTGCTGAGTAATGACAGATAACAAGACCGCAGGAAGTTCTGGGGAAAACGGCAAAAGATATTAAAGTGCAGCAATTTATTTAAGAGCGAAGGGCAACGGGGGTAACTGCTTTTTGCATAGTGAAATTATGGCTCAGGCTTAGTGGAACACTTCCTCACAATAAAAAGATTTGAAAGCCTTACACATTAGGACTGAAGGAAATACTGCACCTGATTTATCAGCACGTAATTAATGAGGTAATGTCATTGAGGGAAAACTGATACTCCTGATCAATGAGAGCTTCCTGACTGAACGCTGCCAGGCTAGACGTGGAAGGAGCCTGTTACCCGACACGTTTTAAAACCAGCCTGGACAAAACACTGAGTGTTGCAACAGGAAGCCAGGCTGTATCAGTGGGGAGATGTAGTGAGCGTGTATGCCTTTTACCTCCTCAGACTCCCAGCTAATTAACGGCTCCTACGTGATTTGGATTTGTTCCGCTGGAAAGCGATGAAATGGGCTGATCCACTTGAAAGTCTCCTGCAAATGAGGAAAGTTGCTGCAATCTGAGAAAAGCAATCTTCAGCCTTCCAAAATGAGACTCGCTTACATAAAAACCTCTTTGCAGAAGCTGCACCCATTACGAGCAGCGGGGGGCACAGCTTGAAGAGCTTGGCCAGGAGCCCCCCATGCTGGGGCACCTCCGAGAGAAGAAACAAATTACCTGTTCTCTGGATCTTCATTATCCTTTACTCGAGAAAGCCACTTGTACCTTCCTCATCTCCGCATCCACAGGAAGCACCTGTCAAGTTTGTGTTTCTTAATTTGGGTTTATTTTCTCGGTCATGAATTTTTATTTCCTAACATTTTCAGAGATTTCTATTTTTATTATTAGCAGCAAGTCTTTGACACCGTGCATCTTTCCAGACAATTTTCCTTTAAGCTTCCTCTAAAGGACTGAAATTTTTCTATTGCCTCTCCTGCCTCCCGAGGCTCACACTCTCTTGCCTTGTTAATTCCATCCTTTCAAATCCCTAGGAATATTTTCCTTCTTGTCCTTCACCTTGGGAATTCTGCAGTCAGCAGTTTGTTCAGCCCAGCGGGCACAGTGTGTGAAGGACATCGCAGACAAAAGCAGCGCTGCCTCTGTCCGTGTGGCTCCAGCTGCAGGATCCCTTAGGAAAATCCTAGTTGCATAGCACGTGTGGCTGGGCGGGTCGGTGAAACCCAAATGTTGAAATCGGTGGGAATTTGGCATTCAGTGAAAATGATGCAGTCTTCTCTCTCTGCTCAGCAAGCTGATTTAGGCATTTCTGATAACACGTTTAGATTTTCTAGAGAAAAATAGGAAAGTAAATTAGCAGAGAAAAGAAAACTGGGCTCAGGAGTTTCTTAATGATGCTTGAAGAAAACTGGATAGCTTGGCTGTGTTTAAAGGAAAGTTGTATAAGGAGGTTCCTTCTATTGATTTAAGGAGCATGCCTGTACGTGCCGTGAACTGGCAACAGCATGGAGACTGCAAACAGCCTGATCTGTTGGAGCTCAGCCCAGCAAGCCATGGTGTGGGACCAGGGAAGTGCCAAGGAGCCAGGGTCCCGTACCTGCAGCCTTGTGAGGGTCCCAGGCAGGGCCCAGCACTTCTCTGTCCTTTTGGCTGTTTTTTCATCAAGAACTGAGGTCCTGGCTCATGTCAAACATTCATGAAAGACGATAATTGTAATAGTTTGGTATTGGCTTCACCACAGGAGTAAAGCATAAACCAGGGAGAAGAGAAACACGTTTTATTCTGATTGCTAAACATGTTAATGTTTTGGTGGTGCGTCTGTTCAAACAAACCTATCTAACACAAATTCCTAAGGAACAAAAGCTTGAAGTACGTGGGATCAAAATTCAGTCCCCCAAACCACCTGGCTGTGCTTACATAGGCAAAAACCTGTCTGCATCGTGTACGATGCTAATTTCAGCCGATGGTAACTGAAGTATTACCCTCGCATAGCCATTTGCCAGAATGCAGCCAGCCTTGGTCTTGATAAACAGGACCTCCCATTACCAGCCTGGAATTTGGCTGTTCCTCTGCTCTGACTTTTCACTCAAATTTAGGAAAAGCAGTACCAACACGGGGTAAAACGTGTAACAAAATTGTATTAGCTTTAGCATGCACTTCGACGCTATGTATTATGTCTGCTTCTCTGGAGCCATGATCTCAGCTTGGATCATTAAACAAGGAGTTGGGTTAATATCAACCAACAAATCACAATAAGACTTGATGTTTCTAAGATGGGAAATGTGCAGGAAACTAGATTTATCAGACCCTATTTTTACATTCTACAAGATCAAGAGAGAGCATAACCCTTTTTTTTCCTTTTATAATGAATTCCAAATGTCAATTTGATCTACTAATATAATTCTAATTGCTAAATTTATAAAATAAGGTTGCCTTTTTGTTTCTAAATATCAACCACAGAAAATAATAAAAAAAACACATGCCTTGATGCGATTAAATGTGATCTGTGCTACCAGCCAGCCAGTCCTGCAGCTTGGAGCACACTCTCTCAGTCTCTCGAGTGAAGCTCTGGCACAGTGAGCTCTGAGCAAAGGAAAGCTCTAAGGGGAAAGCTGTAACACAAAAGTTTGTCTTTCACTTCTGAGGTGGAAAACACAAGTTCGTTACTACCAATAGTTTGGGATTATGGTACAGCTGACAGTCATTCACCATTCTTCAAACTGATACTTATCCAGTAAACTATTATTTGCTTATTTAATTTTATTTTAGACAGAAGCAAAGGGGTAGGAACTGCAAATAATGTGATACTAATAATTGCAGTGATTGGTGCCATTTAAAATTAACTTTTCATAGTACCTTAGTGCTTGGATTATTTTTTACCCCTAGATCACTGTGTTTTGTTCTGCCTTAGTTATTTTTAATCAGTTTGATGTCCATCCACGCACTGTGGTGGTGTTGAATACCTGAGCCACATTGTTGGGTTGGTGTTTTTGAGTGGCACATGCTTTTTACCCCATGTGACAGCTGGATGACTCAGCCTGTTAATAGAGGAAGCTGTCATAGAGGAATTATGTATGCCAGGAATGTGCAATCCAGACTTCATTTAACTTTTTAAAGTACAAGCTACATAGGTGTAATTCATCTTTTCAGCCCTTTGTGTATTAAACTGTTTGGCAGAGGAGGGCTGACTTCTTATTCTGGAAACAGTTTTCTACAGAAGCTTCGTGTGCTCAGCAGTTACTAATTATCAGAAGAAAGTAAGGATTTACAGAGCAAGCTGACCCAGATGCCATATAAAGATCTCCAGGCTGAAACTGAAATCAGATGAAGAAAACTTGCACCATTGTGAGCCAAGGTCAGTCTAGCTTTGTAACTCATCTACTACAGCAGCTAAAGATCCCTGTTTATAGCTTCATATTACTTCAGTATCATTTATTCCAGGGACACCCTGAAATTTTATCAGCACAGCCAAGGAGGCACCGATCCCGCATGTGGTATTTGACATGCAGTTGTTCTTCATTAAGCCAGGTGAACAGAGGCCTCCTGGTGCCAGGCTGATCCTTGGGCCTACAGCTGCCTTCCTCAGGCCGTGAGGCTGGGCAGGAGCAGGGTCACAGCTGGATGGGAAGCAAACAAGAAACGTAACAGCAGCACAGCAGAGCGGCCCTGAGGCCCTGTAACACGGCACTGCACTGTGGTAACAGGCCACGGGCTTTCTGCTGAGTTTGCAAGGCCTCAGGGCTGAGGCCTCTCTGAGCTCCTCCTGTCCTGCCTGCGGCCTTGTTTTAATTTGGGTTAGCTGCAACACCAACTGCTCTTCTCACCCCGTGGCCGTGTTTTCCTTTGCTTGTTGTAGCATTACTACCACGTGTAGCTCTGCACTGTAGTGTTGTGATGTGGTGTGGAGAAATACGGGGCTGGTCGGGTGGCTGAGGCCTCGGGAGCCCTGGGGTAGAGGAGAACCCATGGGGGGTGAGAAGAGGTGGGGAGAGGGCTCGGCACTGGAGACCCCGTGGTTTGTATAGCTGTATTATAACTAAGACCTGTAATACAGAAATCATTGATTTTTTTTTTTTTTTTT
>CM021770.1:28724370-28865091 GCA_011076525.1 Nettapus auritus
AAAAAAAAAAAAAAAAAAAAAAAAAAAAAAAAAAAAAGAAACAACAAGTAACGGGATCAAAATCAAACACAGCAGAAAAATTCCATTCTCTTGCTGCCAGGGGAAAGATTCTGACAAAGCAGGGACAGAGACTTCTGCCTGCCCATGACAAATGTCATCTCTTTTATTGCTGTTCTTGACCCCAATACACACCATGCTGTGGAGAAGCTCCTTGTGGGCTTTTCTTGCATAAGAAGAGTGATGTTTGATCTGAAGTCAGTCTGGAACTGAGACTGGGGATGTGCACAAGCCTGCTGGTAAATCTTCTGCAATGTTTAAATGGTGCCAAAGTCCCCGTTTGGAGACTTCAGTTGAGTTCAGCCACATCATTAAAGAAACAGGAGAACACCTGAGTCCTGCTTCTGACCACGCAGTGTCTAACAAAAGCTCATTTTCTTTGTTTTGAATCCAAACATCTCTGCTGAAGTCAAATCCTACTCTGCGACTGCCTCCAGGTTTAACCAGGATAAAAAATGACCACCCTGACAGTCAGCATGAACAGATTGCAAAAATAGAAACAGAGAATTTCATTCGGATGCTCATCATTATTTAATCCAGCAAGCAGTGGACATTAAAATTTCATTTTACCAGCAAGTATTTTTCTTTGGATTGAGTCCCGAATAATTTCATTCTCTGGTTATTTCATTGTTTCAGTGACAACATAGCCCCACAGTAATTATTCTCAGGGGGGTCAGCATGCGTGTGGGAAACAGCATTCATCAGTGGGTACCATTCTTAACCATCCATTTTTCTCTTGGTTTCCTGATTCGCTGTTATGAAGCATTTCCAGGGAGCTGATACTCATGTTTTAAACCATTATGTTTCCTACCATTTATAAGCATCTCTGAGCCAGAAATCATTTAGCGGCTGTTGCTGCTGCATCCTTCAGGGACAAAATGTTCTAAAGAGCTAATGTTGCTCTTTCATTAAGAAACCTATTCAGAACCACAGAGAGTGATTTTGACAGTGCAATTGGTAGTTGCTCTAGGGTAGAAGCTTGACAGGAGTCCTATTTTAAGTGAAATGAATGTATACTGTTTATTTAAAGAAACAGAGTCAGCCCCAGATTTTGGTGTGCATACATAAGTACGTACCTGGGTGCCTCCTGCTTCTCTAGATGGCACAGGATCGTTCCGCTCGATACACGAACAAAATCCATTAGTATGTCTTAGCGTGGTTAGCTGTCGGTGGAGAAATGGGAGAAGGACATCTAGTGACTCAGAAGGTGAGGTGAAGAGCATTAAGGTTAAAAACGACACAGCAGATTAGCTGCCTGCCAGGCTGAACAAGGGGATGGACCTTCACCTTACAGTTCTTCCAGTGGCAAAGCTGGCTTTTAAAAGTTCCTGTCCATAGCTGCTGGCATCACGTTTTCCTCTTGCTGAAAGGTAAATCAAATGTATACACACAAGGATATTCCAGGGGTCGTTGTGACACAGCCCAGGAAGTTCAGGTGGCCAACTCAAGCTCATGCACTGCTGCAGGGAGGTAGAAGCATGAAGCAGGGTGGGAACGGGCGGCACATCTCCCTTGGCTTCACCAAGGAGTGGAAAGGAGATGGCTGCATGGTCGGGCCCTGGCCTGGCCTGGGAAGCTGGAGCCTGCCCCTGGCCCTGTGCCACCACCGCTGCTACTCCAGCGTGGGAGCAGTGTCACCGAAAGCCCCTGCAGAAGGGTGCAGTTACGGCTCATTAATGCAAGATGGCAGAAAAACAAAGCGTTGTTATCAGCGCTTCTCATCTCTGTAAGTGCCACTGCACAGGTAATTGCAGACTTTCAAAATTAGATCTCCTGGCAGCGCTGCTGAACGCATATGCTTGTGTCTTAGCAAAATGTTCTTTGCAAGGCCTTTGGAGATGAAAGACAGGCTGGGCTTGATTGGAAACCAATTATCTGCTGCTGTGGGGACCTTTGAAAACTAACAGGATTTTTATTTCCATTATCCTTTGATCCCCAAAATGAGCAATATAAAGATAAAGAAAAACAGAACAAAAGAACAGATGTATCAAGTAATGAGTACAAAGAGAAAGGGGGAATCTGCCCTAGGTTACTTGGATAAATAAATAAAAAAAATCAAGTTGCTGAATTAGAACCCCCAGACAAGCTATAAGCATAAGCAGTGTATCTTTCAGCTATGTGTGTAACTCACACCATCACTCAGACACAGAGCTGCAGTATGGATTTACTGTAGATGGTTGCAGGGAGGATTTTTTTTGTCTCACGTCCAGCAGGAATTGCAGCATTACTTGTGCAGCTGATGCTCCTTCAGGTGCCATCCCTGCAGCAGCGTGTTGCTGCACCTTTGATCTCTTTATTGCCTAATTTCTTTACCCTTTCTCCTGGTTCGGCTTCATGTTCCAGGAAGAATCCAATACTGTAGTGCTTAATAGCCCCAGCTCTGACTTGCCCTTTCCTTGCTGCCAGCAGACTGTGGCCAAGGGAAGCAGCTGCAGAGCCATTCACTCCTGTAGCATTTCACCCACTTCTATGGCCCTGTTACTTTAATTTTAGTTTCGCTGTCTGGGGTCAGTCCAAAGCAATTAACACCGAGCATCTGAAATCCGATAGGGATTTAAAGCACAGGGTGAGTGGCTGCCACCTGGTGAGAGGAGGAGGAGGAGGAGGGAGGGGAGGATGAATGAGCTGGACCTTTTCCTCTTTCATCCGGCACACATTAGTGGATCAATGACTGAAATGGATGAGGGTGCTGCTGGAGTGTCGCGGCACCATAATGATGTAGATGCTATTAATGGCTAGAGCCCCTGCCCGGAAATTATAGTGGAAGAAATGGAAAAATATATATATTTCTGAGGGCTCTGAATTGGTGATATGAGGATTGTAATTTAGAGCCGGCTCTCATATCTCAGAAAATGTCTACTGCGCACATTTTCAGAAGTTTGTTAGTTAAGAAAGGAATAAAGTCAATAAAGTGTGGGTGGTCATGATTCCCCTTCCATGCCCTCTCTGAGGAACGGTCAGTGATGGTGGCTCTCTTTTGAATCAAGATCTATTTCTTGCTGTTTGCAGTGAGGAAATGTACCTTCAGCACTCTGGCTCTCTGGATTGAGAGCAGACGTGCAAAATATTGTAGTTTATATGGCCTGTGAACTCAGTGTATTTCAAGATCAAATTCCCATGACACCGAAATCACTGGCAAACCCATGATTACCTCCAGGCAGCCTGGATCTAGACACAGTGAAAAAGCAGAGCTGACCAAAGCAACCCCAAAGTCCCACAGCAAAAGCACCTTTTCTTGCAAATTTGCTTAAAAGGACAAATTTGCTGACCTCAGCTCCATCTGTCACCTCAAAGAGGGCATACCCTTCCTCTAGCAGCCTGATGGATCTCAGGATCCAACGGGTCTTTTCTACATCGACTTTCTTTGCCCTTCCTACAGTAATGAGGCAGGTCAGAGGGGAGAGCACAGAGCAGGAGTTCAGCTCCCTCCTCTGAAAGTGATGCAAAGGAGCATGCCGTGCTTCTGATCCATTAAAAAGCAAATATACAGAAAGCTGTAAGAAATAAATCTATATGGGGAGTGCCAACAAGCTTTCTGCTGCCTGCTCAGAGGGTTTTCAATGCGTTTCTGTGGCAGGGGCTGCCCTTTCTGCAAACAAGCAAGAGGAAAGCACCCAGCATGTATGAAACAACTGACCACACCACCCAGAGCTGATAAGGGGCCTGAAAAGCCATCCCCACCTACATTTGACAAAGGTTGTGGCTGCTGAGATGAGGGACACCCACCCTTTTACATGCTCATGTGAGGCTGCTGGGGCATCTGCTGGTCTCCACTTATAGCCCTGTCTGCCTGCACCATTAATTCTTCATGGCTCCCTTAGTGGAAACTTCAGCACATGGCAAAAAGGAAGGGTTTTCTTGAATTTCAGATTCCCAGCTTTTTATTTTTATTTTTATTTATTTATTTATTTTAAAATTTTTATTCTTTCTGCTTTGTAAATTGCAGAGGCTGGCCGATAAGGCAGCTCCGGGTAGGCCAGGAGGGCAGACCCTGAAGTAAACAGCAGCGGATGATCAGGCATAAATATTTTAGAAAAATGGGTCAGTGCAAAAGCCTTAGCTGCAGCTACTCATCCTGAGGGTCAGGTTGCAAAAGCCTCCTCCTCGCTCCTGGTGTCTGCGGTCAGATCCAAGCAAGGAATAAATTTCAGGGGCGAGGGAAGTTGGAGAGCAATTTTTGACTGCACTGAACCAAACTGAGAGCAGTTCTGTTACCTCTGCCTCCTCACCAGCTAATTAAACTCACACGGCCAGTTCATCGTCAGTCAGAGGCTGCGAAACCTCTTCATTGCTGGGCAGTTTTGCAGCTTTTCAGTCAGGGCCAACATATAGTGCCTCTTTTTCCCCATTCAAGTGGTTCTTGTGAGCCACGTCCTGCGTGGTTGTGTGGATCAGCGGTGCTTTATAGCAGTAAGAGGCACATCAGCAGCGTGCCCCTTCTCTAACAGACTGGTTCAAAGAGGACGCCTCACTGCAGCTGGGATTTATTGGAAAATACTCGTTGTAGGAAAATCTGTTACACCCTCTCCTCCTGATCCAAAGGATTGGATTCATGGATCCATGGATTCAGTACCCCGGGGATCTCAGCTGTGCCAATTCAGGAGGTTCCTCCCCAGAGCCCCAGCTCCTCCATCCCCTGAGCAGGCCCAGCTCCTGCCCGGAGTCCATCTTGCACAGTCTGTGGAAACGGAGCAAAACCACAAGTTCTGTGTGGGTCTGAGGGCCCCTGGGTTCCTCTTGTGCCCTTGGGAGCTCAGACAACCTCTTTGCATCTCAGCCCAGAGACAAATGCAGTCACAGTCGGGAGGTTCAGACACTTCCCTGAGGGAATGTGAGACGTTTCAGAAGAGCTTGGCAACATATTTAGCGTAAGGCTTCAGAGATAAGGAAACATCCAGCGGTCTGGCAGACAGGGTGACCACGACTGGCACCCAGACCCAGTCAACTGCACGGCCTCTGCCTGCCCCTCAGGAGCCCGGTGTCACTGACCAGCACCTGCAAGCCGGGCCTGGTACTGAACACCGCTCCCCCGGCCTGCACGGCTCCATAACCTATATACACCAAATGCCTATTCTATAAATCTCTCCTTAATTCTCTCTTTTTTTCTCTCTCTGTCTCTGTAAACTCACCTGGCCATGTTTATATTCAAGATACACAAACAAGGTAGTTTTAAACTCCTTTGTGGGAGCTGGTTTCATTGCCTGATGCATCTGGAGAAAATATATCCAGAATATGGATTTTCCTTGTCAGACCCACTGTTGGGAGATGAATTATTCATCTTTGTTTGTACACGTTATTTATGAATTTTTAATTAATAGTACAGACAATAGCAAGCAGTTATTGTACATTCTTCTGGCCTTTTCCACTTAGCAAGGGAATTGGAAAAGTTGAGGTTAGCATATTCAACAAGATTCAGGAAAATTTAACTAGGAGAAAGTGTTCCTTCTGACATTGCACAACTCTTGAGGTTGGTTTCATTTCACGTAGAAAATACAAGTAAATTCAACACATAGTATTTGAAAATGTAGGGAAAAAAGCACAGAACCCCACAGGTCAGCTGTGAGGATGTGACACAGTTTTAAATTACAAATAAAATAAAATAAAATGCTGAAATGCAAAAGAAAATCTTGAAATTAGAAAGAAAGAAAAAGAAGTCTTGAGGAATTCAAAGTCACTATATTGCAGTTCGCAGAACATCCAATTGCTCTGTAAATATTTCTTAATTAAAGGCATTTAGATTTACAGCAATATTTAACTACAATTGCACTGGAAGTGAACCACTGCCTGCTGTATTAAGTCCAGATATCACAGGAGAAGCAAACTGGGAGTAGGTCTGGATTTACATCCTGATCAAGAATTTATGGTGCGGGTCCAAAAGCACCTAGACAAAGGACAATGCCAATTTATCACAAGGTCATAGAGACCTTTGCCTTGTTGATTCATGTTCTCTGTGCCCAGCCTCGCAGAAGACCTGTGGGAAGGCCAGCTGTTTAGTCTGAATGTCATGAAGAAGAATGAAGCAAATATGGTGCCCCCTTCAAATTTTAGCTCGCTGGAGAAATCTGGTACTACATCAAACGGGTATTTATCTTGGACGCCAAGGGAAAGGAGAGGCATTTTGGTGCATGGACTAGTGGCTGAGTGGGAAATCTGACATGACTGCATAAAATGGACTTATGGTCTGTAGCAAATGAAGGTCTGTCAATCAGACAAAATGTCAGACTCTGCTTAACTAAATGGGCTTGTTTATCACTGTAATTATGTGGCCTTACAATGATAAGGTACTGCATATACATGTCTTACTCTGTGCCAGGAACTGTTCTGCAGAAACCTAGTAAATTTAATTACTAAAGGAGGAAAAAAAAAAATCCTCTGTTTCATGATCTATCCACCCCTGCAGTGAATACTCAGGGGAAATTCCCACTGAAGCCAAGCAGATGGTTCCCACCTTGTTGTACGCCCAGCTTATTTTCTTTTAAGCTATGAGGTGGTTTACAATGCCATTTTTCTCCAGAGCTGCCTTGCATTTGGCAGACTTCTCCTGAGTGCGTGTGAATTCCCTTTTATTGTATATATGAATGAATCTTTTTTTTTTTTTTTTCCCCCAAAGAACAAATCCCACTTCAGATTCACATAAATGAGGACATGAATCAGACAAGTATCTAGTCGAAACACGCTTTCACCAAGATGACTCCCATTGACTTTGTTACAAGGGAGTCAATAATCAGATTTAATGTCACTGAGCCACATTGTCTCTGGTGTACTTCCAGAAACATACGTATTGACTTCTTAAAGACTTGTCTATAGACCAGTGTCATGTATTTCTGATTCTGAGAAATCTCTTTACTCCCTTTTTGCATGGATATGTAAGTTTGCAGCAAACAGAATCATAGAATCATAGAAAAATTAAGGTTGGAAAAGACCTTCAAGATTATCTGGTCCAACATTCCCCTACCACCAATGTCACCCACTAAACCATGTCCCTAAACACCTTTCCTTGAACACCCCCAGGGACAGTGACTCCACCACTTCCCTGGGCAACCTGTCCCAATGCCTGACTGCTCTTCCTAAGAAGGAATGTGTCCTAATTGTTTTAACTGTTGAAGAGTTTTTTGTCCAATTCTTTGTTTTAATTGTTGAAGAGTACGGGCATGACATTTCCATTTTTCCACTCACCACAGATATCGCCTGACTGCCACGACTTTTCAGCTATGATGGAGACAGGCTTGGCAACTCCATCAGCCAGTTCCTTCAGGACCCTGGGATTCATGTCATCAGGTCCCACAGACTTGTACCTGCTTAGATTCGTCAGGTGGTCTCGAATGTGTTCTTCACTTACAGTGGGTGGGACTTTGATCCCCCAGCCTCCATCTATGGGTTCAGGGAAATGAAAGACTTGGGAAGCCCATCTACCAGTGCAGACGGAGGCAAAGAAGCTGCTGAGTACCTCAGCCTTCTCCATGTTTGTCATTACCAATTACTCAGATAGAGAAACTCACTCTTAACATAAGAAATTAGCCATCTATAATCACTTATATGCTACTATTTTCACCCCTCAGTCTATTTTAACAAATGTTAAAGGCGCATGGTGGCCCCTGGAGACTCCTCCTGTCACCCTAATGCAGCAGCCCGAAGGAAGCTGGGTCCTCTCTTGTGCTCTTCCTCAAGGCTCTGTGCAGAAGGGCTGACACCTCTCACACAAGGGCTGGCGGATGGGAAAGAGGCACACACAACACCCAAGAATTGGCAAGAGTTCTTTATTGCTGGGTGTTTGGTGGCTCCAAGCTAATGTTTGGGATGGAGCCTGAGCGATGACGAGTAGGGAGCTTGCCAGGCCCTGCTGCGAAGTTGTTGGCGTCCTCTGATGGCACAGAGCAAAGACCTGCCGGGGTAGTCCCAGGTCTGATGTGGCCCAGGTGGATCCACTTCCTTGGGTTCCTCCGCCTCTTCTTGTGGACAGGGCTCCACAGTGTTAGGCAGGAGGACAAGCCCACACGGGATGCCTTCCATCAGGAATATTTTCAGGCCAGGGTGCTGAACCAGGGGGTCACCCAGTTCCACGTTTAGGCCCCATGCCGCTGTCCAGTTCATTTCCAGGCATGGATTCAATGCTGCCATCTGTTTTACAGCTCTGGCTGGGTCCCACACTGTATTCTGGCCGATAGGCATGCCTCTGCTCCCCACGGCTGTCTGCCTCACGCTCCTGCCTTCACTCCACACCACCACGGCACCACTGGTTAGGCCCAGGCCCCCTGCTGCTGTATGTCTGAGGGGCCGGCCTGTTCCCCGCATCGCTGTGGCGCCAATGATATTGCTGATACATGACTGTGGGCTGGGCACCAGATGTTTCCTGGGCACTGGTGTCTTTGTGCCGGAGGTGCTTTCCCTCTGCAGCTGTGCTGGGAGCAGCCTGGAAGATGCCCTCACATGGAGGAAGGAGAAGGGCTGGGGGGGCTGAGGGTCCCTTTTCTGGAGCTGGCTCCCCCAGGCCATTTGCCAGAGAGAAAGGCTGCCCCATGCAATCCTGCCTCAACCCACTTTTCTTCAGATCTCCAAGGGTTAGAATCTCTTGGTAACAAAAGAAATTACATGTACTGGATTATTTTGTGTATTGTTTACAGATGTTGTGAATTTTCCTCTGGATCTATTAATATTCTCAACTTCAACTATGTAAGCATCTGCAAATTTCATCACAAAGCTGTTTTCCTTTCCTTTGCGTTAGGAGGCTACTCAAATTCAGCTCTAATGCTGTTCTTTCCAGTACTGCAGTCACTTTTCAATGGCATTTTGTTAGTAGTGCCCAGCCTTCTAAACCTCAGTTCAGTGCGACGTATGAGAAATTGAATTAGATTATGACCGACATTTCCATAAGTTAAACAACTCAGGGAGCTCCACTTTTTAACAAACAAGGCCTCACCAATCTTTCTGGCAAGCTCCCAATCTAAAACAATGTATCCTAAGTAAAAGCTGAAAAATTTATGCACTCTACTTTTAGTCAGCTTAAATACTATTTTCCGTACTTGTGCTCAATTAGTAGCAGTATTATAACAGTTTTAAAAATATCAAAAGTAAATAATTGATATTATGCAAAACATATCTAGACATCAACAATTCAGAGTATAGCTCATCATGTTCAAGTTTGTTACAATGGTTTTAATTCCATGGCCAAATATTATGTTAGGAAAAATATTTTAAGGATTAATTACTTAATGCAGGGTTTTAAAAAACAAGAAATCAGAAGCTTGCAGAGCAACAGGCTGTGAGACACGAGGGAGAGCTCTTAGACAATGCTCTATGTTCAGTTTTAGGCAAAGGTATTCATCACTTGCAGACGCAAAATGTTCATGACTTGAACTTAAACAGATGCTAGGTGGAGGAAGGAGCTACTTGCTTTCTCTGTGCCTGCTGGCAGACTCCATTGGTGCTGGCTGCAGGATGAAATACGGCTATGATATTCTCCAAAGCAAACTTTGTCCTTGTGTCAGAAGCCAGCTCAAGCCCTCTGCACCGCTCAAGGGACTCCCTCATCGCAGAGGTGTGGTACCGGCTCGTTCCCAGCAGTGCAGTAAATCCCTGCTCTTTTCCTTTCATCTCAAAAAATTCCAGGCTAGCGGGGGTCTCAGAAGAAACATCACATGGGTTTTGGAAAACTGATGAGCACTGATGATGTCTCTCAGGAAACTTTCCTTTAAGTCAAATCTTTGTAAAACTAGATGTGCCCAGATTACAGGATAAACCTAAATTGGCAGGTGCCTGGTCAGGGAATGGTGTATACTTTGTCTGATTTGAGACTATGTAGCTCCAAGGAGTTCTTTAAAGAGAGATAAATCATTAATCCCCACAATCAGTTCAGAGCAGTCAGAAAATAAGATAAAGTTCCTGTGTCTTTGTGCCACGTATACCTGCAGGCATCTTCTAACAGATTTCTCTGCAGCTTGCATTCAGCTCTCTGCTTCAGTCAGAGATACAGAGGGAAGCTGTGTTTGAAAGCAAAGAAAATAGCTGAAATCTCTCATGAGAAGTAATTTAAAATGGATGTTCTTGGAAAAAAAAAGTCACATGCAAGCATTACGGCATATTTTTTCTCTGATGCCCGTTAATGGGAACACACAATACCTGGATGACTTAACCTGTGACCATTATTTATTGCAACCCATTTTTTTCCCCAGAGTGAATGTCTGCATTCGAACCTTCCATTTATCGCTAAGTGCACTTCTGGGAAGGGTAAAGAGAATGGCAAAGGCTTGGATCCGCAGGCAAGCAGCACACGGCAATCAAACCCAGCAAGCAGGGAAATGGCTCTAAGCGTCCTCTCTGCTGCCTGTGCTGGGCTGGCCGTGCAGGCAGGCCTGGGCAGAAATAAAAAGACCCCATAGCCTGCTCGCTCCCCTGACAGTTTGCTTCAGTCACTCCCTTTTAACCGTGGAATAAAGAATCCCCTTGCAGGCTTTGGGGAGAAAAGCCTTCCCCCAGGAGCAGCTCCAGCTCGGTGATGTGTGCAATGCAGCGATGTGCCACAGCACCCTGGATGCAGAATTACTGTGAGGATCAAAGCAAGTTTAATCATCTCAGCATTTCATGAGTGTTTGCAGCCCCTCCTGCCTGTCTCCTTCACTTTGGATGGCAACGACGCAGGGAAAACCAGTACCAGCTGTGTGGCCAGCCTTCCCCCAGGCGTTTCACCCTCATCCTTCAATGTGAAGACGGATGGAAATGTGAATCAGGAGCGATCGGGAGATTTTGCCAACTCTGCCTGTTGAGGGAAAGGCTTCTGAGGGGCTTCTGTCTGTTCTCAATGCAAGTGTGCTGCATTGCTGCCAGTGTCACCCCGGTGAAGGATTCAAGCGGAACTCTAATTCTCACAGAAAGCACAGTGTTCAGTGTTAAAACTGGACTTTGAAGCTAAATCTGGATGAATTAAGAGCAGAGAACGCTTTTGAAGGGGAAAACAGATCCTCTTTTAGTTGTCTGAGACATTAAGCCCTATTTAAAATAATGAGGAAAAAAGTTTTGCAGGTCTTGTTCAATATAAGTTGCTATTCTAGGCTTCACTCCTCCCCCAGCTGGTATTCCCTGCTCTCCAAAATGCAGGGGGAAGCTCTGGAGTTATTCAGTGGGATCTATCTGCAAGGGGAGCCCTTACCCAGTACTGTGAGGGGACTTGAGTGGGTGGCCAGGGTTGCTGTGGGGACGGGACTGCCAAGGGGTAAGCGGAGAGGCTGCTGGACCAGAGAGCTGCCTCTGCCGTGCCCTGGGTGAGGCGGCTCTCAGCTCCATAGGGACCTGCCTTCTTCTGTGCATGCCCTCAAATCTTCAGGAGCTGGAGCTGCCTGCTGTGGAGCTGTTTTGCCACTGCTGAAAAATAACTTACTAAACTGACTAAGAAATTGCTGGTTTCTTTCAGAGTCCCTCTCTCCCACTTCACCGAGCGGGCAGGTTCCCATGTTAACTTTCAGAGTTGCCGTCATCTGCAGCAGTTCTTCCCAGCTCTGTCCCCTTAAACTCTTTTGGACAGGAATGACTGTGAGCTCCTTGCAGCTCATTCACCGGGGCTCTTGGTTTGGCAGGGTTTCAGGCTGATGCCAGGACAGCCACGGCCATGGGATTATTTTTTTTTTAAGGACGTTTAGTTCCTGCCATCTGTTTGTTGGCTCAACTCTACAAAATTTAGATTGTGTTGCCTTCCCAAAGTTGTTTTTTCCCCCTTGGACCGCTGTCAGGATACGCAATCTGTCTCGGTGAGCGTTCCAGTCAGCACTCGAGGTACGATAAATGCCTTTGACTCTTAAACGTGTTACTTTATTCGTTAACAACACACAATGATGACACACTACCATGCATGGCACCTGAAAGGCAATGAGTACCAAGAGGCTCCAAACCTCTGATGGGCACTTGCTGTATTTTAGGAGTAACGTGGCAGCATTTTATATGCTATTCCCTCACCCTGGCCTTTCAGAGCAGGTCGTTTGGTCAAGTTGGTGCTGTCGGTGCTGTTCCTGTCCAGGCCTGGGGCTGTCCAGGCAGTGCAGGCGATGAAAACACAGGGGGCAGCTGCCCTGCATCTGGCTTCCTCCTGCTCGTCTGCAGGGTTTACACCCCAATTCATCTTCCGCATTTATTTTCCCCTCGGATGTTTTGATGAAATCTGTGCTTCTTTTCAGATACGACTGGCCATTCCCAGTGACAACCCTAGAGGTATGACAGGTATGAAGGTGTGATTTCTCACCTGGTAAAGAGATTATGAGCCCACCTACACTTAAGATATGGTTTTAGATTCTGCTTGATGGCTGGACTATACCTACATTTATAATGCACCTTTAACCTTACAGAGTTTATTTTCTTTAAAACCCTAAAAAATACTACATTGGTAGTGTGTTTCTGGATGAGACCCATAAAAAAGAGACATATCGTTTATAAAATGAAACCATAAAAACCTAAAAATGTGGGAGAACATCTGGTTAATATCTGTGTTCTCATCTAATTGACAGCTTTAAAAAATATTGTCTTAGCTAGAAAATACAATCACCCCTTTAACAAAACAGATCTTCCCAGTCTCACTTGATTGCAGGGCTCACGTGTTGTATATACAGCTGAAGTCCAACTAAATTATCTTTGCTTTTAGCTGACTGCAGTACTTCTGCAGAGACTGATGATAAATCTGCAACAGATTAAAACTGGATGTTTTCGGTTTCAATAAAAATTAGTTATTTTTTTTAAGTGGGAATAACAACAAAGAGGCACCAATTAGACAACGCAGGATTTAGATAAATTTAAGGTTACGACAGCTCTCTTGCCCTCAGCCACTATAATGAATAATTTAGAGCCAAATTTAGGGTCACTCCAGCACTAAAGTATTGCATTATCTAATTTCTGTTGTTGCTCTGAAGTGTAAGCAGCAAGCTTATTAAATATGAATGGAGTAATCAGACAAATTCTATGACTGTGTTCGTGAGCTTCTCATTAATGCTTCACAAAGAAGCACCAAGAAACACTAAATAGACTGCACTGGATTTAAAAGTAATAAATACACTCCAGGAACAAGTAACTTAATGACCTTCCTATGAACTCTAGGACTTAAACCAACAGGGTACTCGAGCAGAGTATCTTTACTGAAGCAGTAACTCAAGTAAATCACCTTCCGCGCATCCCTGGTCACCTCTTGTAGATGATCTCTTGCCAAAATATCATTGCTCTGGTACCATCCACTTAGTGCCCGTGTGAATGCTACACTGACACACTGCTAGTCCTCGCCACCACCGCTTACCATGACCTCGTGACAACACGAGATGATTACTGTAAACTGTAGGGATGGCGTCTTAGTAGGACACAGAAGGTATCTTCAAGCCAAGTTAGCAATTAGGGCATGGTTTCGAGCATCCTTTTCCTCTCACTGACTTCAGCAGATAGCACTCCTGGGATCAGGTTCTTCAGCTGTGTAAGTGAATACTGCTTCAAAGTGAACTCCTGAGCTAAGAGAAAAAAAAATTTGGCTTTTTTTCAGCTTTCCAGGAAGGAGGCTTTCAATGTCTAGCAGAGGAATATGTTCTCTATTTCAGTTTATTTCAGTTTTAACAGTGGAGAGTGGATGCAATGTTCCTTTCATCAAACCTGGCCAGATAAAGAAACAAGGAATGAATGGCAAAAAATATAATGAAAACTTACAAGAAATGTCAGAAGATTGACAATACTCAACTCCATTTTCCTTTCTTATTAAAAAAAAATAAATAATAATTTAGGACTTTACTTGTGACAGGCAAAAATATAGTCTTAACTTAGGATTGCTCGTTGTCCGTGATCATGACATGAGATAGGACGATCTGGATAAAGTAGAACAATATTGATCCAGTCAAAATATTTATTTGTTCACAGAAACATGGTAAATATGCGGTGCCATTTCAGTGATCGCAAGCCAGAATCAAAAAGCAGAGTGTTCACCATCTTTAGAATCTCTTTATTTTTAACAGGGTACCCGACGAATCAAAGTCTTTTTTGTCTCTGCCATTTTAAGTCTGTCTTTATGAAAATAAAAAGCAGACATTATCAATTTAATCTTACAGGTGGCAATTAGCATCTTTACAGACTCTACAGCCCAAGCAATTAAAAGTTGAATAATTTATGGTAAATGGAAAAATTCCTGTGAGCAGCATTATAACGTGCATTAGAACTAGACTTCTCTGCCTGGAGCTGCTCGATTATTGATTCTGGAGCTCTCATTAGCGATGCAGTTGGCAGCCCTCACCCGTGGACAATGGCTACTTTGGTTTGTTTGCACTTCTGAATTAATTGGAACTAATCCGTGGTTACTTGTGCTTTTCCAGGGTGCGAGTCTGCCAAGAAAAGGGGACGGAGGAGGTGTGCCGTGGTACTTCTCATGCCAGCAGGCCATCTTCCAGGCAAAACGTGCCAGAACGGCCACTGGCTCCCCCTGCCAGGGCATACAGTGGACACCTCTGGGCTCCAAATTTACTCCTAGGACAACGCATAGCAAACCCACAGCTTTGACCTTCCTATCAGAGGCATTTGCTTGAGCCAGTGAGGTACATAAGAGGTGAAGGGAACTCCTTGCAGTATTCATTCTTGCTCTTTCCATAGGCACCTGCTGGTAGTAGAGGGCCGGGAACCTGCACCAACCCAGTTGCTCGTGTGGAGGAGATGGCTGTGCCACCACTGCAGCCCAGGCACAACGAATCTGAAGGGCAGAAGTGTTTTGGGAGAGAATACCCCCCTAGATCGAGGGTTCATAGGCTTCAGCTTGCTTATGTGAAGAAATTAATATTTATTTAACTTTGATGTGAGTTTAACGCTAGATGTAGAAGTGTTTTTCTTTTTCTTCCTTCTTTCTTTTTTTTTCTTTTTCTTTTTCTTTTTTCTGGAGGCACAATCTGTTCCCTCAATCAGAGGAGGTGAGGAAAGGCAGTCATCTGAGGTGTGGGAGCCCAGGTACTGCACATCCGTCACAAACCACAAATCAGTCTGTACGTGTGCTCATGGTGTGAGAATGGGCCACCGAAGGGCTGATTATTATCTCATTTATCTGGACATGAAAATTGTACAAAGCCAGGTGAGAAAGCAAGCACAAATTTGAACTACTGGTGAAGGCATAAATCTATTTCTTTTCTGTCTCCTCTTCAAATCAAGATTGAATGTTTTGTCTAGAAAACACACTTTAATTCAACTCATATTGCTGAATTTAATGTAGCAGTGGCAGCTTCTCGGATGTCAGAGCGTCTAAGTTTTTTAACCTTACGTTCTAAATTTACAGGGGGGCAGCTTGGACTTGAATGGTCTGCATAAACAATCCTCATGTGCTGCATTCTTCCGAATGAACATCTGGTGAGTCCTTTGTCATTCCTAATTAGGATGCAGATTCTTGGAAAATTAGTTCTTTGACAGCAACTCTAACAAGCAACTGTGCAAATTTAAACAAGAACTGAGAATCCTACTAAGGCTTTTATTTGAAGTAAAACCCAAAGATCTACACAATGTATATTTTTTTCCCCTCATCATCACTGACTCTTCTGGTTCCAGACCACGCTCTGTCATTACACCTGGACATGTATCAGAGATTAAAAGTAACTTCCCATGCCATAACAGATACGTCTTCACCTACTAAATGCAACAGGCTCTTTAAGGAACAATTTAAATCATATCTTTATTATATTACTCCATAGCTCTGTTGGTGATTTGTGACCTACCAGTGGTCAGGAAGAATTGCTGGTCTCTTCTTTAGTTTTAACTGCCAGGGATGCATTTCACATTAAGAAGGGATAGCTAAAGACATCTGAATCATGCTGTGTTCATTTAGGGTAATGAAGCTGGGGAAGGGTCTGGAACACAAGTCTTATGAGAAGCAGTTGAGGGAACTGGGGTTGTTTAACCTGGAGAAAGGGAGGCTGAGGGGAGACCCTATCCTGCTCTACAACTACCTCAAAGGAGGTTATAGCAGGGTGGCGGGCGGTTTCTTATCCCAAGCAACAAGTGACAGGACAAGTCGTGCAAGGGGAGGTTTAGGTTGGATATTAGGAAGCAATTCTTCACTGAAAGGGTTGTGAAGTATTGGAACAGGCTGCCCAGGGAAGCAGTTGAGTCACCATTCCTGGAGGTCTTCAAAAGACATGTAGATGTGGTGCTTCGGGACATGGTCTGGTGGCAGACTCGGCAATGCTACGTTAACAGTTTGACCTGATGATCTCAGAGGTCTTTTCCAACCTAAATGATTCTGTGATTCCATTCAGTCCAACGCAGTTTGGCACTACAAATCTGCAGTAAATCAGCTAACCAAAACCTGCTCGTACCTAAACCATTCTCAATTGAAAATAATCCTTCTAATATCACAGAGTCAGAATAAAGATGGAAAGAAAATGTTCTTAACAATAAACATTAACCTAGATGTAAAATTTTAATTGGTGTAAACCTAGACTACCGATCTTGTTCTGAACAAAATAGGAAAATCTGTTCATGAAATACTTGCAGTTTAGGAAACATCATGGGAACAATGACTAACAAAAATTGCCAAACCTAGTGCTAGTGTATGGCATGGGTAGTTTCAGCTTTCCCTTGCATGCAAGAATAGATATTCTTTTTTTCAAAACTGCTGCAGTTCAACAAGATGCTGAAGAACCTACTTTTATTGTAAAGACCCGCTCACACACCATCAAGTATGTGCTGTGTGCCCCTTGGAATGGGACTGAATGAACTAACAAGTTGAAGAGTTATTTATCAGCGCCTTATTATCCAACCAGATGGAACAGTTAGAGGAAAAATATTAGATGTACTTCAGGCTTTAACAGTTGCTATTATGGACAAAAATCCCCTGGCTGACAAAGGGAACGGTTCACATGACTAGGCCCTAAACTTTCAGACAGCTGCAAGTCTGTTTTCACAGGAAGAACATGAGCCATGACTGACCTCCTTGCAATTATCTGCTCTGATTTGGATACAGACAATAAAGCTGGAATCATAAAGTGATTTGCTGAACAAAGATACAGAAATGGCCTTCTGCTGATGAATCGCCTTTAAAAGCTGACATCTAGCATCATTTTCTTCTGCATTCTGGTGTGTAAGCATTAATTCAGAAAAAGCTGGTCTAAAAGCAGACAAGGAAGTAAGCATCTTCCTGGAGAAGGAAGTGTTGCATCTCTGTTCTGCACAAACAAGCAAAGGATTCCTCCTCTTCTGCAACAGCACTCATCTGCTGTTTGCACATACTAGAGTTACTATTATCTTCCACATTATTTCTTCTCTGTAAAGCATAATCAGCAGATCCTGGAGGCATCGGTTTGTGCAGTTCCAGTGACCTGCGTGGAGCATTTGGCCTGTCCCTCCCCGACCTACCGTGTTTCATGCATACAGCAACAACGTCTTTTCAACCTTTTACTGAGCCCCTTTATTAAAGTTGCTATTAAAATCAGTAACTCTAATCATGCTTTTGGTTGTTGGGGATCCTGGCTTGGCTAGGAATCGTTGGAGATAAACATCTCGTTTCAAATAGGCTACCGAGCAGATGGTAATGACTTTTAATCACTAGCAACATGAGGCAAATCTGAAATAATGCCCTTGAGACGAACAGTTTGGTACATCATTCCCACCATTTTGAATGCTGAATAACCTTGCCCCATGAAGCGAGCCATGTGTGATTTATGTACTCATATACTTCTAGCTAACTAAAATACTGACAGTCATTAATAGTCTTTCACATTTCTTGTTTTGGGCCCTTATCCAATGCCCACTGAAGTCAAAGCAAACCTCTTCTTTCTATGCCTTCAAAGACTCCATCTGCTGCAGTAACAAAGAGCTGGGTTTTAATTGCTGATGCAGAAGTCTGGAAGACCAAGAACTTGCTGCTCAGTCCTAAAAATGAGGGTAGGGGGTAGTTTCTTTAGTCACTTGAAACCCCTCTCCTCAAAAGAAATAATAATAATAATAATAATAAAAGCCTTTTTATAATATGTGGAAACTGTGCCAGGGTGAGACACTGACCTTCTGCTAAAGCCCTACATCTGTGTCAGGGTAATCACAGTAGACAAATCATTTTAGAAAATTCTCAGCTTAGGTCAGTCCTTTAAAAGGCAGTACGTGGAGGTGTAGCATAGGCCCCATCCAATGCTGCAGTACTGGAAAGATGAGGTTTTTGTTGCCTTAGGGACATCTTCGTGCCAACAGTGAAGCTCTCATTTTTGTGTAACTTACTTCCACCCCTTTGCAATATTTTCAGAACAGCCTGCTGACCTAGTGATAGTGCTGGGCATGACTGTGACAGGCTTGCATTTCAGTCCTTGGGCAGCAGTCTCCTTGCTTGGAAGCCTGCATTTCTGGAGAATTTAAATTTAAATGTATTTCTATTTGAAGAGTGCTGTTTAAATAGTTTTGCTTGAGCTTGCTTTCAGAGCAATCTGTGTTTAAGAACTTTTTAGCAGGGCATTTGTGAGAATATTTCACAAATGGTTTTCAAATGGTTAGCTTGACTAAGCCATATCTGCAAGAGAAACTGCATCACGGTTTAAAATACAAGGCTTAAAATACTGCTTAAATTTTGACTTCACGTAAGTCAGCAGCAATTCTCCTGCTGACCTTTACCCATTTTGTTTTGTTTTGTTTCATTTTGTTTTGGCATTTTGTCTTCTGAAGGACTCTGATACCTCCTTTGTACGTCCCACAATGATGGCCACACGTACCGCTCAACGGGGAATTCACCCCCACAGCTTAAGATGACAGCAAATATTTCCACAGCCAGATTACAGCTATGTAAATGAGATCTAAGCAAATAAGGCACATAATTAAAACCTTGCCTGATAGTTCCAAAGAGCTGATGTAGACACCCTACTTTCATTAAGAAGGAATGGTTTGGAACACATGGGTACTACTAAACCCTTCTGCACACGATTGCCCTGGAGAGAGGAGCTAGTACTCCTCTTTGTAACTAAACCCCTTCAATAATATGTGCAAGAAGTGTGTCAGGGAGGCTGTTCAGCACTGCTAGAGGCAGTGGAAGGAGGTACTCATCTCCTGGAAGCAGTGATCGTAGCTTGCATCTTAAGCACTGGGCACCCAGGTAGCTGCTGCAGGAGGTGTGAGCAGGCACCGAGGGAGACACTGGCCCCAGTGAAAGCTGAAAAAGTGCTTAAGCACATGTGGGCCTTGGTCCTGCTCTGTGCACAGGCAGCCGGGATACTTGTTTCTGAAGCTCTGGGAAACACTGGGAACACGCTTAGCCCTTAGCTAAACATGTATTCATTTCCTCAGTGTCTCTTCATGGGTTCATCTGCAGGCTCTTACAAACGAGTAAATGAAATGAGTGAACGAAACATCCAAGTTCCTGGTACCTTGCTCATGTATAGCTTGCTTTAATGCCTTGGGAGTGTTGTCAGAGAAATGAGTCTGTACAAGTCAGGCCTGAAGAGGAAAACCCACACGCTGTACTTCCCTTGTGATTTAACAAGAGAAGGGAGAGAGCCGCAAGAAGCCTGCCTTAGCAATACTTTCTTATATGACACACGTGAAGGCAGGAAGATTAATGGACTGAGCAAGTAGTCAGCAGAATATAATTCTTTTAAGTTGTGCGGGGAAGGTACAATGACTAACGTTGTGACAGGTGAGGGGGAGGGACAGAAGCTCTCCAAACCCATTTATCAGAAAGCCATGTGTCTTCCTGCCCATGCTGTAGGACAGGGCAAACAGCATGCAACCACAAAATGTAACTTATGTACTCGAGATTAGCCGCTATCGTCCATAAATGTGATATTCCAGAAATCAAGCACCTAGCACTGCGGTGGTTCAAATCTCACATCCCGCCTTTGAGCTGGTTTGATAGCGCTGTAAGTTTTTCTTCTCAGTGCCAAAGGCAGAACTGCAGGGGTCTCACCGCCTTCATTAAAACACGATACGTTTATGTTCTAATGGACTACCTCCAGCTGTTAGGGAAGTCTGATAGCTTTATCTAAAACTTGGGCCCTAATCCTACAAATTCTTGTGCACATGCCCAGCTGTAAGCACAGCTCACACAGCCAGGCGGCCGTGCTACCTGCCACCCCTCAGCGTGACCTGGTTTGGGGGCACCAGGCGGAGACCTCCCCTTATTTTCCCAGTACGCCTTCATTTCTGGTTGAGCTACGGTGTAGTTTATGACAGGACTCCTCGCTAGTTTTTTGACTGAAATGCTTTCAGCGGAAAACAACCCCGCGAAGCTGCCGAGGGATCCAGTCACGCAGCATTTACCGTGCCCCGTGCCCTCACTGAGCACACCGCGGGGCTCCAACCCCTCACGTTTACACCCCTGCACCTCCCGCCCGCTGACCACCATTCCCCCCAGCCCCACCACCGCCACAGGACCCCCTCCTTCTCCCCCAGCTCTGTCAGCACGGGGAAGGACGAGCCGGAGCCCGGCCGAACTACGTTTCCCAGCGGCTCCCGGGCGGGGGCCGGCGGGGCGGAGGCCGGGCGGGCGGCGAGGCCGGCTCGGAGCATGGCCGGCGGGGAGGTGGCGGGCGGCGGCGTGGCGGGCAGGGCGGCCCAGAAGCTCTTCTCCTTGAGCGGGCTCTTCGCCGTCTACAAGCCCAAGGGGCCCACCTCGGCCGCCGTGCTCAACCTCCTGAAGGAGAGGCTGCTGGCAGGTAGGCGCCGGGCCTGGTAGTTGAGGGAGGAGGCCCCGTGGGGACGGGGTTTGGATGGGGTCGGGCCCCCCATAGGGCCAGGAAACCCCAAGGAGGGGTAATTTGGGGGGGCTCGGCCCGAGGCACGGCAAGGGGAGGCTGTGGGGTTTGTCCCCATGCTGCTGCCCCACGGCTGTGGGGCCCGGACCCGAGGAGAGGAGGAGGGATGCTCAGGATGATCCGTGCCCGCTGCTTCTTGCTGCTAAAATATCCAAATAAATCCCCAACTGATTGAAAACCGAAGTGCTTCAAGGAAGTTGGAAGTTCAGGGCAAGGTCTGCGGAAACTTTTTTTCCTGAATACAAATGGAGTCTTGGGTGTCCCTTACCAGGGGAAAACAGCAGTTTGATTATTGAAAAGGTGTGAGGAGCTTTTGAACAGTTTTCCTTCATAATGGATGTGGGGACTTGAGATAATCTAATATAGACTTGTATTAGGGAACAGGCTTCTTCTCACTTGGTGAGAACAAAGTTTAAAAGTGGTGGATGCTCACTGAGGCTGATTTGCTCCATAGTGAAGAGGCACTGACCGCAGCTCTTGTGTGGGGACACTCGGCCGGGTCACGGCTGATTGCCTGATGTGAAAGGCGTAATGGAGACATAATGCAGCGTCCTGGTAAAACTTTGGAAATAAATAAAGGGGCTTAGAACGTAATCATACTAAACACTAATAAATAAGGAGCATTGGCCTCCACAATTCCTGGAGTCATCAGCTGCATGAGAAGTGCAGTGGGTTGGGATGCTCTGACAGCATGAAAGTGAGGATGTTCAGTTCACTGCATAATTTCCATGGGGCTGCCTACATGCAAATAAACATAAAAATAAATACGAAAGCTCAGCAGAAAGGGATCTGGGGGTGCTGGTAGGCAGCAGGCTCAGTGTGAGGGCAAACAGCACAGCAGGCTTCCCAGAGAGGGGCTTGATGCCCTGTGCCTGCCAGTGTTCAGGAGACATTTGGTCTGTCTGGTTTTCTAGTAGTGTTGTCTGAACATTTGTTTATAACAGTACAAAAGAGTTGATTAAAATATAAGTGAAAATAGCTTGCAAGTTGTTTGGGGTTGGGAATAGATCTAAGTGAATTATTGGTCTTACTTGGTACGGCAGTTTCTGCACTACTATTTCATAGTTTATTTTTTTTTCTCATTTAGCGATCTGGAAGTATGTTTTATTTGTACTGTAATGCCTGAAAGTTGTCCTGTAATGCCTCCTTTCCATTTCTATTTGCAGAAGCTGGTGTGCAAACGAATGGTAACAAAAGAAAAAGTCAGGTCTTGAAAATTGGACATGGTGGAACTTTGGACAGTGCAGCGACAGGAGTGCTGGGTAATGAAAAGTATAAATACAGTCGTACAATGACCTCGGGAAACATTTTCACGCCTACGTGAAATCAGAGGTGGAAGAACAATTTGAGATACACGTGACAAACCTTGTGGCTTTGGGGGAAGGACGAATTACTGCAAAAGAGTTATCCAGGTTAAATTTCCCCTTCATATACTTTTACATGCATATAATGTGTTCCTGAACAAAAGGTTATTTTTTTTCCAAATCCCTGATATAACTCATGAGCTATTACATGAATTCGTTGCACAACATTCTGTATTTTCTAAATAACCTCAGAAATTTATGGCTTTTTTTTTAGTTAAGCTGGGGATTTATAGTCGTCATAATTTTCTAAAGTATTTGTTCTTACAATAATGCATTTCTGGGATTTGGAGAGAGCCTTTTGGGCTTGTATACTTGTCAAAGGATAGATGAGTAACAGCAATTCAAGTGCAGTTTTTTGAGGCTTAGCACAGAAATAGTTTTCACTTGCTGTCCTACCTTGCTTATTAAAGAAGAGTCATCAAGGAGATTTTTGCCTTTTAATTTTGATAGTGATTTATTTATTGAATTCCTTTGTTTTATTAAGGAATGGGTATATCAGTCGCTGTTGAAAACTCGTCTGGGGGTATGACAGTTGGGTTGGATTAATCCCGTATCATACGCTGTCACCAGTGGTTTTGTTGATAGGTAATGTGGAAAACTACAGCTTGCTTTAATCACAGTTTTGTAGCTCACCTTGGCTAGAAGAAATAACAGCGATACCTGGGTATTGAAAATCAACAGTGCAACTATGAGTATACACAAAATAAATCCATTGAGCTTTGATTTAATGACTCTCAGGGAGAGCTGTGCTTCAAAGGAGTGTTGTTCGCAGAGAACGTTGCTAGCAGAGGCCTGTATATGCTGGTAATTGTTGTTCTCTGTCACCTTCAGCATTTTAAAATGGAACCTTCTTGGGCTAGGAGTTAAGTACTAGCTCTTCCAGTTCTGATTTGCTGTGCTTTGTGGCCACTCACTGGAGAATACTGTGTGTCTCACTGAAGCCAAGGTTTTCCTTTTGCAGAGAGGTTCCCACTGAGCATATTACTGCTCATTGTGGGACATCAGCAGCATTGATCCAGGGGAAAAGAAAAATCACTCGTCCTTAATTGCTTCTCCTGGTGTTCTGTGATATCCAGCAGTCTCTGAATCCGGCTCATGTGGCATGACAAAAAGTGCTTGGGCTTGATGTGCTTGGTAAAGACAGGGAAGTTCATCACCTTAATATGCTACGGATTGATCCCAGAAGGCACAGGATGTTTCATTCCAGTGCCATACAAAACATGCAGAGAAAAATCAGTGGAAGTTAGATTGGAAAGGACAAGAGCTGTGAGGAATGGGGAAGGGGACGTGTTGAGATTTCCTGGGGGTTCAGGTAAGGTAATTTGGAGACACAGTAGAAACAGGTTATTCAGAAAATGTGTGCTGCTTTTTGGTGGGGGGTGGGAGGGCCAGAAGCTTTCTTCCCTGGTGTATGGGAGCATCATAAAGCATTTTCTGAAACCTCTGACTGTCCTCTCTCCATCCTCACTGCTGTTTCACAGATTGTATGTGCTGAATATCTGTAACTGTCTATGTGAAGTAGCTGGTACAGAGCACTGCTTGGTGTGCAAAGTGGACTGCAACCACCTGGGCAGTGCCTTTCACCAGAAGACACGCTTTTGTTTCTTTTCCTACTCCCAGCAGGTGTAGATGAGGAAGGGCCTTGGAGGCAGAGCTCAGTCATTTATGGCGTCAGTGAAAGGCGACTTAAGGACCAAGTGGCAAACGATGGTCCTGCACTGATAGGAGTCTGGAGCAACTCCAGTCGCTGGGAGGTGAAATCTTTCCTGTCCCCATCTGTGGCTTCTGTTGCATTTGGAAGGTGGTGAGAGCTGGGACTCAGCTTGTATTTCAGTAAGGTCTCAGATTGAAGAAGCAAGGAACTCTGAGTTAAATCTTTAGTGTATCTTGTTTTAATAGCATTCTAGGGCTGTGGCTCTCGTTTCGTGCTTCTTGCTGTATAACAGCAATTGTTCATCTTTTTCTTGTTTCTGTATGCCAGTAATGAGCTATAGTTCCACAGAGGAAGAAAAGAAGAAAAAGCCATAAAATTAAAAGCTAGTGGTAATATTTTAGGAGAACTCAATACATCTTTGAGAAAGAGCACGTGTTAAAGAGATGTGCTCAGCCTCATGTGAGGAAGATCTGAAAGTAAAATCTTGGTTTTCCTAGGACACAGGGCTCCCAAGTCCAAGCCGTTCATAAAAAGGCAGAGGTAAGTGAGCCGTGGTGATCCTTCTGAAACTGAAGTCAGCATTATTTAATCCAGTTAGTAACAGGCGTTTAAGAAGTGGTTTGGAAGGTGGCAAAATGCAAGTGTGAAATTCAGTTAAACCTTGCTATGTCTCGTGTAGTCTGGCAAGTTTAGTTTTTCTTTTTCAATAGTACACATGCTACACTAGTTGATGATTAACAAGCAAAATTGTTAGCCTCTTATTCACAAAAGCATTCAGTGCCTCTAAAACGACTCCACTGAACCTCCTGACGCTTTGAAGCACATCTCAGCTCAGCAGTTGCGTTGAGCTGTCAGTGATGTCATCAAGGGGTAAGAGAAGTGCGCGGTTACCAAGTTTTATCTGTGTGCTCGTCTCCTTTTCTCAGCCTTGTTGCAGCTCAGTCTGGTGAACGTGTCAGGAACACGCTGAACTGAAGGCACACAAAAGCACGTGCACAAGGGCGTATGTGACTGTGTCAAAACCCCGAGAACCAAGAGGATGAGTTGCTGGGAAGGAGAATTCTTAAGAGTCTCAGAGGGAGAAGCGTTAGAGCACAAATGTGTTTTTTGTGTAAGAAATTCATCAGCTGGCTAGATGCTTTTTTGTTTTTCTGGTTAACACAAAGCTGATTTCTTGCAAGTTCCCTTAACTCCTGTAGTTTTATTAAAATCAAGGACATAGCTGTTACGTTTGCCGTCAGTCGTACATGGAAATATTTTCCTTTTAAATTTCAGTAAAGGTGAAGGTGACCTTGTATTATTGCAACAGCAGAACAATTTCAGGATAATTTCTTAGTTTCTCATCAGCACTGTCTTTTTTTGATGTGACCTCGTGGTGAATCCTGCAATGAATTACAATGAATAGCATGGCGATGCTGTCACAGATGTGTGGTGACAGTGTATCTGACTCTTCATTGTCTTCTGTCCTCCTGCTGTTGTCTTTTGTTTCTTTGGGTTGCTGTATGTGGAGAAAATCAATAGAAAAGCTTACCCAAGGAAAGCACCGTGCTGTAAAAAGCTTTACAGCAAAATGTAAAATATTTCTTTTTCCTATCTGCTTCTTGTATGAAAAGCTGACTGTTACTTTGTGTAGCACTGATTTAAGCTGGAGAAGACAATGGTTTGTACATACACAATAACAGGAGGGTTTGATTATGGAAGATTATTGACAGAGGCAGTTAGAGCTTTTGATTATGTTACTTGCTTGCTGTGACCCTGATAAACTGTTTCATTGCGCTATCTTCCTGGATTTCTCTTCGCCACCATCAACCTTTAAAAGGCCTATTTACTTAGAGTGAAGGCCAGATTCATTATTAGTGAGCCATAGCCTTCATCAAACCAGAGACGGGGTTAATTGCACTGTCTGTTTCTTTGGCGATTAAAAGATAGATAAATATAGGAGCTGAACTAAAGCATTTCAAGAATTAGGTGAAGCTTCTTTCTCTTCTGCTTTAGATGTGTGTTTTTTTTTTTTCTTTCTCTAGTCCCGTGTTGTTTGAACATCACAGAGAGATTTTCTCCGAAGCACTGACTCTCCTTCTATGCCACCAGAGCACGAAGGGCAGTGTTTCTGACTAGCATAATACTTAGTAGCGACTGGTGTTGAATTCCAGAGCTAGTTCTGAAGTGGCGTTTCTCTTCCTGTCTTTGCAGTGGTCGGCATTGGAAAGGGAACAAAACTGCTGAAAACGATACTGGCTGGCTCCAAGGTAAGGAATGCTAAATGTCATGTGTTAGCGGTTTCCGCTTGTTTTTTCTTCCCACGAAGAGCTGCACCAACATACAAGTATCTGAAATGCCCATTACATTTATTGTAAGTACGTACTTGTGTTCCTTTTTGCATTTGGACAGAAGCTTGATATTGAGGCTCTTACATCTAGACTGGTCATTTAAAGACCTTTGTGTTTGGCCTTCATCAACGTTCTGTAGGAAAACAAATTCCTGTTTTACAAGAAGACTTCTGTAATATTCCAGTGTTTTCAACAAAGAAAAAAATTTGAAAACCTGTAATGAAGATGGCTCCGTAAGGGATGCTTTTGGAATGTAATAGTGTGTGACGGTTCAGTTTTTGTTTGATTTCCTTGTATGCAGAGAACACAACTATTGGTCACCTTGCAGTAACAGATGGTCTTTGTTTCTTTTCTCCCTTCTTAAATGCAACAAGACCTTAAGAGGCACCCCTTGGAATTAAGTACGTGATAGTAGCTTTCACTCTGTATTCTGTGTCAGACAGATGACTTACAAACACGTGGACAGGCACGTGTAAAGAGCTACAGGTAACAAAAGCCCTCTGGCTGCATGAGTTAGTCCAGACTGGAGACTCGACAGACAGAAATCTTGTTCATTGCTGCTTTTGATTAGTTGCACTCCATCTTTGGTGAGTGCACTCCAGACTGGAGGTGTTACTGACACAAAGAGGTGCGTGTACTCCGGGAATAACCTACCGGCGTTGATTCTTTCTTTGCAAGTAAAATCCCATGGTTTTAGCTGTTATTTTTAAACGAGAAGTTTAGGTAAGAATGAAAGATGCAGAAATCAATTAAGCCTACCAGATTTCATCTTGTACTCAGGGAAAGTCAATAGAGAGGGCTCAGCAAATTGATAGCCTTTCTAATGCGTTTTATTCTGCTATTTTCCCATTCTCTTCTGGTCTGATTGCTTAAGCTGTTTATAGGTGTTGAAGTGATAAATTGAGGTAAAATTTGATTGATAATCCTCAGTTCAGCTCAAAGGAAAATACTTTGACAGAAGAGAATACAAGCAGGATAAAAAGCTGGAGCTGTAGAGACTGGTACAGAGCTTCCTGTGTGCTCTGTCAGTCTCTCAACTGACTGAAATGGGCTTGTGTTGATACATGGGACCAGATCTCAGTCTTTTATGTTTTAAAACATACAGTAAGCAGCTGGAGCTGGGTTTACAGTTGAAGTGTAAGGAGTTAGGTGGTAAATCCAGTGTCTATGTTCCGAACTCTTCAGAGATTGCATTTCTTACAAATCACAGGCTTCTATCTCTGATCTCCTAGATGTTACATTTCTCTCGTTGACTAAGCAAAACTGAATTAAAATTAATCTGGGATTAGAACAGACGTTTAAATAGAAAAAAAAATTAAGTGCAATTTTAGTCTTTGCAATTTCAAGCAAAAAAAATAGCAATTTAACTAAAGCCACCTCCGTAGGTTCTTATGCAATCCGACCAGTGCTCACTTGCTCATGTTTCTTGCAGTTGAGAGGCCAAAACCCAAAAGCATCCGGGAGGAAGCACACTACAACACTGAATGCTTCTTTCTTAGCAGCTTCTTTACCCTCACGTTGTTAAACACTTGATAAAATTTAAAGGCTCTTGTTTAGTTGTCTGTTTAATTACCAGTTCAGCAGTGCCCAGAAGCACTTAAACCTTGCGCTTTCCTATTGAAGCAGCATCACTCTGCGTATCTTCATATGGATTCATGTAATATTTTAAATATCTGTCCCACTGAGGGACAGTTTCACCAAAGTTACTGTATCCTCCTGCCCTCTGGCACGGCTCCCCTAACCTCCGGGAAGAGGGAAGCAGAGCCCTCCAGTTGTAGAAGTGAGTTTCCAACCCTCATTAGGAAATGATTTATTTTTTAAAGCATTTCAGCATGGAAGTTCTAACCTTTTACCGCATGACATATCCCTTTAAAGAATATTTAAGTATTTAAGTTATAGCAAAGCTTTGAGATAATTCAGTGACATCTTCGTAGCTAAATGTGTGGAAAAAATCTTGACTTGAAAACACCTAAAGCAGTTCAAGAATCTCTTAAGCTGATGCTCAGAGGAACCAGCTGTGGTGGATGAGGCAGTTCCTACTGTTCTGGCAGAAGAGCTCCTTGCTGACTTTGCTGTCCTGCAGCCAGTAGGGTTATCTATCCGAATGCTGTACCCAGGGAGCTCAAGAAGGCTTAGAGCTGCTGCTGCGGGACAAGGGAATGGAACCCAGAAGAGAAATGAGCAGTGGGGGCAGTCCAGAGAGCTGCCCCAGCTGGACCCCTCAGCTCTCACCTGGCCTTAGACTGGATGGGCTGCAGGCACATGATTTAATGAGACACGTAAAGCTACATCCTTACAGCAGATCTGCTCTTCCACAGGAACTGTTTGGATGCTTTGCTATGGCAGAGGGAGCGAGGCAGCTGGCATCTGTGCCAGATGGCCTGACAGTCATAAGCCTTCAGTTGGAGCTTGTCTGCCTCTGCTTTCTTATTTTCTGTTTATGCTTTGATAAATTAGGCACGCGGTAACACAGGAAAGGAAGCTTAAGGAAGTTGAAGGATTTGCTGCAGATACCTGCCTTTTTTTGGGTTTGACCACGCTTAGAGTAAAGGCTCATAATGTAGTGAGAGACGATGTAGATAAATACAAGCCTGTCTAAATACCTTTGAGGTGTTTTTTTTTTTGCATTCCGTGCCATGTATTACAGTTTTATACTCTGATCTTTTTACCATTGTGGATGCTAAATTGTATGTTGAAAGGTGTGATGTTTTTCTTTTATTTTGTTTATTACTATAAAGATTCAGCTGAACTGGCTGAGCTTCTCTGGTTAGGATTTACTGTTTCTTTATAGGAATGTATCTTGTAAAGAAATAGTTCAGTCTATCATTGTTGGCAGCAGAGCTATGCTGAGTGGCCAAAACGTATGTTACTGCAGTAAACTCCATATGGTGGCTCTGCCAGAGATTGGACTATTTCTGATTTTTTTTTTTCCCCCAAACATTGTGTGAAACTTTCCTGACTCTGTGTGGCAGCTCTGAACATTATCACTCAATTTGCAACTTGTACATATGACACAGGGAGTGTTACTCTTCCTCTGTAAATCTTGTTCTCCGCTGGTGCTCCGTCGGTTTGACCTCCTTATGTAGTAACTCAAAACAAATAAAAATGTGTAGCCAAGGGCAATACCTACTTAGTGTTCCAGATCTCGTTGAATTCTTAATATTTATCCAGAAATAAAAATACGTCCAAGCTGGCTTAGGTTTTGTTTGTTTGCTTTATTTTGTTTCAAATGTTCCAAGTGAGGGGGAGAAGCTGAATCCTCTTGGATCTGGAATGTAAATACTGAGCATTTAATACATGTTCCATAGGAGAATCACTTTTCCATCTTACATGCTGGGACTTGGACTTGGTCTTGCTTGGATTTTTCACACTGCGTTATTTTGAGATAAATTGTTTTATTGTGTTTGCAAAATAAAGATAGTTTCTCGTTCCACTATTTCTTGTTTCACTGGTAAAGTGAATAGAATTGGGGTGGGCCAATTTTTATTATTATGGTAAACTGTTTTTCAAGTGCTCAGTCTTGTGGGTGACTTGTCTCTCTCAAACACAATAATAGAAATGACTTTGGGGAGGGTGAAGAGGTTAGAGAATGCTAGTTAGCAGCACATTTTCCCAAATGGTAATGCTATTTTAAAACCTCTCATCTCCTAGAATGTGCTATAATGTAGAAATAGACTACATTATGGGGGGGAAATAGCATTAAGTAATGAAATTCTTCATTATTCTAATGCTTTCCATTGGGAGGAGATGTCTTCCAACACATGCAGCATTTATTTTTAGTTAGGGTAAAACAGGATAATTTAAACTTTTATGCTTCAATTCCATGCTTAATTTGCATAGTTTTCAGTGAGATAACATCTGGGCTCACCCAAAGAGTTTTATCTGAGTCCTGCAAGTGTGAATAAGGCCAGGACTTGGCTATCCATCTAACTGTGATTGAAATCATTGCCTCCTGATGAGCAGAAAGTTTTGTTTTTATCTGAGGATGTGGCTTCATGTCACAGTCTGCTTATAACCTGAAACCTCAACAACTCACTGATATGAAGGGAATTGCTTGAGTACATGGCGATGTTTGCACAAGCTTGGGCAGGAGCTAGTTAAAACAGAAAATGTAATCTCAGAAGTTCTGGCTTCTCCAGAATGAAACGCTATCCAAAATAAAAAATAAAATAAAAATCACTAGGAGGAATAAAACACAAAATCCAAGTCAACGCAAACACTAGAAAAAGAAATTATGGGCAGAACCAAGATACAGCAGTTACCTGATATGTGGCAACTTAGATTTATTATAATTGGACTTTCTGGAGTTTCTGTGAATCCTAGATGGGAAATGAGTCCAGCGATCAGGTCTCAAAACTTGGCATTCACACCTGTGTCCTGTGGAAGAGTTGTTGTCACATCGCTTCTGAGAATTTCGGAGACAAGTAAGTTGCTTCTTGCAGTGTGATACCTGGTTTAGAATTCATATATTGCAGGATTGTTCCTCTAGAGGGTTGGGACCAGATGCTGCAGAACAAAATGTCCATAAAGAAGGTTGTTTCTTTACCTCTATGATTATCTTACTGTCCTAAAAGATTAGGCTTTAATTTGTATCCCTTAACTCCTCAAACAAAGATTGCTAGCTTTCTCTGAGTTCTTTTTTCTTCTTCTTTTTGAATTTAGTCCTTAACTTCCATCTTAAGGCAATGAGTTCAATGAATTAATAATGCATTAAAAAGAACATCTAGGAGTTCTATAAGGAGCAGAACTAATGAAGCCTTTTCTTGTGACTTCCATTTGTTTACAGCTCGTTAGACACCAAAGCCCCATGTGGACTCGTTGGTATCCGGTAATGCAGTGGGGCTCCCTCTGGGGCCTTTTTCTTAGTGGAAGCTGGAATAGATTTGTTTCCTCTACCTACCTATTTTCCTGAGATTTATAAGAACTCAAGATCCCTGAGAACTCTCTTCTGCCAACATTTGTGTGTTTGCACATTAATATGCATACCGTGATGGTACGAGTGCTGTATCTTACGGAATCCTTTCTTTTTAAAGAGCCTTTTATTTTCTTTTAAAATGTATTTCTAAAGCAGTTTGTGCTCCAGTTCATATACTTGAATTACGAGTGCAAGAAAATTGATTTGACTTTCCTTTTGAGGGATGCTCTTGGTTGTGTGTGCTCTTATTTTTAATATTAAAATATTTCTCCACAGCATCACCAGCTGAGCTCTTTGCTTCATCGTGCTTTCTTTTGGAGCTGGTAAAGTCAAAACTATTTATTCATACAGTGCATAGTGATGTGCACTCTGTTTTCTTTTTCATGTTCTGATATCTTTAACATTCTCTTGGAAGGGTGAGCTTGTGGGTAGTGGTAGTATTTTGTGTTTTATTAGTTTGATTGGTGTAGTAAGGGAGGCTAGGCATTTGAACGTGCAAGTACTTTCTCAGGTCTAACACAGAAGCCATGGGTTCTAAAAATAAATGTAATTTCAGGTCTGTTTAGAGTTTAGCGAAGTAGGTATCTTTTAGATCATTTCTGAAAGAAAAAGCAGTTAATGGTTGTGACCATGGTACACCGGCGGTTCTGGCTGGGCAGGCAGAAATGACAGGTAAGACCCCAGGACTATTCCATACAGATGGGCTATGTTTTATTGCCTCCTTTCATAAAATGGATTAAGAAAACAACTTCTATCCCATGTGAGGTAGCAGGATTCTTTATCAGCCAGGCTTCCAGTCAAGAAGGCTAGGGGGATTGCTATTGCTTGCATGATGAGTCTTCAGATCCTATCTTGCTTCTGTTCACCTGTGTGCATCGGGTTTATGTGGTAAGGTTTTGGTAGTGGGGGGCTGCAGGGGTGGCCTCTGTCAGCAGAGCCCTGCAGCTGCCCCTGTTAGATAAGGGCCAGTTTCAGCCAGCTCCAAAGGGACCCGCCACAGAGCTGAGCCAATAAGCAATGTTGTCTGGGATATGTGAGAGCAGATTTAAGAAAGGGGGAAAAAAAAGATGCACAACTGAAGCTGGGAGAGTGAGGAGTGAGAGCCAGCCCTGCAGCCCCCATGTCAGTGCAGCAGGAGGGCAGGAGGTGCTCCAGGCACGCAGCACAAGTTCCCCTGTGGCCTGTGGAGAGGCCCCTGGTGGAGCAGGCTGTCCCCCTGCAGCCCATGGGTCCCACATGGAGCAGGTCTCCACGCTGCAGCCCATGGAGGAGCCCCCGGTGGAGCAGGTGGATGTGGCCTGGAGGAGGCTGCGGCCCATGGAGAGCCCCCGCAGGAGCAGGCCCCGGGCCGGAGCTGTAGCCCGTGGAGAGGAGCCCACGCAGGAGCAGGGGTCTGGGGGGAGCTGCCGCCCGTGGGGGACCCGTGTTGGAGCAGTTTGCTCCTGATCTGTAGTATGGATTCATCTTGGAGCAGTTCTTGAAGAGCTGCTGCCTGTGGGCAGCCCCCGCAGGCTCAGTTCGGGAAGGATGGCGTCCCATGTGGAGCAGGGGCAGAGAGGGACCGTGAGGCAGTGGTGGAGCAAAGTGTCAGGGACTGGCTGCAGCCACATTCCCTGTTCACCTGCATTGCTCAAGGGAAGGAGGTGGGAGAGGGGGAAAGGTGGTTTTGGTTTCTTTCCTTTGTTTCTCACTGCTCTAGCTTGTTAGTAATAGGCAATAAATTTTACTAATCTCCCAGCTCTGAGTCTGTTTTGCCTGTGACGATAACTGGTGAGTGATCTCCCTGTCCTTATCTCAACCCTTGAGCCCTTTCCGTCAAATTTTCTCTCACTTTCCCTTCGAGGAACAGGAGAGAGCAGTTATGGTGGAGTTCAGCTGGGTAAAACACCATGGTTTTAGCTGATGTTCTGCCTCCAAACTGCACTGCTGTCACATCCAGCTATCTATATTTACTGTGAGGAATCCAAGTAAAACTGGATAATTTGCTCTTTAGCACTTTCCCTAGGAAATTTTTCATCTGCAACACCTTCTCATTTTTCACTCCCCGGTCCATGCCCTTTCGTTCTCACACCTCTTTGTTTGTGGCATGCCATCCACATTAAGCAAGGGTCTGATGGAATTTCTGTTGGTTTTGAGATGGGAGAAGCAACAAAAAAGAGTGCTGTATGTGACCCACTCACTTAAGCAAAATGGATTGTAGCTACATAAAATGTCATTGCTTTGCCTCCGTTCAAGCCCAAGGAAATTATTGTTTCCTTACAAGGAAGGTAGGAGAGGAAAGAAAGAGATAAGGTTATCTCCTAGGGGAAGGAGAGAGCCTGGTATATTATTCATTGTGGAATGTGAGGGGGTTAGTGTGAGGTAACGTTATACTGTGCCATAAATCCAATATCTCTATTGAGCTCGTGTTTTTTTTTTCTGAGCCCAGCGGAGTTATGAATTTTAGTTCCCAGGCTTGTTTTGAAAGGTGTTTTATAGGTTTCCCTTGAGGAACAGGACTGGCAGATCAGAGATGGAGTGATTGTTTTATGAGTGATGTTAACCCACGGGCAGATGGATGTGTTTCAGCCCTTGTAGACGGGCTAGGTGATTCATCCTGACATGTGGCGGTTGCTTAATTTCATCCATTTAGTTACCATTTTTGTGTGTTTGGTGAAGTATATTCCATTCCTGAAATACACATACGGGACAGAGAATTCTTGCCATTTCTGTTACGTGGTATTTGTTAGGGAGTTGTGCAAACAGGTAAGGAGGTCTTAAGTGCAAGACGTTATCTGTTACTAAAACTTGTCCTACTTATGCCTGCAGTCCATGACAGCTACATCCAAGTACCGCTGTGATACTGTTTGCCTTTTGTTTTAACCACTACTGACACCTCAGAATTTTGCAGGAAAAGTGTTTTGTTGTCATACTGTGCCCTCGTACCAGAGACCATCACTGGTTGTGTACATTTGGCAAGGGTTTCTGATCTGTGTGTACCACTGTATGTTACTGATAATGAATTTCTTATTCCCCCAGTGTCTCAAGATAGTTAACTAGAGATCAATGTCAGTTTATGAGAGTATGGTCTTCTTCCTTGCTTTGTTACAAGGAAAATGCTTACAGAAAAAGAAGGCTAGGAAGCTGCACGAATTCTGTTGGTTTTGATGTGTTTTGAGAATGTGCAGAAGGTGTTAGCAAAACTTGAAGTGGTGTCTGTGCACTGAGAGAATGTTAAGCATGCACAGTGGAGGATGCAGAAATCAGGAAGGGCTGAAGTGTTAACTGGATAAAAATGGTCTTAATGTGCCCCTTCCATGTATGCACACTGGTGTCATCTTCAGTGACCCGTTACTTCAAAACACAGTACATTTGTAACCTGTTTTTTACCCTAAAAAAAATCACAAAAAGAGGCTGATCTAAATATCTGTTCTTTCCTTACCTACCCAGTATCCCCAAAACACAGTTGTAGAAGAAGAAGCTGGTAGATAGCATATATAGAAGCTTTCCTGCTGCAGTACCATTAATAAGCTGGCTTAACATGCTGTGTATTGCTCGAGTCTCTTTTATGTTAACCCCAGAGGCCCAATCTATTAATAGCTCAGCTTCATGCTCTATTAATATTCACACTTTTTTTAAAAACTCTTGGAAATATCAAGTAGACTGCACCTATTGTGCTCTGGCAGCACTTTCCGCCAAAAATGCAGAATATTTCAAGACCATGCAGGAATGTGCTTTCTTTCACGAGGTCGGTGAGGCCCTCTTTTCTCTTGACCTTTCTATAATTGTGTGTGTCTGTGCTACGTGCACAGGTCTGCCTTGCATTCATTCACTCATTCGTTCAAAAACCAGGCAAACAAACAAAAACGAAAACCAGAACCAAGGCTGTGCAAGGTGGCAAGATTTTTTTTTTTTTTTCCTAGTCAAAATCATAGGGATGGGGAAAAAAAAATAGAAAAGATGCTATCAGGATTAAACTAGCCATTCTGCATTGTTTTCTGTAGTGCTTCTTCTCGTAACGTGGAGATGCTCTTAGCTCTGCATTTTAGAACTTACAGTATCTTAAGCTTAGCAGTGTCTTCAGATTCACTTAAAGGCTTTCAGTTTTATCGATGTCTAAAGTCTTCCCACCCCCTGGAGAGACTGTCTTATCTCTGGGCAAAGAATTGGGAATTTTCTTTAATCTGTTTCTGGGCTAGGAGATGGAGGCTGGCTTGGTTTGTTTTGTCTGCTCTGTGGTGTAGGTGCTACATGGCAGAGTGAGGAAACAGGTATATAAAAAAAAAACAACAAAAAAAAACAACCAAACCAGGTGCTGAGGACAACATTTAAGAGCTAACTTGAGCTATTTTGCTGTGTGGTAGGTTCCACAGGCAGCAAGTGTCAGAAGGGTTTGAATAAATAGACTGTGGTTTGCAAGCAGCTGCTTTTGCACATCAGCCTCCGTCCCCTCGTGGATACTGTGAGTCTGTTGCATTTACGAGTGACACAGGGCCGTGGTGCCATTTAGGGTGACCTAGTGTTCCTGTTGGGATTATTATTTTTAATTATTTGGTTTGGTTTTTCTCCCTCTCCTTCCCTCCAACACTAGACCTTGCTGCTGTCTTTGGTTACTGCCTTGTGGCTTCTCTGAGCTGCAGGTAGGGTATCTTTTATGGGCTCCCCTGCTACATGTGGTTCAAGTCCTTCGCTTTCAAAGTCCAGTCACCTTGTGCGCTTGAACTTCTTAAATAAGCTGACATAAGAGGTCAGAAAATCCTGTTAGTCCAAGAGTAAAGATCAGATAGTTCTTCAGCAATGACAGTACAATTACAGCATCCAGCAGTAAATAAAATTTAGTGCAGGCTTAGCACAAAGTCAGCTTTTTCTTTGGGGAGAAAAATGAATGGGAGAGGAAAGTTTTGTGTGCGTGTTAAGAGGCCGCGTTTGGCGTTTGTTAATTTTGAATTTGCTCTGTCATAAAATACGGAACTCCTCCCTAATCCTGCAGCCTTAATTTTCCCCCCATGCAACCTGCTTTTAAGAGATTAGGGCTCTTTGTTTTTAATACATGAGAATCTACTTAGTGAGAGTGCTTTGTTTCGGAAAATAATTGAAACTATGGCAACCCCCTTTTTTTTTTTTTTTTTTTCCAGCTTATTTGTCCGCCCCATGTACTCGTCTGTGTCGGCGGATGATTAGCATGCGGGAGGCCGTTGGTCACTGCTGATGTTACACAAACAGCCAACACCAGTTATGCAACTCGTAAATCCGGAGCATCTGAGTCGTGCTTTAGAAATCATGGCATACAAACTGAGTGTCGCTGTAAAACAGAGCTGAAGGCTTCCTTGGCCTAAGCTTACAAAAATGTAACTGCTTGCACCAGGCGTATAGATTGGATGGATTAGGCACGGGAGCAGTAATTCCAATCGGTGTTTGCCTGCTGGGTGCTTCCCTCTGGTTTCTTTCAGGTTCCCTACACCACTTTTTCTTTTTTTTTTTTTCCATTATTATTTATTTATTTTTGTTGATTTTTTTATGCCTGTTCTCTCAAACTTGTCAGCCCCATGCAGGCATCAGATTGCATAAATTGACTTTCTATCGGCTGTGGCTTCCCTTTCCTGGCTTTCAGCCTCCTGCGCAGGGGCTGGGATCTTTCCTTTCCCACTTCTGCGTTCGGTTGCTGCTGTGATCAGAAAATGGGTCATCCTTGGGTGAACTCCTACCAACCGCCTCTTCCAGGGACCTGGCTTTGCTGGGAACTTCTTGCAGTGGGAGCCATCTTAACATCTTCCCGACAGCTACTGCTGACCTTATTTCGTCATTACGTGTGCTGCCGTCTAGCTCCTCCAAAGCGTTGCTTTCCCGTGTTTGAAAAAAGCTTTTAAACATGTTATAATTTAAGATTTCGGCTATCTGGCTGCTTTCCAAACAAACAAACAAACAACAACAAAACCACAGCACCCTTGGATATACGAACAATTAAAATGGAGAAGTTCCGTTCCCTGGTCTGTCTGGCACTTGCACTGATAAGTGGGGCAGACGTGCCTGGCAGGCAGCCCAGGGGCTTCAGCCTCTGGGCGCGCTGTGCAGCTAATGGCTGGCTGCAGGAACCCTCAGACACCAGAGGATTCCTCCTCCTGCTCCTCCTTCTCTTTCTCCTCCTTCTCCTTTCTCCTCCCACAGTTAAATATGTGCACTGATAAAGTCCTGTAATTTCTCTTTTTGTGTTTAGAGTTTCATTCTCCTCCCAGCTAGTATCAGGATTTCTCTTAAATTGGATTTGAAATCAAAAAGCCAAACGATAGCTTTTTTGTCTTCCTAAAACATGACTGTGAGCATCGTGTTTATTGACTGTGAGAATTTGGATTGTGCCCACAGTTGTGACTAAAAATCTCTCCTCCTGTGATCTTTCAGCTTTACTGGGGGGTTGTAAGTTGTTTCTTAAGGGTTCCTGTGGTCCCATTTTTTTCTGGTACTGTTTTTTATGGCGTGTGTTCCTGGTCACAAGTATGGTAGCAGCCATATGGCTACCAAAGCACTTCCCCATCTTTCTGGTCTTGTTGGGGCTGCTCCCACCATGCATGTCCCTGAGGCTGCAGGACAGTTTCCTCGTTATATCGTCATGGTTGGAGCGCAGTGGTGTGTCAGCCTGAAGGTCAACCTTGAGGTCGTCTTCTCACTTCTGTGAATGAAAGAGTTGCTTATACTTGAGGGCTTCTGATCACTTGGTTGCCTCTTGTTGCAGTTCTCATAACATCAAGAAAAATGTTTTCTGGGCAGCAGAGAGATGTAACTGTTCTCCAGTGCCTGAATGTTGTGTGAAGGTCTGCATCCCCTCAGGGTCGTGTGGTTCTGACGGCTGGGAGGCTGCTTTGGTTCAGAACATCTTGATTCACAACTTCATCACAAGCTGAAATTAACACACGGTGCTGCAGTGCGTGCAAGTTGTGACTGGGAGTGCTTCGTCTTTCAACATGCTACACTTGCAGGATCCTACACATCCTACACATGGTAGGATCCTGTTGGGAAGCTGAGGTGCTGGTTTCAATCTTTAAATGATTTGGGTCTTGGTCACTTGAGATAAGCAGGGGGCAGAGATGTTGGGGGGCTGTCAGTTGGCAGACCATTCTCTGACGAGCTGCTCATATTGGGATGTTCCTGTCATGGTCTGGATCTGCTGGGTTTTTCCTGAGACACCTGCTACTGTGCTTTCCGTTGTTGCTGGGTTGCAGCCCGTGTGGTTGTGAGCTGTTGCTGTCCGTGTTCTGCGGTGATTTGTACTTCGAGTACAGGAAGAATGTTGCCAGTTATTTTTTATAAAACTGGAAGAAAGAAATGATTGCTGACACAGGTGAGGAGAGGTCACCAAACACTTATTAAATGACTCACAATCCATTGGGCGCTTCCCAGGGCAGCGCGAGGTAGAGGCTAAGGAGAGTTAATGCTGAATTTTGACACAAAATAAGAGGAACAACAGATTAAATCCAGACTCATCTTCTACAAGCTCTGGGTCCCGGACACTAGAAGGAGGAAGTAAACCCTACTAAGTGCCTAGTAGGAATTATGATGTATAATTGTAGATATCCAAGGGCACTTCAGAGACCGATCTGTAAAACCAACTGTAATTCTTGCTGCCCTGTTATAGCCTTCTTGGTGGGTTATTGCGTTTCTGTCTTCAGTCTGCTTTTGTGATTCTTTAAAGGCTTCTCTAAGGAATGGCAATTTGTAACCGATTTTTAAGGATTTTCTTTTGGGATGGCTTTTTAAAGATGGCTTTATGTTCTTTTTGCAGAAACTATAGGGCAAGTCGAGCGCGGAGCTTTGGATTGTGTAGTTCCTATAGTTTGCGTTTACATGCGGACACATGATACTATCTCTCCCTTGCAGGGAGGTCAAATAAAGCTTGTCATTAGAATAGACAGCCTGAAGCAACATAGCCAAAAACAGAATTAAGAGGAAGAACTGCATTCAGACTGAAGAAGTATCAGTACTTCCATTTAGAAGTGTCTGATTTAAAGGGATTTGAAGTTTTCAGATATCAAGTTTTACTGAGCTGCTAAGATCATTCATCATGCTAGAATTAAGATATACTCACGTTTTTTATTAACCTCTAGAAATAACTGCTGAATAGTGTCTCTTTCTAACTGGGCTATTAAAAGTTAAGGACTAGATCATTAAATGTCTCTGAGAGCAAGCAATTTTATGGTCCTAAAAGCAGATGATGTACTGCAAAGTTGATCCAAATATTTATTGTGGAGCAGCCTTCATCCATTCCTTCCTTTTCTTTGCCATGTTTCCCAGAAGAAAGTAAACATGAAAAAAAATAATAAAATTCTTTAATGCCTAATTTTGCAGTATATGACCACAGAAAAAAAGTTTGCTTCCCACATGAAGGCTACAGCTATTTTTATATTGAAGTTTGCACTCCGCTGCCTTTTGTCCAACTATTTCTGCTGTTCCCGTTTCATGGCAGTTGCTTGAAGAAATGCATTCAAGCGGCAGGTTGTCACACAGAACAAAATCAAGGCAGGTCTTCGTCGTCCCTTTCTGTAGACGTGTTTTATATTCCTACACTGTTACTACTTGAGCTTGTTTATTCTTTCCGAGTGTATGAAAAAGGATGAATTGCATCAAAGAGTAAAATGTTAGTGCTGATGCGTGCTTGGATGCATGCCGGTGAGTTTGGTCAACCAGCTTCGGGAAGGTGCACCTTTTCATGACCTGATTCAAATTTTTATTAATTCAATTGGGAAGAAGTTAATTGAAGCCGTAACAGGGAGTTGGGCTTGTGGAACGCCTTGAAGGTTCTCTTCTAGGCTATCGAAATGCTTGGCATGTGGCTGAGTGAAATGTAAGGAAGAGGGATAGGCAAAGGGGGAGAGTTCAAAGCACAGACCTTCAGGTATGAGAAGATCTCCAAGCTTGACCCTAACTCATTGTACGGAGCGAGTCTCATGGGACAGCTGGTTCATGGGAAGCTTTCTGTCAGCTTCAGCCGATTCTATCTTATTCCTACGGCCTGGCAGTACTTGGGGTGAACGTGTGGAAAAGCAGGACACAGGTGAAATGCAGCACAGACAAGAGCCACTGGCCTGGGAACAGGTTAATGCCTTCTTGCAAGCTACAAACACGCATTCTGGAAAGCTCTTTCAATAACTGTTTAAGGAAAAACCCTGAAAGGGAAATATCCTGCGATCCCATGACAAGCAGAGATGTCACTGGCCTTTCACTCCATGTGCTAGTCACAATGTCTGCACCAGCTTCCAGATGTTCACGGCTCCTCTAGCTGTGGGCCATTGTGTGTCACTGCAATTCACAGCTGAGCTGGTGTAATGCTTTGCTTTGGAAGCAGGTGTTTTGCTTTCACAAGTCAAGTTATTTGTGTTGTTTTGTTTTGTTTGTTTGTTTTTAAGATTGTAAAGAAACAGGAAAAACAGCATGAAAGGTACTCTGTGTGCCTTGCTTAAACAGTGACTTATGACACCCCACAGGGACTTCGATTTTTAACACTATTTTCTTTACGGTATTGATGTATTCATAGGAAAAATCAGATTACTTTCTTCTTCCTTGGGTTTCTAAAAGTCATAGGCCCATGTAATGCAGGATTTAATTTCTTTTGAGTTCCCTGTCTTATCGTTACTTCGGCTTACTCACAGTTAGTGTTCTTCCTGCTCTCGTTTGGAGTCCTTGTTTTGAAGTCATTTAAAAACCAAAACCAATCCAAATGAACACAAGGAAAGCTGGAAGACCTGACTCACTAATCTCTCTCTTTTTGTTCCCAGAAGTACACTGCCATCGGACTACTGGGCAAAGCTACCGATACGTTGGATGCTACAGGAAAAGTAACTGAAGAAAAACCTTATGGTAATCATAAATGAATCAATACGCTTGATGTTACTTGAAGGCATAAACGGTCTCTATGAGAGAAAAGTGGAAAAGATGTTTGAGACTGTGTGAATTAAATTTAAATGTGAAATCAAACTAAGGTTATTTCATCTTCGGCTTCAGTGCTCATATAATTCAGTCCAGCTTCATGCAGTTCTGCCCAGTGCAAGTGTTCATTTCTGTTGGGGAAAAAAAACAAAGCAGACACTAGATAAGGGGGGAGAAAATAGAGCTGGGCAGGATTGTGTCGTCTTAAATCTTTAACAGGCTGACAAATGGCATGCTGTGTCCAGTAAAATTTTCATCTGTGTGTGTAGTCTCATGAATGCTCCTTTAGTAACACCCTTCAAGGCCAGTGGAGGAATAAAGCACTTAGATCTTCCCTCCAGGATGCCTGGTTAACTACAGACTGCTCGGTGCAAAATGAGGCTGGCGTACACTACCCTCTGCATATATTCACCTACTAAATCTTGCTCTTGCTTGCAGTTTCTGTCCTGATAAAGGAAATGTTCTGACCCGCAGAGCATAGTGTAAGGGTTTAAGGTTCTGCTTAATCCTGACTGCAGCTGTGTCGGAGTGGACGTGTCACACCTCCTGGGCTGTCTTAGAAGCACTGTGGGACTAAACAGGGACACCCCAAATGCGTTTGCCATTAGTTCTTTCACAACCTTGGGGAAAAAAAAGGAATAGGTAACTGGTTGCTTAGCAACTCGGATAGGTCCCACACTGTTTGTGGTACCTAGCTATGAGCACATGAAGTAAATTATATATATTTTTTAATAGCATGATGAAAAGGTAGCCTGGATTCCACTCCTTGCCCCCAACCTCCTTTCTTTTGTAGTCTTTCTTTTTGCATGAGGCAGGCAAGGATGAGTTTCTTGTGCACCTTTAACCCGATGGATCATTCTAAATTGTGTTATGTACTAGGCAGTGCTATTCAGAGATGTTGAATCATTCGCTTCTGCTTCAGGATCTAGCTATAAGTTTCTAAGCATCTAAAGGACTAAGCATCTGTGTGCTATTAGAGTTGCTCATAGCCAACATTTGGTGATGCTGGTGGATGCTTCCCGGGTCCTTGTGTTCCTGTCAATGTGGAATGCTGTGGCTGTACTGAGTGTTCATTTCAAATAGATGAAATTCTCGTAGTCAACTAAAAAAAGTTTCATGAAACTTTATTCTTGCTTTTTAATTGTGTATTGCTTATGGCAAACAGAATTCACAGTGTTTTCATTTCTTCCACTGGCAGCTTCTGCTACAGTAGTTTCCTACCTCTGCACCACCTCCTCTGTTAGGGTGCTTTAGTTTTTTGTTATACTGTATGGCGAGTAAGCTTGGGGAAGTGATTTAGGTTAAAAATAACCCCTTTTTTGAGGTGCTTATCCTTTTAAAACTGAGGTCAATCCCATGATCCATCTCATCATGCAGTTTCATGAAGGGAAGTGTTGGCGTTGCTGGGACAGTCTGGTACTGGGTAGGGAACAAAGCTTCCTTTTGCTGAAGCTGACTGCTGAAAGGATTTCTCATCAAATTGGCCTCAGTTACTTCCCATATTGCTGCAAATCAGAGTTGAATTCCTCATAAAGAAGCAACAGAGAATGTGTACTCCTTCTCTTTCTTCTTGCTACCTACGTGTTTTATATTTTCTTCCTTCCTCATCTTCCATAAAGCAGGTATTTCTGTTCTTAGCCAGCGCCTTCTCCAAAGCAGCTTGGCTTTCTGGGTGGCACACCAATTCCTAATCTTAATTGCTACTCCAGGAACGTACACAGCAAGTATTTGAAACAAATTTCAGCTTTTCTTGACACCTAGAGGGATCCTGGGAGAATGGTGAGCATCTGCTAGGGAATACAAATCCTGCAATACCAGCAGAATCCAGGGCTGGGACTTAACGCAGGGAGAGGGCAGTAAAGCAGCCTGCAAGATGTTTAAAACTCCTCTTGAATGACGCCACTGGACCCCAAGGGTAAAGTACCTGAACAAAGTTGCCTGCTGTAAGGAAGTGTTATGTTTTAGTCCTGAAGGTGTCTCTGGACAGCACTTTGGAAAGCAAACTGTTGTGAATTACCCTTGCTCACAACCAAAGGATGTGTTGAAGAGAACTGCTTGGGTTTAACCCCTCCTGAACCTCCGAGAGTTTTTATTTCTTAGCAGAGAAAGAGTTTGTATTACCGCATGAGATTTACTTAGGGCTTCATACAGTTCCCAGGCTATTGGATGCTGACTTTGGAAGCACCGGGGATTTAACGTTCCTCTGAAGCTTTCTGAGAACATTAACACCTGCAGCCCTTCTGCAACTACGCACAGGAATGTCTATTCTGAAACCCGCTTCCTCCCAGCTGCTCAGAGATTGCACCCAGACACGGAGAACAGAATTTCTCAGGGTTTTCTACAGGTTTCTGCTGATTCTGCTAAAATGTGTTTAATCGAGCTACCTGAATAATTTATAAATAAATAAAGAAATGTAGTCCTTTCAGCGTTCTGCTTGTCTGTTACAGACAATTGCTGCCAGACCGAGCTGAGGCCACTTGCTGTAGTTCCTGGACTGTCACAGTTAATTATTGTGATCTTGTGTTCTGTTCTGGTATCACTTGTCAGCAAGCACAGGGCAAGATCACCCTTCAGTGGAGGCTTCTTGAGGTTGTGGCACAGCTGGCGCCTTTTGGCTTGGTAACTTATTTGCCTTCCTTTATGATTTCAGTGGGAAAATGGGTCAACAGTTATCGGTGTTCAGAAGTGTTGAAAATGTTCATGTTAGAAGATAAAAACGTTATTCTAAATGTTCTTAGAAGCCTTGGAGACCAGAAGTTTTGGGTGCTTTGGGATGCTGGTAGAATTGTAGGGAATGGTCCACAGGAAGAAACACGGCCTGTGCAGACAGCGTAGAACCCACTGCCAGGGCTTAGGAAGAAATTTAGAAAACTGTGAAATAAAGGTATTTCAAATAGTGTGCACACAGAGCAGCTCCAGTCATCTGTTGGAAGCCAGGGCTGTCTTTGCTCCTGGGGTTTGGATGTGGTTATCCCGTGGGCCAAACCCAGACAGCCCGGACTGGAACCACTGTGAAATGAGGCAGCGGTCTGGCCCTGGAAGGGCAGAGAGGTGCAGTTTAAGCCCAACTTCTAGCAAAACGTAGTATTTGCAATTAGGTTACTGAGGAGAGTAGGCTAGTTCTTGGTAGCAAGGGTTGACTGGGATCTGTGACAAGTCCTGCAGAAACCTCTCTGTCCCTTATTCTCAGGGAGCGGAGAATGGGGAGAGAACATTCTGGAACAGCTGAAGCTATTTAGCCTTTATGAACGTGTTCACATTCCCTGCTTGATGGAGCAAATGCTGTGTGCAGATGCTTCTCTAAACTTGCTGCCAAACAGGCTGCTAACCTATTAAACCCAAAGCCACAGCCAGGGGAGGGAGACCTGCGGGCACGGGGCCAGAAGCGAGATGGTTTTGTTGGGCAGGACCGGTGACAGGGGGAGCTGAACGGCAGCGAAGGGCCGTGTGCTCGGCGGAAACACGAGTCCAGCCTGGTGCCTGGGACAAATACACAATTTAGACATAGTGGAAGTGTTTGTTTGGGACTGGATTAATAGGGCATTCTTCTTCATCAGGGAGCTGGGCGAAAGCTGCACCAGCTTGCTGTAGGAAAGAACAAGAATCCGGTACAGCCCATTAACACACAGGCAGTGCACGCTGGAAGGAGAAAAAAAAAAAAAAAGGGCACATTTTGAGATTTTAAGGATTTAATACTGGCCAGATTGTGCTATGATGCATCACAGAAGACAAATATGATTTATTCTTAGCAAACTCATCTATAAATATTTACTTTGATAACACGCTGCACAGCTCTGTTAATGGCTTAATGCATCATTCCTCACATAGGGATTTTTTTTTTCCTTAGATATTAAATACTAAATTCTGCCCTGAAACAGTCTGGGTTTTGCAAGAAGGCAGACAGGATCACAGGCCCGGAGTTGAGCCAAGCTAACTTTTCTGTGTAATTTTGATGTGATTGCCAAACTACAGCAATGCTACCAGATTTACACAGCCATGTTAGAGCCTCTTCAGAGGATGATCCAGACTTACTGTGCAAACAATGTTGTCGTTCCTACCCCACGTTCTGCTGCTCATTGTTCTCTCTCGGTATCCCTGACTGACCCGTGTGCCTTGCAGCCTTGCTGTTAATAACACTCTGGGCAGCCTGAGCTCCTAAGGCTGCAAAATGTGCTTGGCCAAAGCGAGATGCCCCATTGCCATCTTCAAAAGTCGCAGTGGAAAGAAAAGTCTTCCTTTTTACTAACAGCATGAAGGCCAGCTGTTTTGTAATGGCTGCAAGCACAGGTCTTCTCCAGAACATAATGAAGGGGCAATACATAATTTAATTTTATTTATGTTCCAGGATGCTGTTGACTTTGTGTGACACTTAGAACATCATAGAATTACAGGACACTAATAGCATAGAATTACAGAATCACTGAGGTTGGAAAAGACCTCCAAGGTCGTCAAGTCCAACCATTAGCCCAGCACTGCCAAGTCTACCACTAGAATATAACTTAGGAGGCATATGACTAGACAGTTACTGAAGGGCATTTTGATTACAGATCTTATGTTTGTATTCTAAACAAATCAATTATGAATGCCATCCCTATTGAATAGTATTTCAAAGGACCAGTGCAACCAGCTACTTCAGTTGTAGCCTTCTAATAAAAGTGGGGCAGGTGTGTAGGTGTACTCGAGAGTAGATTTCCTAAAGCAGTTACTTTCTTTTTCAGGATTTCTTCAGTAAAATTGCCTTACTTAGTATGTAACCGTGCCTTTGTGAGCATCTGCAGGTTAGATGTGTGATGGAGGAATTTAGTATGTTGTTCCAGGTACAGTCTTTCTTCACTGGGAAAGAAAAATAAAAATTGCAGTGTTTTTTCACTAGGAACCTGTTGGAATTTTCCCATGAGTATAGTTATGTGCTCTTAAGAGTACATATTGTCAATGTTAGATGAGCATTTTATTCTTCTTAGTCCTTTAACACAGATTAGAATACACCAAATTGTGATGTTTTGCCTAGTTTCCAAGAAAAATGAATTTGTAGTCCTGAGGGAGGAAAAGTTGCAAAGCAGAACAGTGTGTGTAGGGACTTGTGCCCTTCTGAAAGCGTCCAGACTGTCTTAATCACCTTGGACTGTTTGTTCCATTCTTCTTGTGATAATTCACACTCCTACCTACATTCTGTTTTTTATCTCTGGCATTTTTCATCCAATCTAAATTCAGACAAGAGGGACCACTTCTTTGTATCTGTTTGCAGAACGTGATCAGTTCCACTGGTGCCATGTGAGTAGCCGATGCTAACATACTTCTTGTTTTCTTTCTACAGACCAGGTAACAAGGACAGATCTTGAAAATGTGCTGCAGAAGTTCACAGGGGACATAATGCAGGTTCCTCCGCTGTAAGTTCCATGATATTCAGAACTCTCAGGAGCGGTGTTCAGCTGTCAGGACTTGCCAACACGAGTCAGTTCTGTCAGAAGTAAAAAAGACGTGTTGTGGCAAGAGGGTGGAAGCGAGGCAGACCTAGGAGTTTAACATTTGGAACTGCAGGTCGTGCTGATTTGAACATCAAGCACAAATGGTAACCCAGAGGCTGTTTTGTTGGTAAATATAACGTAGAGTAGCAGTCTTAAGCAGCTTTTTCAGGGCTTGGATTGTTCTGTCCTGTCTCACAGTTAAAAGGGAAAGCCTCAAGACTTTAATTTTGTTTATTGGGTTGGGGGAGGCTTAATGACATCAGCACGGAAGTTCCTTTAATGCCTGCAAATTAGTGTTCTGAAAACTTAGAGTACGAATAAATTGTTAGTGATTTAAGCTTCCATAGCTTAAGAAATTTCTCCTAGTCAGGTGAGCCATGGTAACTGGCAATATGCAAGTGCTTAGCTTGTGACAGATGGCTTTTCTGGTGATTTAAGCTAACATGCTTTCCTTTGCATTTGCAATGGATCGGTTACTGTGGTTCCGCTGTGAGCCCTTTAAGGTCAGCCGTTCAGTAGGTGTTCTGTTTGTGTGACCTTTTCAAATTACCCTGCGGTGATTTGAGCAAGATCTTTTTTGATTTTTCTATAGTTGTCTTTCTTTCAGGGCCAGAGTTGGAACTTTGATGAAGTTTCATGTTATTACTGTTTTTTTTCTGTTAAATTCCATAGTGGTCCTGAACACCCTGGATCAAGGCTCTGTAACTTGGCAGTTGCTGTTCAGAAAAAACCCTGGTCTCAGTTGAGTAAAGGTGCAAGGCAGAATTACAGGCACCACCCGAGCTATGCCCAGTGCTCACCCCACCACAGTACTGAAACAGAGTGTGTCCTACAGAAACCCCTTTGTAGAAACCCTTAGTTTTCATAAACTACAGATTAAGTGATGAAACACTTTAAAAGCCGTGCAGCAAGAGGTAAATCGAGGACCGTCTCTTGTTTTCCAGTTTACATAGCTACTGGTGAATGAGATTATTCTATGTCCAGGAGATTTCAGAAGCACTTGCTAGGTTTTACTTATTTTTTTTGTATGTGAGCATTTAGAGAGGATTAGAAGGGTAAACTGTATGCTGTTGTACAATATTAACAGGATCTGGAGGCTGGGAAGCTTGTTCTGTTACAACAGTGTAACGCGTTTTCATGCTCTATCTGATCAGCTATTCTGCTTTGAAGAAGGATGGAGAAAGGCTATCAACTCTGATGAAGAGAGGAGAAGCAGTTGAAGCAAAGCCAGCTCGGCCAGTACGAGTGTACAGCCTCTCTCTCCAGCAGTTCCAGCCACCGCTGTTCACACTGGGTAAGGGGCAAAGATAATTAGATAGAGCGATGCTCCCAGTTTGTTTGTTAGTGCTTATTTACACTCAGAATGAGACTAAGATATTGAAATGGGTTTCATTTCCCTCAGCTACTTATTTTAGTGTGAGCCAGTGCGCACAGACTTTCACTTTGCAGTAAAAGCACCGTATTTTGGTTTTAAGTTAAGCTGATTATATGTAATCTTTTCTGTGAGGGAAAATTCTGAGAGGCTGGCCAGGAGATTACTTGCATCTGTCCATGATTTTGCAGCCCCCAGTTCGCTACTCCTTTCTCAGGTCTCCTGACTTCACCTGACCCATTCCTTTGCCCCAATGCCCAGACTGCTGGCATCTTAATTCATCAAGGGCCACCATCAGTTACTGTCAGACGGCTTTCTAGGTTGCAGAGACAGGATCCTACCCGTCTGTCATACATGAAAAAGCGTGGGTAGTACATTAAGAAGCACCTTAATAAATAAACCAAAGATACTGTTGTAAATATTTGATGCAGGTGAGGTCAGGATAATCTTTTGGATTGAGGAACTACCTGTTTGACCCGTAGTCCTCTGGTGGACCAGATGTTTTATGACAAGCAGGTATGAACCACAGAACTCGTTGCGGTGTTACTCAGGGCCTTACTTTATGGTTGGGTGACCACCAGCTGATCACTGGCGGAGGGGGAAAGGAAGGGTTGAGATAGCAGGGAAAGTTTAAGGTGAATTTTAAAATGTCAGCAGCTTTTATTGTAGCTGCCCATGTGCAGTATTTAAAAAAAAAACAAACAAAAAACACCATTGATAGTCTGTTTAGGCTATTTTTGAACTAATTTGGTTTCATCATTAGAAATACGACACAACCATCTGAAACCTTTAAAATGAATAGAACTGAAGCAGTTATTAACATACCACAGCAAGTACTTAATTTCTAGTGAGTTAGTTCAGTTGCCATTGTATTTGCCTTCCCTCCTGTCTTGGCTTAGCAATCTCACCCACACATATGTTACAGGATGAATAATTGATGTTGCATCCTATAAATATTTTATCACTGGGTTGTTTGCTTAGTGCATTTTCACATTTGTTTGGGAGCATGGTCTCTATGTAAAGTAGATTTCACATTGTACTGGCAGTTGACCATGTCACTATTAACATTCCAGATGTTGAATGTGGCGGTGGCTTTTATGTCAGGAGCCTGGTCAGCGACATTGGCAAAGGTAGGAAAGAAAAAAAAAAAAGTGATGGTTTAAGGACTGAGTGTCTGTTTATAGAAAAATCTTGCCATTTTTTATATCTCTGGCCACCAGACTTATATGCTATTTTGCAGATTTGTACTGCTATCACTTGCTTTTGTATACTGGGGTATTTTCCTTGGGAGCATGAGGGAATGAAGACTAAATAATTGCTGGAGGACCCTGGGGGCTAGGGGATAAAAATGGAGCAAGGAATAGCACTGAGCAAGAAAATGCAAGGCAAGGTGGGATTTTTTTTTCTCTCCTCCATATGTTAAAGCTAACTCAGATTAAGGGTGAGAAGAAGCGGAAGAAAGATACTGTCTTTTTAAACATTATTCATCACATTTTGAAAACAGATTGCACAGAACATTACCATGCACATAATAAACCGTATCTCCTGGAAAGACTTCTTCATTTGTGATGATTTTTCTAGTGTTTTCTTTCTCCTTTCCTCTTACTGTGAATGGTGTTGCGTTCCCACAGGGTTATTTGTCTTTTGTCCTATATCTATCAAACTGGATGATGGAGAACAGATAGGCCATTTCATTTTTTTTTTTAAGTGATACATTTTTGGATCAAGAAACCAAGTGATGTGGGAGAGCCCTATGAATTTCAATGTTGTTATTTGTACTTAGGCAAGTCAGAGATTCTCCTATTGCAGTTTTCTGAGCATACTGGGTTGTGTTTAATCCTTTAAAGACAAACCAAGATAAAGTCTCTACCCAGCTGGCTCTTTTTCAGAGTATGAAATGCAGTAAAAATCCTCCTGCATCTGCAAGTATGGGCAAGAATATTTTAGTACACCTGTGCGCTTTCAAGTCAGTTCCAGTTGCTGACAAACAAAAGGGGTTATCTTTTGTAACCCCTTATTCCGTAATTCAGTCCTACTTGTACTTAACCCGTCATAGCATTTGTTTATATTTCAAATTTTTCCTTAGCTTAGTTTATATTCTCCTGATGAGTGGCACAGGATAAAAATGTTGAAAAGCATGGACAAATGCTTTTCCAAAACCATGGAAAATAGCACATGGTCTTCTCAGTCACTTGAATACAGATTGTTTTGCTTTTATTTTATGTCATTATTTCTCTCTCATCATTCCGATTTAAATCTGGAAAACCTCCTGACAACTTTCTGTCAGATTTTGAACTCTTACTGCAGTGGAGATCTATTGAAATCAAAGGAATTCCTTGCCTCAAGACTTACGAAGATGCAAATGAGTGTTGAATCTTCACGAACTGCCTTTTCAAACTAAACAGAATAGTGTCGAAGGCTACATATAAAAGTACATTTTAAGCGAGCTGCAAATAGTTAAATTTGACCATGCACTTCTTCTAAAGTCTCTTTTCTCCTTTACTGTAGAACTCTCTACCTGTGCCAGCATGCAAGAGCTGACCCGAACCAAACACGGCCCATTTACGCTAGAGGAGCATGCACTTCATGAAGACAAATGGACAATTGATGAAATTGCGCGATCCTTAGAGCATTGCATGTCTCTTCTCCCAGGAGAACCATCTCATAAAAAATTTAAGACAGAGCATCCTGGAGAAACTGCTGTGAGCTGTGAAGATAAGTGATAAGTTAGGTCAAGGAAAAAGACTGAATGATTGAGACATTTTAAGATTGGATTGGGATTGTCTTCCCTTCCGTGTAAATTTACAGGTCTGTATTGGGACAAACTGCAGTGCAAGAAAAATGATTCTTTTGTTTTCTGGGGCTAGAATGTTCACTGAAAATATCCAGTGTTTGCTGTTTACCGATCTGTTTATTTCCCTTGTAACATGCTGCAAATTGGTCTGCCACTGTCAAGTCTTCATAAACTTTTAAAGAACCTATGGGGTGTAATATAGCTGTTGTTAATAATTCCTCAATAAAATATATATATATATGTCCTTAGGATTTGCTAAATGTGGTCCAAAGAAAAATCTTTTTCTTTTTTCCTTCTTTACAGCTGCTAATCAAACGCTGAAGTACCATGGTGATAAGACTTTGATAGCTTAAAGGGTACAAGAATGTGGAGTGACAATTTGTTTTCTTGCAATCCATTTCAGGAAGTGCCCACTTACTGCACTTTCAGCTATGATTGTTCTTTCAGTCAAATGTTACCCAGAATGCATTAAACCTAGTTGCTGGTGTTTTAGGCTGGGTCTGAAATAGCAGTGTAAGTAGCTTACAAGAGTCCATAAAGGTAACTGGTAACTAGTGCTCTGAAAGATGCAGTCATCATTACAGGTGTGTATATCCCGTTCTGGTACGATGTCCTAATTGGTGATGATCTGTCATTTAAAGTGTAGCTAACTGTTACGTTCTCATTGGGCTTGTGGAATTTACTTGTGTTGCTTGTATTGCTTGAGCTGTCTCCTGTGGATCAGGTAGAAGGATGCTGTGCTTCTGGGATCTGACTGGTTTGGTGCTGACCAGAAGCTGGGTGGGCGACAGCGGGACCTACCACGAAGGATCTTTGCTGAAACCATTTTGCGGAAACCTGTTCCACAGTTCATTTGTTCGATAGAACCTGGTTGCACTGATTATTTCTCAGCACTGCTTCCCTGGAGGTTTCCAAAATGGTTAAAAGACAGGGGTGTTTTAGAGTGTTAAAACGTACCCTAGTGGTTTCTATCTGTGGAATGGACTTCTAAGAGGACTTCCATATGTGTCCCCAATCAACAAGTTAGTAGAAGGTCTACTTCCCTCTTGTCATAATGTGGAACAAGAGGAATAGTTTAAAGATGTGAGTAATAGCTGAGAGAAAGCCCAGTGTTTGAAAGTGTCACTGAAATGTCATCAAAGAGGAACGGACTGGCTGCTGTTCTACGCTGCTGCTGGACAAGTGGGCTGCTGTGGCTTTGTACCACTCCTACGCCTGCAGTTTGTAGTTCTGGAGTACAGAGACTTGATTCTCTTACTCTGAGTGACTGAATGCTGTGAAGCCAAGAGGCTGTGGTTAGATCTTGTTGGGTGTACTTTTACAAAGACATGAAAATTTGATTTAATGACTCCACGTTAATTGCCTCGCTCCTTTCCATGGTAAGTTATCTTGCTAGCTAATTACATCTATTGTTGGAAAGAAGTTGCATTTTATTCCCAGTTAAAATCTCCACACCCTGCATTTTTTGTCTTTATCTGCACCTTACATAAAGCAACTTGCTCTGTGTGCTGGTATTATGTGAAATGATCAAGTTCCAACTTTGCTTTCAGCTTCAGAAAAGAGATAAATATCCCAAAGTTTCTTACTGCAGGATGCCTTTCCAGACAGCAGTATTTTTTTACTTGTTTTCTATAAAATAAGAAACTGAAGTATATGCAATATTAATGAAGCCCTCCCCCTCTTTTTTTGTGGGAGGATAGAGTTTATATTTTATTGTTCAGTAAACAAACAATTTTCTTCTTTTATATAGATACTGACAAAAACCTAAGGGAAACGTAGACTGGATGAAGTAACTGTTTTGAGAAATCTTGATTTAGGAGATGGAAGACAAGTGTTGTGCACAGTAAGAGAACAGTGGGAGATTTTTGTTTGTTTTAGGAGTACTTTTTGGTACTTTGGATAGGAACAGAGAAGAAAGATTATTTTCTAAAGAAATAAAGCAGAAAACTTCATTTTCCCATGTACTTACGTTGGATGATCGAAGTCTTTGATTGAAACATCTTCTCTTATTGTCCATATCCCTATGGTCTTCTAGGCTGAATAACTTCTCATTTTCTGTATTTATCCTTCTAAACTTTTACAGATAGCCAGTGGATATTAACCTATTAGCTTCCTTTTTCCATCCACAGTGATTTGTTTCTTTAAAAATTCGTGCAATTGAGAAATCCCTCTACTAACAGGATACGTTTGTATACAGTGATATAAGTGTCCAGCACATTTCAGACCTTAGCAGTTTGTTTAATGCTCACCATGGCTTTCTTGCTACTCCATGTAAGACCTCCTCATGTAGGCTGCATGTATGAAAACCATAGGGAGAAAAGGAACACAGTTGTACATGTTCAGGAATCTGCATGAGGTGTGTAGACAGTGTTATTAAAGATTGATGGTACTTTCAGTCTACAAATAAAATTTCCCTCATTGCTTTTACTCCTCTGTAGGAAAAGTGGGAGACCTTCACCAGCTGTAGCTCAACCTTTTTTTCCTTTAATGACCTTCTTCATCTCAAATTAATGAACACCTTCTCTCCAGATAAGTTGTACAGCACTTCAGAAGCTATTTCACTTAGAAGTTGAGTATGAAGTATGCTTGATTGCAGCTGTAAATGGCTGGATAGCATAGAAAATAATGGCAGACATCAGAGAGCTGTCCTGAGAAGGCACAGTGTAAAGAATGCATAAAGCCATGAACAGTAGCATAAATGCATAAAGCCATGATGCAGTAAGAGCCTGGTTTGTGACCACAGATAAGTGCCAGCCCTAACCAGTTGATCTAACTTTTTAAACGTTCAAAAAGAAGCCAGCTTCTTCACTGTGTCTTTCCTACGTGCACAGCCTCATGCGTGAGCGCTTTCCTAGGAAACCCTGTGCTTTAGTGGCTCTCTTCCTTTTTAAGTCATTAGCCCCAATAAGTTGTAACCAGGAAGCCACTGAAAAACACTAATACCTTTTTTTGGTATGTTTTAATGAGTGTGTAACCCAGTGTCTTGAAACTTTCCAGATCTGGAAGTAAGTGGTGTGTTCCCATGGGAACCTAGGGAAATAATCTCTCATTTTAACTTCTTTTTTTTCTTCCTAATACGCGTCTCTGAGATACCGGACTTCAGAATTGTGATTTATCCACAGAAAAACTTAAGTTTTTCCAGAAGTAAATCATGGGTCTTGATTGCTGACGTTCATATCTCAAAATTAAGGGCTATCTGGAGTGAGAAGAAACATGCACATGCAATTTTTCCTGAGGCCGGTAGAGAAGTTAGTACTGAGTGCCCAGCCGAGAGTGGTTTAGATGCGAAGGGTAGTTAGGAACTTTCTGCTATTCTGGCCATAAAACACATGTATCTCTGTGACTTACCACTTAAAACACGTCAGTGACACGGACATAAAGATTTGTGTCATTTTAATGAGCGTTGTTCATGGGGGAAGTCCTGTTAGAAAAACACATCCTGCTTTCTCATTTGAACATTGTCCACCCCGAATTTGCAGTCGTGATCCCTAGCCCATAGCAGCAGGCTGCTTCCTCTGGCCCTGGCGCTGCTGCCAGGGCTGGGGCTGGGTCAATGAGATTGACAAGGGCTTCCTAATTTATCCCTTTCTAATGCCTCTGCCTGGCTGGGTCTCCTTCTTCCTTCTTTAAACCGTAGTTTTTCTGTGCATTTCATAATGTGTTTCTGCTGCCAGCATGTTGAGCTCTTTTGAAATGTTTTTAAGTAAAATCAATAGGTTCTTTTTTATATATTCATCAAGCCTGAGCCATTAGCGAAATATTCTGGGAGCGCCTTCATCAATAGCTAAGCATTTAGCATCTTACCCTGCAGTTCTGCTTTTGATTGGTATGTTTATTAGAAGAAAATAAAGTCAGATAACTTTGAATAACTCCCCAAATTTTGGGATACCTTACGATTTGATATTTTCAGGGTAACAAATGATCGAGCTGCTATTCTGAGCATGAATGGCTCTAAGAACTTAATGGCTGGGGTCGTTCTTGGTTTGCTTGGCAGAGCCAAGGAATCGCTTGGCAACAGCATTCATTTTATTAAAAAGCCCTTAGAGAAACACAGCGAGCGTGCACGTGGACGGGTGAGTGTGTGACAACACGCAGCCAGAGGGAAGCCGTGTAGGCAGTGAATGGGTTCAGCCAGCCTGTAGGCGAAGTTGCTGCCCTTATTAAAAACCAGTCATTGTTTCTAATAGCCAGGGGTTTAATTCGCCTCTTTGTGAGACTTGATTAAGTAAATCACCAGTACTTAAGAGCGTGTCAGACAAGCAGGGTTATCTGAATGCTTATGTCTTCACGCTGTGTGGTGAGACCGCACATCTTTGCTTGCTGTCTGAGAGCTGCTAAGCTCACACAGGTGTCCAGCAGGCACAGCACGAAGGTGGTAAGTGGGGGCAGGTGGTTTCAGATGAGAAATGTATAGTAAAAACACAGGACTGTGCTGCACTAAGGAAGCCTTATTTTTTCCAGATCTCTTTTTGAAGAAGTGTTAGAGATGCTGCAGTGGTTCAAATAAATTGTTAACATGGATGCAGGAGAAAACCCTGAGAATTTAGTTACGGGTGTGAATGTCTTGGACTTGAATCCTTCTCCCTCTTCACCTCTCGCTCCAAGAAGTGGGGTCATGTCAAAGCAGCAGCCTCTCTTTCCCTTTTCCATATCACGTGGCAGTGCGTGTTGTGGATAGCGAAACAATGCTGTGCTCACACTCGGCTGGAGAAGGGCATATGTGGCTGGTTTGTCCCAGAAGTTGGTAACTGAATGTGGGTAGGAGAAGAAATGAGGCAATAGCATTTGTAGTATAAACACACAAATGTCTCTCTAGCTTCTGGGGGGACGAGAAAACTGGTAACAAAGTAGAACTGAAAAGAATGAGGTGTATCTGACCCATTCCTAGCACTGCCCTTTCCATAAGACACAGTCCTGCATACTTCAGTGCTTTTTTCTCTGGGCATAGGATTATTTCTGATATTTCAGAATTAAGTACTTCCAAGTCAGATCTGCAGCTGAGTGCATGCATTAAAAACAAAATACATCATTTCACAGATGTCAGACAACTTTTAGTGGCTTCAGAACATGGTTTTATAGTTTAAAAAGGGGGGAGGGGGTGTTGAAGAGGAATGGCAGGAGGTAAATGCACATTTCAGTTGGTACATTTTGAAACAGATGAGCTCATTTTAGGTAATAATGTAAGGAAATATATTAAGTATTGTAAAGCAGGAAAGGTAAAGAGAAAGGATGCCATTTTTACTAGCTTTTCTGTTTCTTTAAGCACATAAAATAATTAGCTTAAATACATCATTTCAAGGCTTAAGAAGCTTTTGTGTAGAAATGCATAATAGAGGCTGTTACTGTATCCTGATGTGAGAAAAAAACCTTTACTTTCATTGCAGTAGTTGAAAAGATACTGCCCTTCAAAAGGCGGTAACATTTCACTGTTTTTGTTTGTTTTATTTTGAACTGCAATAAATCCTTAGCATAGCTGATTCTTTCCTGAGTGGTATATCAACATCAAGTCACTTGCTTCCGCCAGCTTTCCTAGGGGTCAGCAAAACCATTTCATGTTCTGCAGGTACGTAATGTGCATTCACGGCGTAAATGGAACATTGTGTACAAACACTAAATTTACATAGAAAATAGGATTAATGCTCTGTAATCTTTGCTATGCAGATTGCTCTTTCAGTAAAATGCTACCCGGAATTCATTAAACCTATCTGCTACTGTGCTGTGCTGCTTCGTGTACAGTTTCTTCTTGGTTTTAAACTCTAATTTGACAAAGGGCATTTCTTGGTGATTCGTTCCATCAAGCTGCTGCTGCTCATACGCAGAGCGACTGCTGACTTGAAGTTTGGTATGTACTAGCCATGATTTCCTAGCACAGCGTTCTGCACCTGTACCAGAGGCTACCCAAGCAGAAGACCAAACATCTCGTGGTGTTGCTCAGCTAACCACCAGCAAAGAGAGTGGGCTACGGGACAGCGATGTTCCAGTAGTGCTCCCTCCAGGCAAGAGTCCATGGGAAATGGCAGCAAGGTATATAAGGAAAATAGCTGACTTAAATCATGGCATTATGTATCTTGACCTCAGTAAGAGGACTCCTGCCTTGTTGTAGTAAATTATGTAAATTATTACTCACTGAATTAAGGCCTTATGTATTTCATTTTCACCTATTCAGTTCTTTTTCTGAGTAATACAAACTGATGGATTGAAAAATAGTTTTTATTGGGGGGAAAAAAAAGAGTAAATGGTGTCGCACATCACTTAGAGTTGTTCTGTGTCTAATGAATATGTAACAGTTCTATTTTCTACTTGAAAATACAAAAAATGTCAGAATAGAATTAGTGTTATCTTGTAAAATTGTGTTTATCTAGGAAATGTATTTATTTCTCTAGAGAGTGCTATTAAAATCTGTGTAGAATGGATAAACCTATTCGTTGAGTGTTGGGGATTTTTTTCCAGAGCTAGGAACGTGTAACTTCTGTTGAACTGTACAGTTTCCCTTTACCAGTTTTGTCAGTTCTCTGCTTCGTTGCAGATGTTGGTTATTTCTGGAAAGAAGAGCACGTGCATACAACCTGAGCTGGTCTGTAGCCATTCCTTCAGTGGAAACAGAGGACACATCCCACTTTCCACCTCCCCTTTGCTAAAGGAGCTCACTCCATCAGTTCTGCTCTTGGATTACAAAGCCTGTATTTCGAGCCCTTCCATCACTTCTTGAAATTTCCGCAGTTTTCCACAACTGGCATCCACACTAGATGTGGTTCAGAGAGTTCCTCTGGCTCTCCCTTCTGGTTCTCTGAGCTTGTTTAGTTTGGAAAAATATGAGGGAATGCATGACAGCATCCGTTTTGTTACAGGCACAGACTCTCTGCTTTGTGGATGTTCCCATGTAAGTTGAAGCTGGCCCAGGGAGAGAGCATTCCAGGGCTGCCTGTCTCATGGCGTGCCTTCCTCATCACCCTGCGTAGGAAATGCACAGCCCTTCTCTCGTCGCTTCAGGAACATGTGTGCATGCTTATTTTTCTTCAAAGTTGGAAAGCCTTCCCCGAGCCCTTCTGCTCCTTGGTATCATTTATCTCTCCTTGCAACAATCTGCTGCTTTCATAACTGGCCCAAGGCTACGAAGCAAACTCGCAGCTTAGGGATGCTGCTGACTGGAGTCCTGAGGAAGGAAAAAATTGGCCAGGAGCAAGCAGCTAATTGTTGAGTGGGAGAAACAACTGGGAGTTCTTGGTAAATCAAGAAAAATGGCTAGTGTCTGAAAACACTGGTGTGGTACAAGGCTGGAATAATGTGCTTTGGCTTTTTGAGGAGATTTTATAGCACTTAGCTGTGTTCTTTCTCAACAGTGTTACAGAAGTGTCAGGAAAGTGGATTTATTGGGACCAGGTCAAGTCCAATTGCACGTTTTGGGAAGCTCAGTTGGTACATGTATTTACATGATCATTTGTTTAGTCTCTGACTAAGTGTTTATAAATGTGTAGATAAAATGCAGTAGGTAACCAGCAAAGCTGAAACTCAGGCTTACTCTTGCACTTCTTGCAGTGCACTTACCAAGACCTCAGCTCTGCAGGAGAGACTGGAAGTACCCTCAGGGCTCCTTCTGATGGCGCACGCAGTACTTGCTGAGGATGCCGTGGCTGTTTTAAGGAAGAGGGTGACTGGGGGAATGAAATCTTCAGCTTTGAAGGTAGTGTGTTTAATTCTTCAGAGAGGAAAATGGTTTTTTTTTGGTGTTCACTTAAGAATAAGGTCAAGCCAGTAACTCTTTAATTATACATAAGCCAAACAGCGTGCTTCCTCTTCCATGCTGGAGATTTACTTGACCCAGGGAGAGCACCTCTTCGAATTAGCCCAATTTCTCTATGTTAGAATCTGTTTTAAATACATTACAATACTATTTCTATGCAAGTCAATCTATCGGCCTCTGATCAACTGAGAGAGGAGTTACTGAACCTAAAATGCGTGTCGTGGTGCATGACTGCAGAGACTCGGTTCTTGCCTCCAAAACATGTGCTCTGTACCGATTGCAGCAGAAGCATCGGACCTGATGATCTGAAAGGTAAATAAGGGAGCTCAAACCAAGCGCAGCTGTTTTCGTTATTTTGATGAATATGGAAAGCCTTAACAAGAAAGCGAATATCAAAGAATGATCTGAAAGAGGGAAGAAATATTTGTCTTTTGAAACCTTTGCTTGGAGAAATAAACCCGTCGGTAATCTCTCAGGGGTAGCAGGGAGCTTTTCCAAAGCGTGGGTTAATGTGGATTGAGAGGGGAGGATTCGTAGGCGTGCTGCTGAATACCCTGGTCATTTGGCTCCACGAACTGCTGATCTGTGGCTCGACCGCCAGCGAAGGCGTTGTTCCCAACTGGGGTCCTGTTGAGTCACAAGTGCTTAATTCGAGTTTCATGTTTCTGTCACGCCGGGGTGGTCAGTGTGTTGGCAGGTCTGTCAAGGTTACAGGCTGATGGAGCAGAGCTTGAAAGCTGCCACACAGCTGGCTGAGTGTAGGTGATCAAAATTAACTCTGCGGGAAGGATGCATCTTATCAAAGGGCACAAGATGTGCTAGGCATAAGAGTACACGCAAAAAAAATGTGTGAGGAGAAGGGAAGATTTATTTTTTTGCTGTAAAAACCTATCATATTAGGAGTTATCTGGCTTTGGTTGATCACACTTGCACATCTGCACAATCTGTTGCAGGCTGAAGTCAGAAGGAAACGAGAAACTGCAAGCTCACACAAGTTCTCCGGGTCAAAACTGTGATGTTTAATTGAAGAACTGTCAGTGTCATAAGCATGAATCATAGACGGGCTCTTCTGAGTATTACTTAATGCTCTGCAGCTCATCTTCTTTCATCCGTTTGCCCAGGTACGTGTCAGAAAGGGCAAGCCATGGAAATGAAGATATTATGCTTTAATTTAAGAAGCAAACTCTATCGTCAGGACTGTTGACTCCTGGTCACAAGGGTGCCAAGCTTTGCTTTAAAGCAATTGTTGAGGCGTTTAGTTCACTTAGAATAGATTTGGGCATGTGGATGTGGAACAGCATTGACGTGGAACAGTAGCGTTCCTCCACAGACAATGGCAGTATCCACAGCAGTCAGTAAGTTTTACTTCTCCATGTGTTTCCAAGTTTAAATAAAATAAGCCAACCGAACAAAACAACAACAACAAACTAGGTATATCATAAGGACAGGAAATAAATTCCAGGGTGATGTTTAAAGGTGTGAGGTCCAACAGAAACTAAGCTCGACAGCTCACTTTGTTGAGCTGAGATTTGCAGCAAGCCACTTGGCTTCTGGCTCTTGTCACCAAGCTGAAATGTTACTTACAATGTAATTTGGGATTCACATACACATGCTAATTGGAAATGTATGCTGTTGTCTTAGGACAGGAGAAGGGACTTTTGTTTGTTTGTTTACAAGTAGTTTAAGAAATTTCTGACTAGTTTATAGTTCAGCATTGTGTGCTTAAAAAAAAAAAGTTGAACTTATCATTGTCTCCCACTTGCTTATATGTGGTTATAAGGACGGAATGCAGGAAAGTTATCCCATTGGTGGTAGTTCAAAATGAGTTCAAAAAAGAAAGTCCAGTGCCCCCAGGGAAGTCTTCCCAGCAGCAGGCGGATCTCTGCAGCTTACTGGTTGGAGTTACTTTAAATCAGCCTATCCTTAGGCTTTGCTGGTTGGAAGTAAATGTTATCTGCAATCCTGTTTAACTTAGAACTGTAAAGCGTAATTGAGGATGTTATTTCAAAGCACATTGCTTTCTGAAGCTCCATTTCAGAGAAGGATTTTGCAGTTTAACAAGAATTCTTCTGATGCAGTGAACCCTGCCCTGTCTTGTTTTCATTAGAGGTAAAGCTTAAATGGAAGGGCTCTGGCATTCTTTAAAATGTTTCAGCTAAATATCCTTTAATATTTCTGTGGTCCAAATGCAGATGAAACTTAAGTCTGTCTTGTATTATTTTCTTTAAAGAAGGAACTTGTGAAGAAATTATTCCATAAGCAATTCCTCCTTGCCTGTCCTCTTGAAGGAGTACAGGCATAATAAGCTGTTCTTCTGTAATGTGACGTGTATCACACCTCTTCCTTGGGGATATGAACAGAGTTTGCAAATGCTAAGTAAGGATGTCACCCAGTGAGGTGGTAAGGCGTCAGCAGATTTTTCCTGGGAAGAAATGAGTTAGGAGGTGGCTGGCAGTGACACCAGTCATTGGGGTAATTCTCCTGTGCTCCATCCCAGTTATACCACATGCAGCTCACGTGATGAGATGAGACTTTCTGGTAGAGAACATTCATTTGTTTTTATTTTTTTTTTACACTAAGATTGGAACATAGCTAGGCTGAGGGTTTTTTTCTTGTCCCTTCGTAGATGCTCAGAAAGTGGAGATGCTGACCTGTCAATTGCACCTGACAGTGCTGTTAGAGAAAGGCTCTTCTTTGCTGCCTTTTCTACCTTATCCTGGCCTAGTTTCCTCACAGCAGCTGCACAGCATGGCACCAGCAGTGCAATTCAAATCTAAATTTATGAATGTCTGTTAAAGTGTGAGTTGCACTCCTATGCACTGCTTGTTCTCAAACATGTTAAAGCAGTTAGAAAATAAAGGAGCTGATGGAAGGAAGGCACAGTAATGTAATAATAGTGGAAAGCACATTTTCCCTTCTAGTCATCTAAGAAAAAATGTGTTAAAAGATTCTGAAAGAGTGCTGAAAGGTTGATGCTACGGTACATGGCTTGGAAATTTTAGAGGGGAAATGTTTGTCCATGGAGACATTGCCTACTTCTCAGGACAGTTGGTGAGTGCAGGTAGACCAACGAAACCTAATCCCTCCTGTGTTCCTTGTGTGTCCGGACCTGTGGATGTAACTGTCAGTAACCCAGGATGTAAAGACAATGAAGGACTTCAAGTCATCGAGGGAAAAAGCTTTGAGTGCTTCTGAAAATCCCAACCATTGACCATCACAATCCCTTTCCTACCTGTTCCCGTGCAGTAGCTACAGCTCACCTGTGCTGTGAGGGATTCTCTCTCACCCTTGCTGCTATGAATTCTGCAGGAGGGCCCCAGCCCGGAGCAAGTTTCCTCATGACCTCTCTTGTAGCGTTGTTATTTCCCTAACTCAGCACTTTCTGTTTATAACAGCTCACAGCTCTCTAGCTCTCCCCTTCTCCCTGCTCTATGGTTTTCATGCACAGTTGTTTTTCCCCTTGGCACTATGTTTTGCCTTTTGTTGTTGCTGTGAGGGCCGTAACAGCTGGATTTCCCTTTGCCTGTGTCTTTTCACCTTAATGAGCACCACTCTCCATAGATTTTGCTGTTCAATAGAGGTAATTTGCAGGTATTCTCCGGCCTTTTCTTAAATTATGCTGTCCTTAGCTACATTGTTGTTGTTAATATTTATTGCCTTTTTTTTTTTTTTTTTTTTTTCCTCCCCTTCACGGTAGCCTTCAAAAAGAAGAAAAACAGGGCTTTGTCGTGGCAGGCATTGCACAAAGGGGGAGAGAGAGAATGAGAGTTTGTGTTGAGTAAGCTGGAACTTGACTCCCAGAGGGTCAAAGGATGGGAGGAAAGCGGTGGAGTTGCACTGGTTGTAGTGCCTAGGAAATGTCCCGACACCTGACTGTGCCTTAGGCACCGTGTGCTGATGCACAGCACTGCAGTCCTCGAAGAGTTAAAGTAGTAATAATGTATGTTGGAGAGGAAAATGCATTCTCAGAGATGTCTTGCAGGGTGCAATCATATATGTGGGAAAATAAGAAAATGAAGACAAGGCAACATTTCAAAAGTGATTTTTTCCCCCCTGGTTCTTTATTACTGTCTCAGTATCCATTCTTCACTTTCTGTCTCGCATTACCTGTGATCGCTGTGTGGGTGAGAGCCTGCTGTGCACCAGGATCCCAAAGCACTTGATGCTGAGTGATCTCAGACCAAGAACATGGTCCCTGCTCCACAGAGCTCGCGGTGTCCCAGCAGTACTGGTCAATAGTTGGGCATCCGAATAGGATGAGCCTTTGGGGTAGGTAGGAGTGGGAAGAGCTCACAGCAGGAAGGTCATGGAAAGGGACTGCAGGATTTAGATGGGTATGGGAGGGCTGTTTCTTGAGGATATTACTTACAAAGTCGTGCACCAGACAGATGTGGCCTTGCTGTCTGTAAGAACAAACAAGAAGGCAACCAGCTAGCAGTCACTAGTGCCTTGCAGGGAGGTGGTGGTGGGCAAGAGGGGAGGAACTAGTGGGAAGGGTTTGTGAGTGGGAAATGCTGAACTCCGTTTTTTTCTGTGATGCACTACTGGGCTGTGATGTTGCTTGAATAAAGGAGATAGATTTGTCTGTCTAGTTTAGACCTGAGTCATCAAGAGAAAAGATTGAACTATTTGTGCTTTTTGCAGACAGGATTGATCAGAGATAAAACATTTGGAGACATAGGGGACCACTAACAGCACCTCGTGGTGACCCTCTCTTCACTTTTCCTTCCTTCCAGACATGGAGAGATGAGCATCCTCCCAAAAACATACTGAGGAGCAATTAAAGATTTAAAACCGAACTAGAAATATTGTTGTCCCCTACTTTCTTCTTGGGTTCTTCATTTGTTTAAATTCGTTTGTTTTCAGTTCTTCCTTGCACACTTACTTTTTCCAGGGCTTCCTGTTGCCTTTTAAATGCTGTAGCTTCTGAAAACTTCTCTTTCCTTCCCTCGTGTCTCCTAGCTGCAATCTCTCCAGCACCTACCTCTTTCCGGTCTCACTTTTATTTCTTTGAACCACTTCCTGAGAGTTTTGCCTGTACCTTTTCCCTACTTGCAGATGGGGGATGGTGGGGGGGAGTTTTCTTTAAGAGAAAGAAATCTCTGTGGGCAGGCACCTTAACTCTCTGAGCAGTGCAGGAAGCTGAATTTTTGTTTGTGAGGTTTCTTAGCCCAACTGATAGAAGGCAATTTGCCATTTAAGGGTGATACGAAGAGCTGTAGTCTTAAATTTTGAGTTAGAGATGTCAGCAGCCGTTACCAGGGAAACTTCTAAAATTACCCTGGCAATGTCTCCTCTCAAATACTACATCAAATCTTCGGGAAATGGCACCAAGTGAACAGGCATAGATTGAGGAAGCATCTCTGTGTAAGAGTCCTGGATGCTGAATGTACAAGTAAAATAACCCCCCCTAAAACTTGAAGAAGATACAGGGTTTCTAGTTCTGCAGTCCTAAATCAGGAAAATAGCATGAAAGAAATAAAAAGTATTGATTTTGTAAAATTTCAGTGAGGCAATAGCTTTAATAGGAATATCCTTGGTAACCTCCATTTTAGGTTTTATGTTTTTTGTTTTTAAATACTAAGGAAAGAACAGTTGCTTTCCTCTGGAGCTGCTTCCAACAGCTAATTCACAAGAATTGTAACTCATGACTAGGAACTAACATGTGAAGAAGTGCTGTACTTGCCCAACCCCTAAGCCTCCAAACCAGGTAAGAGTATAGAAATGTGTTCGTGCATATCTCAATGCATGCTGGTCAGAAAGAAAGAATATTTAGGGTTAGAACAAATTTCAGAGACCTGTAAAACAGAGTTCCAATTGTGCTGGAATAGGCTCCCTACCTGAACACATTTACCACCTTCTCTGCCTTAGTACTTATTTTGTTATTGTCTTTGATCATACAAGTCTGTGCTATAAAATATGGGCTTTGCTGAGGAAAAACATGTGTATTCTATGTTATTAACTAAAATAAATGTTTGTATATAAGGCAGCTTTGCTTTCAAAATGCATTGCCTGGCCAGGTAAGCCACGCATATTTATTATCCGGTAACAAAAGTTGTTGGTTCAACCTCTTGATTCAATAACATTTGTGGAAAGTAAATGTAAATTTTAATACATGTTTAAAACATGTCTTTTTGCGTGGTGCTGACTGCAGCATGTTGGTGTGTTAACAGGCTAACTTTTACCGCTTTTGTGGAAGTGCTGTAAGACCATAATCCAACCCTCTGAGGGAAGTACACGGGAAGATGCCTTGCATGCATCTACTGACAGAAAATTGGCCTCCATCAGAACCTGGGAGTGCGCTGCTGTGGGGAGCTGATTGCTCTGCTGAAATCAAACCATAAAGAATGCAGGTAATTAATCACCATATGATTAATCAAAAGTGCTGGATGCTATGCATGGAACAAAAAATGCCTTAAGTAGCAAATTCCTCTGGGGTTGTGAGGAGGTTACGCTAGCTGTTGCAATGAGGGGAGCAGTGACACAGCTGGTTCAGAGAGGTGGATGGTCGCTCTAACTTACCATACTGAAGTAGGACTAGAACAACCTCTATTTTAATTTCACCTCCACACAGTTTTGTTCCTTTTGGTTTCAGTATGACAGGATCTGCTGGCAGAGAGCATGCATGCAAGCCTAGTCCTGCAAAGGTGGCAGGAGGAAGGCTCTGGAGGTGAGTGGTGGGGCACAGCGAGTGCAGCCTTGGATTGGCAGTAGGAGCTGATTCCAGGGGTATGAGGTGACCTTCTGGTATTGTTTCTTTGTGCTTGCTGTTGTTTCACCTGGAATGCTTTTATTTTTGAAGTGAGAAGCTCCCTGAAAACTTCAGCATTTTAAGTCATGTACATGCTGAAGGGGTGTTCTAGTCCTGTTTTCCTGCAGCAGCCAGCTACTAATTATACACTAACTCCATTCCTGAGGAGCAGAGCTGACAGATCAACAATTTGAAAAGCTGTGGGGACATTTAGTGAGAAATAGAGCAGCTTGTCATTGCTGTGAACTCACCAAAGGCTGCCATGCTGACAGCTGGTAGAAAAGGGACAGGGCAGCCACCCGTTTTTGGCAACCCAGTTGTATGCAGTGGTTGCTGGATGGGCATAGGCAGAGCTGAACAGCAGTATGTGACCTGCTGATTTCATCACCTAACACTGCTTCATGTGTCTCCTTGCTTAGGTGTCGAGCAGGGGTGGTAAAAGTGGAGTGGTCCTTTCCCTCTGAAAAGCAAAGCTGCACATCAGGGAGAAGCAAGGAATGTTTTCTCATAGCTCCCAAATAAGCAGGAGATGTAGGGATGTTCAGCATCACGTGCATTTTCCTCACACATAAACTATATTTTAGGCATAGCTATTTGCAGTACTCTGGTGTAGACAATAAACACACAAAACTTGCAGCTCTTAATTTAAATCTGACTTTTGCTCTTAAATCTTCACAAAGATGTGGAGAAGGACAGAAAAAATATGGGTGAGTTTATTATAAGATATTCCTGTTTCTTTCGGGTAATGTTTAATGATCAGTCAGTGACTGAGTTTACATAATGTTAAATATTTATTTTTCCTCTGTAGAGCTGAATGGGGAAATGTGCTCACATTCCTGCCAGATAACTAATTGGGTAACTGTGGATGCTTAGGGTATTTTTGAAGCAGCAGTTTTATCCACGGTGCTTGTCTCATTAAGGATTTTACTGTTTGTATTCCAGAAGTCATGAATTCTCCAGCTGGGGCCAGGGCTTTGATAAATTATCATTCTGTGTGCTTGCATGGTAACTTTATTACCTCCGAGTTATAAAAAAATGTCATTTTGCATTTTCTTTACACCTTTACAGCACAAATTTTGGTTCATTTTTAGTGTTTGCAAAATCATGATGCTGTTGCAGTTGGTGGGTTCCTACCGGTTGGTCTGGCTGCAGGAACAAGGCTGCAAATCTGTGAGATGTGTGTGATTTCTTACTCCTCTGTTTCTTTAACTCCTGTGCTCAGATTTCTGGTGGGAGAGCTTTCTTATCTCTGTGGTTGCTGTGTTTGAGTTACGACCCTTCTTCTGCCAGACACAAATTTGCCTTGGCTCGTTTCAAGGGAAATGAAACTCAGGTGGTGATGGGCAGCCCTGGGAATCTGTTTTAACTTTTCTTGGACTGTTCTGACCCCAGCTCCAGTCCCCACTTCCCACCTCAGCTGTGCCTGGGATGCTCTGGGGAACACCTCTCATCTTGGCTGGGCTAAATTCTGCCCCACGGTCCCCTCAGCCACTGAGGGCAAAAAATCAGCTTTTGAGGTGGTGCTGTTCTTCAGGGAAGGTGGATTCAGCCTGTGGTAGCTGATCCTGCCCAAGTTCTATTTAAGGCACTTTCCCTGTCCCGTCTGGACTTCCCCCTCCAGGGGACCAGGATTCCCTTCCAAGCTTCTTCGATCCACTCGCCCTACCCTGAATCATGATGCTGGGAGCTTCATTTGTTTTGTTGTTTTCTGCACTCTGCTTTATTTTTTATGGGAATAGCTCCCCTCAAGAACTCTCTTCTCACAGCAGAGCTGTGATATCAGCCCCACAGAAAGGGGCTGAGGTTGCATGAGGTGGTGAGAAAAGCTCAGTGAATGGGCTGCATGGGATTCTCCTCCTCCAAAGAGCTTTGTCATCTGTTTATTCTGTCCCTGCTTCATTTTGAAATACCTTAATTCTTTCTTCAGCTTTCCGGTGGAAAATAATATTCAGATAGCATACAAGTGCTAAATCTCACACTCATCTCCAGAAAGGCCCGAGATACTGAAATACTGAGCTCTTCAGGGGAGATTTATTAGAACTGAACTGTGTGTTGTTCTGATGTTGTTCCCCTTATTGATGTTATTTCTCTTATAACATATTCTGATGTTGTTCCACTGTTTGCTGAACATTGTTGCCTAGCCTAAATATCACATTAAAATTGAAGCTAGTGTTGAACCTTTAAAAGAATTTTAAATGCAGAAAAATGCACATATGGCATGTTTTTGTCATGCTTTTGTATGTTTGATTGGTTAATCATAATTGTTTGCTTAGTGGTTCTTTTTCTTGGTACATTAACATTTCCATGCGAAGCACCCTAAAGAGGCTTCATAGCCAAAATATTTGAAGTCACAAAAGGTCAAAGCTGCTGTTGTAACAGCTCAGTTTGGCGTTACATGAATGAAATCTGCAGTTAGTCATTTCTAAGGTCACGGTGTGGCAGGTTTACTTATCTATTTGTAGCCCGTGAGCAGTCTATTTAATGACTGCTGCTCTTGCATGGAAGAAAACAAAGAACTCAAGCCAGATCCTTTGCCACTTTCATCCTTAAAACATTTAATATTTATGTTATCAAAGTGAAAACTTCCTTAAGGTAATGACAACTGGAATCATTCAAAACACTCCTGCAAGAGGGAGGCTGTCAAAGTGCCGGTCTGCTTTCAAGTACCGCTTGCTTCCTGCCTGCCCACCTCCCTCCTTCTCTCTTGGTTTAGCTTCTCTTAGCTTTTAACTCATGTAGAACTCTCTCATGACTCAGGAAGGTTTTTTACAAATTACTTTTTATGAAACAAAGGTTATTTGTAGGGTGGAGATTATATATATATATTTATTTTTTCTGCAGCTGAAGGATTGTTGTTTATCTGAGCTAGAGAAATACTCCGCACTGTCTCAGCCTTAAGAGCAAGAATATTCCTTTATAACTTCTTCCTCTTAGATGTACGGTAGCTTGTGTCCATCCACTTTCATATTTGTCTATGAAATACAGCAGCAAAGGAGGCTCAAATATCTAACTAAACCAAATCATTTGTTGTTGCTTCGATTAATTTCTTAGATCATACTTGGTGTGGTAAGATACATGTACAGGAAATCCAGCCTCAGTGTATTCTGTTTCAGCATAATCTATTGAATCAATAGTTTCTATAAATAGCTTTGAAGCTAAAGTGCACATTCATGGATCTACTGCTGTTAGCCAGTGTTTTTCCAATACCTGAATTATGAAATGGGTCTCACTTACCATGTTTTTTTGAGTAGATTTACTGATGCTGGTGAAAGGGCTTACAAGAAAGTCATGAGCTCTTTCTGTGGAGGGTTCTTTTTTTGTCTTCAACTGTTACATAAATTGTCTGAGCTCGAGTAGTCAGTTCATTTGGATAGAGTCAGGTGAGTTCCTGTTGATTTATGGATCTAAATGTAATGTTAACTTTCTGTTCATGGAACTGGCAGATTTATATGCATAGGTGAATAGATGTAGATGCATGCCTGAAAATGAACCACTGATAGATTAACATAATGATGCATGCTGGGGAAAGAAATATAAAGAAAGTCATAGGAACCCCTTAACAAAACATTTAAGGGCAGAGTTCAAAACTGTCATCTGCTCTGCCATGGTGTCCTGTTGCAAACAAGGCCAGATTTACAGTAATTAATACAATAACACAGCTGCAAAAGAGCTCAAGGTGTAATGTGATAATTTTTACTGTTTAAATGAACAAGAGAAATGATAGCTTTGTTTTAACTTGTGAATACCTTTTTTTTTTTTTTTAAAAAAAAAAAAAAAAATCAAAACAAGGATTTAAATCCTTAAAGTAAATGGGTATGATGACAAAGGTCATGATAAATTAGAGGGAGAGTCCAACACACCGAAATGTTCAACACAACAGGTTCTGGCATGTTTGCACAGCCTGGGTAGTAAATGGTATTTCAACTCCTGCAGTCACACTGCTGGATCTCTTAAGGGTACAACCAAAACCAATGGAGAGAGGTAACATGTTTTTGAGATTTTAGAACAATGGAAATAGAAATAGATGAGATATGAGGCCTGACAGCTTGCCAGCTTTCTTCCCTATATCAGCTTGTTAATCCCCAGTCTCTAGAATTTCATGTAGAAACAAACAAAACCAACAAAAACTGAAGAGCTCCACTGTTTTTTTTTTTTTTTATAGTTAAGAAATGCACATTTAGACAAAATGTGTCATGAGATGCTCTGACAATTTTTTTGGCGATAGGTGGGTTGTTCCTATGCAGAAGGCTGGAAGCCCAAGAACAGAATGGGACCCTCTGACTTTAGCGAGGCACTTGTACTTATTATCTAATGCCTGAAATCTAAGTTGCAATGATTATACTCTGCAAAATAGAAGGTGCACTGTAAAATCTCTGAATCGTGCTATTTCCAGGGAACCTAACATCTAGTCTAGTTCCACCACCATAACACCTGTGTCCTAAAGCAAGTACGTTTCCTAAATGTAAGTTTTCATTCCTGTTTCCTAGAATATTCCCCACTTAAGATGCCTGCTGTTTTATGAAAAAAAAAATCTTGTTTTATTCTGTATTGTTTTTGGAAAAGGTAATACATAGACTAGATTAAATCCACTTTTTCCTCCTTTTCATTTTTAATGCTTGGTTAGGGCACATGAAAACCTCTGTACTGTTGCTTAAGGGGCTTATCTCTTTTTAAAGAGGTCAGAAAGTAGTATCTCTTTCCGTTCAAACGTTAGAACTTATTTTTGTGTCCTGTATATATTATCTTAAATAATGGCGCACGTTTTTCATTTGGTTTTCTTGACTTGTGCTCTTCCTGAAGCCAATATTCTGTACTGTGTATTACTCTGTAATCTTCTTAATGTCATGATTTCACTTACACTGTAAATAGAAGTCTGTTTTTATTTTTTATTTTTTGTAATTAATGACTTTGTTATTGCAAGAAGATTTATTTATTTTATTTAACTTCTCTTATACATAGACATCAAACACCCCATCTTTAGCCTCGAGCTAACCCACATAATATGTTTACAGGTCTGCCTCTTATTGAAGACAAAGTTGAGTCTTTTGTGGAAGAAGTTGCATTTTAGACCTCATACTAAGAAGAAAGATTCTTTTGAAAGTGGAAATCAGGTAGCTGAGCAACAGTGTTTGCCCAAGCCAACATCTCTGAGGAAGTATGACTTTTCCTCTCCCATTACTCTCATTCAGGAGTTAGTTCTCAATTGAAATGTATGGACCAGTAATCTGCTACCTCTCTTCTTATAAGCATAGGAGAGAGTAAGAGGCAGAGCTCACAAATGAACAGAAGGAGTGCAGAGGGAATCGGCAATTGTCTCCTGGGAGAAGAAGGAAAGACATGAAAGGGACTGCAGTAAAGCAAAAGGTAATAATAGCAATGATCCCTAAAAGGAACAGATTTTTATTTTTTATTTTTGTATTAAGTTGTACTGAATGCAAGAAAACAACATCTGAAAAATTATCATCCGTATGTGTTTATAATCAAGAGAGTATCTCTGAAGAGAAGTTTATATTTGACTTTCACTCCCTGTGTCAATCTTTTCTTAACGAGAGAGCAGCATTTTCTGCTGCTGGCAAATGAGCCTGCAGCATCTTCAGTTCTTACTGTGGCACATGGACTTGCATCAAAGACAGAATATGACTCATTGGTAGAATAACCTAGCTAGGCTATTTAATAAGAAATACCCATAGTCTTTGCCCTAAGCAGACTTTTTTTTTTTTTTTTTTTTTTTCTTTAGCTACATTTAAAGCAATCAAGAATGTCTCTTAATTGAGGTGAGAAAACATGAAAGTAATTCCAACTTTATTCCAAAACCACTTATTGATAGGCTTTAATTGATAGCTTTAGCAAGATGGGAAACCCCTCCTTATTACCTTTTTACCAGAAATCAGTACAGTTTCAGGAAGTACAATTTTTAGTTCTGTGCCTACTCTAAGGAAAAGCTGTCTGTGGTTTTCTTTTGGATCAGCCATATAGTTGTTTGAAATACATGCATTATTCAGTATATTGATACTAATTTTGTTAGAGGTGCCCTATCTTTTTTGCATTATTATTAAAAAGGAATTATCCCCAAACCTTCATTATACTGAAAAAACAGAAACAGAGAGATGTTGTACACTGGGGTAACCATACTCTTCTGTGACCCTATCTTCCCCTTTACAAAAGCAAGCTTAAGTTGGTTAGAACTGCCTTTGATTGCTCATCTTCTGTAGTCATTACTTCCTGCATACACATAACAGAAGAAAAGTCTTGTGCCAAAGAAGATTAATGAAAATCTACATTACACTTCATTCAGAGCATCTGCCTGCTTTGGAAGTCATGCACTGGCACACATACTAATTAGAGCAGAACAAAATGTGCCTTTTTTTTTTTTTTTTTTTTTCCTTTTGGGGAGGAAATTGAAAACCAAGAAGCTATTTTCTCCCTAATTTTTTTAAATGGTCACACCAGCTGTGCACATTAAATACCTTATATGCAATGTGCATTAAGACTGCTGCAGGGGTTAACATAATAATTCTACTTTCTCAGAAGAAGCACACTATAGCAATCATTCTCAAAAGGGGAGAATTCTATTTTTTTTACAAGTGAATAAGTCAAAACTATCACCACGAATATATATCTGCACCCTGGAAGGACCCACTGATGCTCCTGCACATAGTACTATGTACTAGCTGCTGAATAAGGGGGGAAACAGATGGTATATTATGACTAAATTTTACAGTGGGAATAAAACACAGGTAATGATACACCTGTTAACAGAGAGCACTGTTGAGGAATTTCCTGAAACTGTGGAATTAAATGTACAGTACTATATGCTCATCCTAAACTGATTTCTGTGCCTCACTGCTGAAAGGTGGGGAGGAAGGCCAATGGGACTGATGGGAAAGCGAAGTTATTAGTCCAGTGAAGGTGTTGCTCTGGGTCAAACCCTCCCTGTCCCTGTGCAATCACTCATGGTGCCTGAGTCCTTCTCAGAAGCAGGGAGGATCAAAAACCTTGGTTATGTGCATGTCCTTGTGTCTTGTCTGCAGGGAAGGCAGCCCTGTGCCTCCTGGGCAGTGCCCTTGGCAGTGGGAAATCCCATTGCTACGGGGTAGGGTCGGATTTCTGGGGAAAAACAAAACCAAACAGCAGTATTTATGTGTGTACATATATATGTATATATATATATATGGAAAAGTATAACATAATGGCACTCCCAGGTATCTACTTCCATGAGGTGGATGTGCTTGAAAGAAATAAAACTTTACAGGGCTCTTCATCTAGCGTACTACATGGCAGAATAACATCCTTCAGTCTGTCAAATTTTTGCCATCAAAAGGCTGTGAAATGCAAAGAAATGTGTTCTTTATATATTATTCAGTGTAGCTTTCCAATTGTGTGCTTTGTAAATAGTATTTCTAAAGGTTTTGAAATGATGAGAAGATGGGCTGGGCAATTTTCATTAGAATACATTAGAATTTTCAGCAGAACTCAGAATAATACTCCAGTGGTATGGAAAAACAGTGAGTGGCCGAGGAACACAATCACCCAGTTTTTCTAAGTGTGTGGCTACAGGAAAAGACCCCTCAGTCAGTGAAATGTAGCCTGAGAGACAAATCTGAGTACATTAGCTATGTGACTCCCAATTTTGTATGCAAATTGGCTTCCCACACCCTCTCGGTATTAGTGCTTCACTGACAAGCAAAGAATGTGACTCTGTTTTCAGCTTTTAATCTGATGATGAGTCTCTGTGCTCACTGCTCCCAAACTTGTCACCGCTGTGGTGAGATCGATAGCACCGTAAGTGCTCCAAATCAGGAGGTGTTTAACATATATTAATTATAATTCCTTATTTTCTCCATTAGTATTTTTAAAGTAGCTCCCTAAGGGTTTGGGCTCCCTTTAGGGTTAGCTAGTTTTCATGGACTTTTTTTTTTCTTCCATAAATTTTGGGAATATTTGCTTAACATTTACTGTCTGGGGAAGTGCAGGGGGTGGAACAGAGAGTTATTGCTTTTCTCCAATTCTATTGGTCTTGGGGACCGCGAGGAGACATCCCTCATTACCCTTCAACAAACTGACCAAGAAGATTTTAGGTTGAAGAGATGTAACTGATTCCACCACAAAAATTCTTGACAGAGATCTCTATCTTTGGATCCAGGAAAAAAATGGATCCCGAAAATAAAACCTCGAGCGCAAGGATTGTGAATCTTACTGAAGTCTGAGAAAAAATTAATATCAATAATTACAAAGAGATTGTATGGGAGAGGAGTAAATGCCAGAAAATGAAAAAAGTAATTGAGGTAGAACAGATAATAACTCTGGCTTGAGAGCAGGTAAATATCCCCTTGCCCTGAGAATGTTTAGGTTGGAGATTAGATTTTTCTTAATGATTAAAAAACAGGTTTGCAAGTGGTTTTGTAATGGGAGTAGCGAGAGCAAATGACCCAACAGATGTTGAAATGGCTAATGATGAATTTACAATGGGAAGATTATGGCATTTCTCTTGCAAGTGCAGCCATCTTAGGCTCAGGGGTCGAAAAGAGCCCTTTCAGCCCTCAGTTTCCATCAGCTTTCAGCCTTTGGATTTCAAGCAAACGTCAAAAGCAAAGGTAAGTGCTGCAGGAGGCAGATGGCAAGTTTTGGTATTGTGGGATTTACAGAGTTAAGGTTCTGTCACAAACTGTCAGCTGCCCTACAGAAAAAGGAGAAAGAAAAAAAACTTTTTGACTATTTTTTTTTCTTCTTCTAGAAGTGCCAATGCAAGAAGCTTAAATTATGCTAAAACCATTTCTAACTTCCTGCGTTTATTTATTTTTTGTTTCCTCAGCTGCCATTGCCCTCCAATACAAATGATCTAGCCCCAGAAACCCTGCTGTTAACCAGCATAAAGTTCATGCAGGATGACAATATATCTAAGAAGAGAGACACATTCAGGTGCAAGTTCAGTGTTTCTTTTAATAGTGCTCAAGAGTCTGAAGAAAGAAGCTCCATTGAAACGGGCATCTTATTATCTCTGGCTGCTGTATTGATTGCATGGGCTTGCAGACAACTGTGGCTTCAGGATAAAAAATAAGATTTAGTTTTGTTTAGAAAGAGGCTCTTTTAGGATGGAGCGAGACTCCCTCCCTGCTCCCCCTGTGTGTTGTCATGAGACGTGATGAAGTGTATGGATACAAGCATATACACCGCCGAGTGAATGAAGTAGCCCCCCCTTAGATTCACACACCTTGGGACTGATCCTGAGCAAGAAAATCCTGTTTTGCTCAAACTGCCTCTTTGGACTATGCACTGTTTTTCAGCGTGCACTACTTACAATAAAAATGAGTAAGGAATTTGTGGCAATGGAACTGACAACCAGCCTTCTCTCAGAATCAGGAAACAGTATCCTATCACAGCAGGTACACCCTTCTGAGAGCATAACAGGACTTCAAACACCGATATTATCTTCTCTATTGAGCTTTCCCATTGCAGTGGGGAGAGGAATACAAATTCTTTGTAGTTTCAACATTTAAATACCACAAAAATGCCTGATAAGAAGCAAGCAGAGAAACTATTCAGTGGAACTAAGCCTGTCATGGACTGTAGATAATGTTAATAATGCATATTAGGTTGTTCTCTCGTCTCTGCCATCTTTTTATTTTGATGGCTATCAACAAATTCCTACTGCTTCATTGTGTCCTATAGTGAATTCCATGCTAAACTGGCTCAGTTTATTGCCTCTGATGTAATAAGGTGGCTTGAAATACTGCTGTATTTAAACTTTGATATTATGAATGTATAAAAAATGAATTCCTCTTAATTTTTTTTCCTTCTTCAGTTTCTTCTGGTGCTGGGGATGAGAGCAGACAGGTGCCGAGTTGGAGGTGATACAGGTCCTATTTCTCAATGGATGTTTTATCTTGCAAACCAAAGAGGCTTTGGTCAGCGGAGGTTTGGGCATCACAGGTTACGGAGGGTTGCTCATATTGAGCAGTGCCCACATCTGTGGCCACACTGCCAGAAACACACTTGATTTCAGAACAGCCCAAAGTTGTTGCGACAACTCAGGAACTAGTATGTTGGTTAACAGCTGCTCTGACGTGTCATGCAAAGACAGCCTTGAATTAGACAAATCTGAAGAACTTAGGGCTGTAAACCTGCAGGAGGCTGCTTAGGATAACAAGTAAATCCGGATTTAAATGTTTAAACTTTTAAGTATCTGAACTCTAATGCATAAATTTGAAGCCCTGGAAATATGTTTGTCAGTTCGCGTATGAAATAAGGTAGTGCAGTTATACCAGAGCGTTTCCTTTTCACCTTCAATGCAGTAAATCATGTCTTCTGTCAAAATTAATTTCCGTGCCTTTTAATGTGTTTGTTTAATTGTCTCAGCTATTGGTGCAAGGTCGTATACAATAGGTGTCCTCACTCAGAAGGGGTCAGTATGGAAGGTAAGTGCTCTTCTAGCTTCTGCGTAATACTCAAAGAATGCTTAAAAAAGGAAAACCTGCAGCATTTAGTAAAGTACATGGTTTTAACTTTGTGATAGCAGGAGTACCCCAGGCTTGCTTAGAAAATGCTGAGGGCATATCTGCAGAAATATTACCATAGATGCATCTTTGTGTTTCGTACGTAGGCAGTTGCCACTGGAGACAACTAGCTATGATAGTGCTCTTCACTGGGAACACAATGTTTGGATGAATCCTTAGTTTGTCTTCTGTCCTCTTGTGCATGCAGTGGGCTTAAATGAGAATGAGCTGATCTGGGCTGGGGCTAAGAGCAGCAGCATGGTCACAAGGGTAATTCCACTCCAGAAGGGGACATTGCCGTTCAACTTGAAGTTTGCCCTCAAATTCTCACATTTCTGAGTGAGTGAGTAAGAGAGCAGTGTATGCTTAAATTGTTATCTATGGGGGCTTTTTACCAGGCTGTTTAATGCTGTTGTAAGGCTTGAAACAGAGAGAGGATTTGTCACCCCATAGTGCAGTCAGATGAATGCAGGGACTGAAAAAGCCCAATCCCGTCTGGTCTAATAAAATGCTGCTTTGTCTGGAAGAAGGTGTAAAATCACTTCCTATTTATCCACATGCCTGCTGAGACTAAAATTAACTTAAAGAGGTGCTTAATGGCACCTACTAAGCCATCAGATTAATTAAACAGCCTTATAACGTGTACTTTCTGGGAAAGCACATATTCCTTTGTCTGCCGTGAACACTTATTACACTGTTTAAATGATATATAATAATAACTTTCCTACCACTGTTGACTTTCAAATTTATTTATTTATTTTTTTGGAAACAGCCCCCAGAACGTTATTGGCTATACATTTATCTATGCATATGAACGTGTATCTGTTCAGAAAACTAGAGCTGGCAAAAGAGCTCTTGCCTTCAGACACTGACATCTGAGGAAGCTGGGAAGTGCCCATTAATTTGGCCATTACAAATTTCATCCTAAATTTTGTCTCTTCTAAAGGGACTTGCAGGGATAAAGTAATAGAGGGGGGAAAAGGCTGACTTTTAGAGGAAATAGTAAGGGGTCTACTTACAACAACTTAAGCAAGGAGAAAAAAAAGGTCTAACCAAATGAAGTGGTAAAATGTTCTTAAAATAATTGATGACAATTAATACTGATTCTTTGCTTAGCATTTCATTTCTTTGATATGAAATTCCCTGACAATTTCATGGATACTAAGGAGTGCAATCTATTGATTCTGAGTGAAAAATGCTGTTCTGCTGGCACACCAGAGGAGCAGAGAACAATAGCCAGGTCTCACAATTCACAGTCCTGTGTTTACATTAACACTCTTTCCTCTTGCCGTAGTGAAATTGGTGCTGCTCTAAATGCATGAGAAAAAATAGATTTGTGGCAGGAAAGGAAAGCTCAGCAGAGTATTGTGCCAACATGGATGGACCAGGTAACAGTCTGCATTAGTACAGAAATGTATTCAGTATTCACCGTTTTAAAAGACAGATTTTAAATGGAAGAAACAAACTTCCTTTTTGTAAGGATATTAATTTTCTTTCTCTATTTAAATATGTATTTGTGAAATCTATATATATTTGAAAACTTATTTTTTTCTTTTATGGTAAAGATGATACATACGCATACTTACGTTTTCAGACTTTTTGTAGTATGAAACCCCTTGGTGCTTCCTTTTAGCTATTTCAGTGATGTTCCTGCCTGTAGATGTGACTGACAGCAGCCTGAGTGGTGCACGTACCTTTTGTCTCTGTGGTCACAGCTCTCCTAGCAACTTTTATCCTTTTTTCTGCTTCTTGCCTCCTGCAAGTAATCAAAAAGTCATTTTCCTTTATTTTTTTTTATTTTATTTTTTCTTTGAAAGTTATTTGCAACTAATGTTTTATTTTTGCACTCTATTCTTAAATGTACCACAATTTCCTTTGCAAGTAGTTTGACTAAAGACTGTAGGACTGGATCCCATAATTCCATTCTCTCATCCACGAACCAGTAGTGTATTCCTATCAAAGAGCACCACAGTCTTGTGTTGTTGATCTGAATTCAAAAAGGAAGTCCAGGCTAGCTTAAGAAATGCAGAATCACAAAGTGAGAAGGTCCAGTGCTGTCCATCTGCATGGGCACAATCATTTTCATAAAAAGATGATTTCAAGTCAGTATCAGATTACAAAAAGAAAACTTCAGCCAAAACAAGTATGCTCAGATGCTTGCTGGTGCCAACATAAGCAGCCCGGTTTCAGAAGTGGTGCCATGCCTTCCTAGAGATAACACAGCCGTCCCTACAAATGCTTGGAATTCAGTCCCTGGAGCATGGCTGAAGTCTTCGGGATAAAGGAAACAGCAAGTCTGATCAAAGAAAGAAAACAGAAGAAATGCCCACTGCTGATGAGAATTACTGAAAAGAAAGCCCAGGATCTCATGCAGGTGGCATGCTGAATTAGTGACCAGATTTTAATCAAAAGGATTTGGATCATTTTGAAGTGGGATATAGGAACATGTGCTTGGGTTGAAATAACCACTACTCAGCTGCAATTACTCACTCAGTCCTGCCCACCCTAAACACTTGCCACTTGCATGGATCCCCAAAAGTGGGGCATTGGGAACTCACTGAAAAATACATTTTTCTGTGTACATTTTAAAAAAATTATTAACTTTTTAGTTATGATGAACGGTTGAATACACGCTAATTGTCTGTTACGCTGTAACTTGCATTTACAGATTCCCACTGCGATACAAAAGCTGGAAGTATTTTTCCTTCAGCTGGTTAATGTATTCAGAGTTTTTTTAACTACGGCTGGAAGTGATGAAAACATGTCATTTTTTCTGACATGTATTCTCAACCAAGAACTCTTTACTTGTCTTTTGCAAGTACAATAGACTGTCTATAATAATATCTCAGCTCTAGCAGTGGTATTTTTGAAGCAGATGCTCATGTTAGTCATCAACTCTTGCTCATATTAATAATCCTTAGATATACCAAGATTTCATTGAAGGCACCGAGATTTTTCGTGGCATTGGTGCTCTGACATGAATTGGAGCTGCATTATCCAGTCCTTTGTGCTGAGATCTGTGCCCAAGGCAGAAATAAAAAACTCCCCAAGAATGTAGCAAAAGGAAATTGCTAAATTTATCTAAAGCATGTTTTGTAGGTAGCATTCATGGTGCATTTGGGAATGACTGCCACATGAACTCCAGCTTCTCTGGGCTTTGACACAGCCAAAGACATTTGTTCTGGGGCATGAATGGATTTTTTTTTCCTTAACAGGAAATAGATTCTTGCTCTTGTTTTTGTTTTTGCTTTGTTTAAATTCAAATGGAAAAAAAAAACAACAACAAAGAACTCAGAAATTTCTATTCACTGTGTGATTTAAAAAACACACCATACCTTATGATTGTATACCTGTTCATAGGGTTAACTGCAGAACTTAGGTATTTTAGAAATGATGCCATATTCAGATCGCTATATTGGCATTGTGGATGAGTAAAATATAAAGAGCTATAGAGGCATGGCTGTGTACACTAGCATACAAGATGTTTGATGTGTAGAAGCAAAACATGGTTGTAGTGCTCGGTATCCTTGCCCATAAGTTTTACAGCCCCCACTGTGGTGCTCAGGTGGGTTGTCCCCATGCTTTGCAGATGCTGCTGAGTTCCAGCCACCTCGGGACCTCATTCTGCAGATGGTGCTGAGCAGTATTTGATGTTGAGCTCCAGCAGCACGGCCCTCCATGCAAAGCCACACCGCAACATCGGTACACCCACTGAAAGTGGCCCAGGTATGTGAATTCTGTTTGTGAAATGCATTGAATTGCCTTGGAAAGAAAAGATACTGCTGCAGCACACACGGCTGTTTTGGAGATCTTTTTCTGGCCCGTGTAGCTTCAGGACAGTTGTCGTGGTTACGGCTGTTAGCTGCTTAGCCTGTGTGTTTTCAATGGTTTGCCTTTCTTGCTGTGACGTACATGGAAGGGAAATAGCTTGGTGTCTGTGTGGTAAACTGATTATTTCAGGTATTGTCATTTGATCTTTCTCCTGTGAGCACGGATTTAGATATCTACAGAAACAGCAGTGACAAATTATTTTCTGGAAGCGTTCATCTTCTAGCCGAGACCACAGTGAAATCATTCAAGGCATTTAAAAATAGGTGTTTTTGCTTTTTAGAAAGTAAGTTGACATAACGGAGAAGGTTCACTGCAGGGCTGCAAAACTGATTTGAGATTTGGAAAATCCGCCAGGTATTTAGAGATTTAATTAGTTCACTCTTTTTAAAAAATAAAATAAAAAAAGTGATATGATCAGCCTACAAATACTTATTCTGTCATTTCTGGTGACATGCAGCTTCTTTCTCTCTCCCACAAAAGCATAATAACATCAACCAGACTACTCTGTGCGTAAAAAGAACTATTTTTCTACTCAGACAGATAACTGGCCAAAAAAAAATAGATAGGCAACTGGCCAAAAAAATAGATAGGTAACTGGCCAAAAGCAGGATTGATACTTGAAATCTTTAAATCAAGACCTTTGACTTCATAGAAGGAGGAACTTAGCTCAACCAAAGCTTGATCTGGGTTAAATGGAATTCACCACCAAGGGTATCCAAAAGATCAGTGTGAAGGTGGAGGTACGATGAGAGTGATTCTTTCTGCCCTTGTAATCTGTGAATGTGTATAAGGGAGACAGATAGGTGGTAGAGAACAGAGTTATGTGGAACAGTCCCCATTTTACAGTCTACTAAAGACTTCAGGGCCAAAGTGAATTCCATAATAAAGGCAATTAAAACCTTGCTGGCTATCTTTTCAGGATAGGCTTTTGAATTAATCATGCAGAGATCATTATTAATACCACTCAGGCATAGCAGAACACGTAAAATGAGCTCTAAACCACCTCTGACAGAAATGGATGGCAAGTCTCATCTTTCCCCTTTGTCGACTAGAAAGTGTTACTTTTTGTTTGTTAAGCTGTGTAGTTTTTTTTGTTTGTTTTGTTTTTTAATTTAGTGGATCCTTTAGAAATACAAGGCCCATTCCTACACATCTGAAGTATTTTACTGGAGTTTTAGTGTACAAATAAAAGTGACTTTAGAATGTATCAATGAAGCTACACCCTTCTCTTAGCTAAAATAAATAAATAAAATATTATCACTAACTTCATATTTTGTTTACTTCAGAAAAGTAAATAAGTAATGAAGTGAGATACGTGTATGACAATTCACAGGCAAGAAGACAAATTTTAATAGTTTTGGATATATGCATTGAATGGGTAGATATGGCTGCACTAGAATAGCATTCAATGTGAGTGATAAAGGAAACCAATTTTACTTTTGTTTTGAAATACAAATATTGCAATTTTATTTATGGAGTTGCCATGCACCATTCTGTACAGTTTACAAAATACTTGATGAATACAAATGTTCTAACTATTAAACCGTTCATCTTCTCTTTGCTTGTGGTTCCATTTTATATTTTTATATCCCTAGATAGCCCCTTTTCCTCCACCTTTTCTCCATAATTACAAAGCAGACAATGTCTGAAGCTTTGCTCAGATGCAGGACCTGCATTAACAGAGGTTGAGTCTTTTGCAGGGGATGATCTCTCTGCTGTGTCTCCACAAGGAACGTGCTGCCAATTATTTTTAGGGAAGAGGTGACTTACAGTAAACAGATCTCTGTTAATGGTGGCAGACTTAGCTGGGGAGAGTGAAATCATAAATCTTACAGAACGAGGGAGCTGACTGAATTAGTGAAGTAGAAATCAATCCTGCCAGGTACTAAGAAATTTGGTGACAAAATGAAAATCTCCAAACCCTGGAAGGTTTTATCCATCTCTTGAAAAATGCTATTTTGCATTTTGAGAGCATTTCATGTCTTCAAGATACAGAGCAGATGTTTCTTAATTCTCCTAATGGTTCTGTGGAGCAGGTGAGCATTATCTCATTTTTACAGATGGGCAGAGGAGTAGAAAGAGGTGCAATGATTTGGCTCAGACCATGGTGTGAATCAATGTCAGAACCAGGAATAGGATCAAGAAGCGCCTGGTAGTGCATGCCCATGCTGAAATCACTCAACCACACTGCACCCGACATAAGAAATGGAAATTAATTTTTAATATTCCTGTTTCTAAAGGAAGATTTTGGATTTTAGAAAAATTAAATATTTATTTCATTATGTATGACTTCATAGGCCTATAATTTATACCAGATAGATTTATTGGCTTTATTTCCCCATGATAATTATATAGTCCTTGTTGATCTAATGGGCTTGTCATTTTTAGTAATGTACCCATCTGCCCAAAGAAACACCATTATTTGCCTGTTATGTAGTTAGGAACAGAGTAGAACAGTATACACACAAAAATTACACTTCAGTATTAAAATGAAGGGGTTTTCCTTCTCCCAAATGCACATTAAATATACTAAATTAATTTGCAACTACTTTAGTTTTCTAAGCAAATTTAATCCTCTGATATTTATCAGGCTGGCAGCATTGCAGTCCTCTATTTACTTAAAATATTGAATATTTAAAGTGCTGATGTACAGCAGTGACACCAGCAAATTGCAGAGTTCACAAACACTAGTTGGTCTGTGTGTAGCAGGAGAAAGAAAGTACCTACTGCCTCTGAATGGCTGGCCTTTCAGACCAAATTTCAGGGTATCGTGTTTGATAGAGAGTATAAAAACCTAAGATAACCACAAGTAAAACAGGTTTTTCCTTAGTTTCAGCAACGTCCTTTTGCTTCAGAAATTCATGAATTACTTTACAGCTGATACTGAAGCCTCTACAGCCATGGCATCACTGTAAATGTAAGTTGAATTTTCCAGTCTTTTTGTCTAGTCAGCATCAAAATTCATTTCTTTCCCTGAGTTGATTTTCTGTCAAGATGTCCCTTCCCAGAGCCACATGACTCTTAGTCTGCCTGTGCAGAAATGCATCTCGGTCTCCTTGCTCTAAGAGTCTTGTTTCACAGGTCCATCTTGGATCCATCCCATTTCTTCTGGGAGAAAACTGGGTTAAATTGCACCTTCTTTTGTATAAATAATAAGGAGGAAACTGAGAAAACTGTGACATGCATGTTGGACATTAAAAACCCTAAAAGATAACATGACATTTTCCACAAATCAACATTGCATTTGCAGATTAAAAAAATAATTTTAAAATAGCATTATTTTATGTTTAATACCTGCACAATTATGCTCATAATAAATACGGGGAGTCTTACAAGTGCATTCAGCCAGATAGAAAAAAGGAGGGCACTAATGGTTATTTTTAAATAAATGTGTCCTTTAAAGGTTAAGTAAGAATGAAAGAGTGTAGCATTTTGTTCAATTACATGACCAATTTAAAGACAGCATTACTATTACAATATTAAATAATATCTTAGACAAAAACAAGGATCAAGGCAGGGGGAAATTATGACACTCAAGAATCCGGATCCAATGTGAGTGTAGGAAAAAAGACAATTCAACAGAAAGGTCGAATGAACCAGACTGTGAATGGGCAGATTAGTTCTGATCCTGCTTTCACTGCTGCTTTCTTTTTGGGTCCTGAATCAGAACATCAGTCTGTATCCATGCTCATCCCCTGTCCCTGCTTTCCTAATTCCTGCTTAGCACTGCAAGGATCAGAACTAGAAGATCAGGTTTGAGAGCAGCTAAGGAACCTAAAGGTGCACAAGCCCATGAGACCTGATGAGATGCATCTGCAGGTCCTGGGGGAACTGGCAGATGTCCATCTGTGGCTAAGCCACTGTCCAGCGTAGTTGAGAAGTCATGGCAATCTGGTGAAGTTCCCGCTGACTGTAAGTGAGAAAACAGAACCCCCATTTTTCAAAAAGGAAAAAGGGAATGACAGGCCAGTCAGTTTCAGCTCTGTACCTGGCAAGATCATGGAGCAGATCCTCCTGGAAATTATGCTAAGGCACATGGAAAATAAGAAGGAGATTGGTGACAGACAACATGGCTTTACAAAGAGCAGATCGTGCCTGACAAATCTGGTGGTCTTCTGTGATGGGGTTACAGCACTGGTGGACAGGGAAAGAGCAACAGACATCATCTACCTGGACTTGTGCAAAGAATTTGACACTGTCACCCATGATATCTTTGTCCTGAAATGGACATGCTGGAGGGAAGGGATGCCATCCAGAGGGACCTGGAAAAGCTTGAGAGCTTGGCCTGTGCAAACCTCGTGAGATTCAACAAGTACAAGGTCCTACATCTGGGCCAGGACAATCCCAAGGACAAATACTGGGTGGGCAGAGAATAGACTGAGAGCAGCCCTGAGGAGAAGGACTTGGGGTTGTTGCTTGACGAGAAGCTCAGCATGAACCAGCGGAGTGTGTTTGCAGCCCAGAAAGTCAACTGTATGCTGGGCTTCATCAAAAACAGCATGGCCAGCAGGGCAAGGAGGTGATTGTCCCTCTCTGCTCTTCTCTCATGAGACCCCACCTGGAGCCTTGCGTTCAGCTCTGGGGCTCCCAGCACAAGAAGGACATGGCCGTATTACAGCAAGTCCAGAGGAGGGCCATGAAGATGATCAAAGGGCTGGAGCACCTCTCCTCTGAAGACAGGCTGAGGGAGTTGGGGTTGTTCAGCCTGGAGAAGAGAAGGCTTTGGGGAGACCTTACAGTGGCCTGCCAGTACCTAAAGGGGGCCTACAGGAAAGCTGGGGAAGGACTCTTTGTCAGAGTGCAGTGATAGGACAAGGAGTAAAGGTTTTAAACTAAAAAAGGATAGATTTATATTAGATATTAGGAAGAAAATCTTTACTATGAGGGTGGTGAGGCACTGGTACAGGCTGCCCAGAGAAGCTGTTGCTGCCCCATCCCTGGAAGTGTTTAAGGCCAGGCTGCATGGGGCTTTGAGAAACCTGGTGGGGTGGGAGGTGTCTCAGCTCACGGCAGGGGGTTGGAACTGGGTCGTCTTTAAGGTCCCTTCCAATCCAAACTATTCTGTGATTCTGTCAAAGGCAGAGCTTCTCATCTCTTCCCTCCCTTCCACGTCCTTTATATCTCCAGGCATCCCATGCACACCCATGAGAAAGAATTTGGCCAGTATGCTACCAGGAAGGGAAGAACTTAATTAAAAGGGAGGCAAGGCAGATCACTGAGAGCAACCTGTCAAGAATAACCAGTGTGCAGGCAGATCAATGTTGCAATAAAGGCAACTAACTCTTCACCACAGAGCTTAATGTGGACAAGATTCTTGCTACAGGAGCACATGGTAAAGATACGGTAATTCCCTTTTTCTTCAGCTATTAGGGAGAAGAGGGATGACAGAAAAAGCAAAAAGACTGGAGAAAGGTGTTTATTGTAGTCAATATTTCCTCACTCCTCATGATCCATTTATCTTATAATAGCAAATGTATTTTTTTTTCTTCTATACTATATTTTAAAGACCATCTTACTGTAACTGGTTTGGCAATCACATCGTTCTCATTTATAGTGCAGTTTGTTTGACAGTAATTCAGGGGATTGACAGCTGGTTAATTTGTTTTTCCCATAATAAATATATCTAAGACAAGTTATGTCTTCCTAAATAATCTGGTAGATGGTTTGTACAGAATTCTAAAAAGGGTGATACACAGCAGCATTACTATTTGAATAATATTGTTCTTTAGTTTTGTATCATTTTCACTTTTAAGATGAGGGTTTTCTTCCTTCTCTGTCAGTTACATCTCTAGCTTTTATCAACATTATTCGAGCGCTGTGGAATTACAGCTTACGTATATAGGCTATTGACAATTTCTCTTCTTATCAGTATCAAAATACCTGTTACCTTCTTGGCAGAAACAATGCCTATAGTAAACAATGCCCATGTACTATAAATGGGACGTTTCAGGAATTCTTTTCAGTGGTTGCTGCTCTTGCATTGTTGACTGTAGTCATTCACTTTCAAGATATCTTCTTTATTTTTATAAAGAAGGAATTCTGGCACTCCCTGTGTTGTTGATAAGCATAATCTCTGTATAAACACACTTTTCCCAACATTTGGCATGCTACTGCCTTTCTCAAGTGGGTCTCAAAGCCAAAACTAGCACAATTCGTAGTGATGTAATAGCAAAGGGGTAGTTTGCAATGACCTTCTACAAAACTTGGCCAGAAATCGATGCAAAAAAAGGTCCATGAAATATTCTGTCTGTGGTAGAGCAAGAACCTGTCAGGATGCCTAATGAATCTCTACCTTCCCTGCAATGTCCAAAGGCAGAAGAGAGTGAGAGCGTGGAAAACAGCTATCCTAAAAAGCATTTTTCTTTAGGGGGAAACAAATAAAAACACTGTTTGCATATTAGTGGGGCTTTTCAGTTTCAGTCTGCTCTTTAGGTGCTCTCAATTGGAAATACTTCATGAGTGCAGGCGCTGTGGAGGTGGGTTGAAGGGCAGGGGAGACGGGTTCGTGGGCAGGAAATCAATAGCGGTGCAATTCCCGGGATGAGGCAGCAGATCCTGCAGCCACTTACAAGTCCATTATTCACATCAGTTGAGGTGTCTGCAATTTGCAGGGTACTGCCTGCATTATGAAGGCTGTATTCTTCATACCCCCTGCATACCCTCACGCAATGCATTTAATTAAATAACAAAGCTACAGAGAAATACTAGTTCTTGATGTTTTTGTAGAGCGCCCATGAATTTTTAACTAGAAGGGTATGATACATTATAATAATCTCTTCAAAGCTTAAACGTTCCACCTTCACATGAGAACATTTTGTGTACAAATATTAGAAAGCTTTTCTCTAATCACTGAGTAAACATTCCGCTTAGAAATAGTTTCAGCATTCTTCACGATGAATCTAGTCAGCTACATCATTTAAATTTGCTGGAGGGGCAGGTAATTGAATAAACAAAAGTATAAATTGCACTTGAGCTACTGAGGAAGGAGAAGCTGAACAGATATGTTTGTGTCTACGCTTGTTACTGAAGGATGAAAGACTGAAGGAAAACTTTAAATTGATACTGAAAAGACATTAGGCTGCAGAATTTTGATGCAAAAATATTCGGCAGAACAAGAAGCCTCAAATGATAGCTAACGGCACTAAACCAGAAGATTGAAATGTAAAGTTTATTCACGGTGGAGAGAAAAATATTTATTCCTTGTTTTCTATTCCAGACAGATTTCTTTCCGATGCTGTAATCTCATGCTGGTCTTTATCTCAACCTGTGACTTTACTTATTCCTTCCCCTAAAAATCACTGCAGCTGGTGGTGCATTTACTAAACCTTTCTGCTAGGATGGTGCCAAACAGGGAGCATCTTCCCATCTAATACCTGAACTGGTAAAGTCCCAGTTAAACCATCACCACTCTGAAGAAGGAAAATGAAAGCGAACAGAATGCAATTCCAAACGTGCTTAAGACCATTGTAACACAGCACAAAGTACACAGTTGGCTTTGGGCATGCTAAAGGAAACATGTTTTACATCTGGGTCAGTGTAAGAAAAATTCTCTAGGTTCTTCTGCCTGAACACAAGGCAAAAGGATCAATCAGCCACTGTTCCTGTGGTAAGGATTTCATAAAATGCTGTGGCTGTATGTTGTCACTCCTGTTCATTTGGTATTCAGCATGCAGGTAGTGATCTCGCTGTCATCTTTTTCACTTAACTATGATGGGGTGTTTGGGGTGACAGTTACAGAGTAGAAGCAGCCACAGTTGTTCTCACCACCTTTCCAAGTCCATTTAAAATTGTTTCTACTCCATCATGCAGCTGTTCCCATGTGTTGGAAAACAGAAGCATCGTATGAACTCAGGCTTTCTCCTTCCTGGGGATGCCCTAGGCTGTGCTTTTACTTGCAGAAAATTTGTTAATTGTGGACTATCCTTCCCCCACCCCAATAAAAAATGAAAAAATAGAGAATTTTGTCTTTTGGGGAAGTATAACAGAAGGTAATATTGCAGGAAAGAAAGATGCAAGATCAAAATTGGAGGCTCTGAATTTTTGAAATAGCTCTCTTCAAGATGATTATACAAGAATAGAAACGGAAAAATAACACTGTGTGGGCACAGAGCAGAAAGAAATCATGGAATACTATTTTTTATTGTCATGTCTCTGAGAAACTGCCAAGCAGCTTCCTATGATTTATTACATTTATTAGCATTTAGCTATTAAATAGTATTGCAGGTAACACTTACTCATTTTTTTTTCCTATACTTGCAATTATCATTTCCAGGTTCAGAGTTTTCAATAATGGGGAATTTCTTATGTCTATGTGAAAACCTTTTTCCTCATCCTTGTGTAGCTGCACATACAGATTTTTGCCTGCCATTTTTTTTTTATCTAATGTAATACAGCCCACATAGTACGATACTTGGAAGATAGATGTGGGTGTTATTTTTTTAATCAGTCTCTCCTTTTTTATGTATTAACTCTTTTTTAAGGTGGAAAAGAATACGGCTAGGCAGAAGAGATAATTCTCACTCTTTCTACCACTAGTGGTGAAACAAACCAGCACTATGTGATTGAGAGAACTGACTTTTACCTTTGAAAGGTTATAAATAGCAGGCACTGAAATTGTCTAGCAGTTCTCCTGCAAAGAAGAGGTAATTGTGAGGATGAATAAAATATTGGCATTAAAAAAACATTTTGAGTTAAATCTCAAAGTAGCTGATGAAGTATTTCTACAGCAGTCCTGTCAGGTCATGCTCTCTCTCAATAGTACCTTCTTATACTCGGTTTCGTTTTCTTGTTTTAAAAAGTGGAAAAAAAGAAAAAAGAGAAACCAAGCAAAAAAAGAAAACAAACATACCCAACAAACAAACAAACAAAACAACCCAGGGGGCTGCAGGTCCCCCTTCCTGAGGGAGCACCTTCAGCCCCTGGTCAGAGCAAAGCAGCCAGTGCACGCTGAGGAGGAGGAGGACTCTGAAGTCTCTGATGTCTGTCAGCTGTGGGACCACACCAGACCATGTCTGGTTCCTGGGATTTGGTCCTGAGGTGTGGTGGAAGGCACCTGGGAGGTGGACTGGCTTCTCCAGCCTGGGCCAGACCTGTGGGGATGATGGAGGTCAAACCTGCCTCACGCCTCCCACTGTGAAGGGCAAGGGGAGGAGAAAGGGAAAGTGGTCTGGGGACTGTGGATTTCTATGGAGATAGCTGATACCCTTAATGAGGCACTTTTATTTAATTTATTAATATAAAGTGTGGTGTGTGTCATGTCAGGTCCAGTATTTCCGGGACAGATAATTTAAAATTTACCAGCAATTCACAACTCTGACATCAGCCAAAACATTTCTGTTTGGATTTTAGTTCTCCAGCTGAATGATGACAGCACGGAAGATTAAAGCTGTTTTTTTTTTTTTTTTTTTTTTTTTTTTTTTTTTTTACTTCTCTTTAAGATCTCAGCAAAGTGCAGATTTGAAACACAGAAAGAGGTTGACCTTCGTATTAACCTGAATCTCTTTTCCTGTTTCTTCTTGAACATATTTTATTCTCTTTATGCACAGTGGGGCTCTTTTTTTCTTGTGCTAGGCTGTTGAACGAAATGCCAGAAAGATGGAGTGTGCACTTTTACATCAAAGAAATGATGAGACCATAAAAACTCATTTCCCTTGTGACTTCTTAAATTGTTGCTAAGGAATTGAACAAGTCTGTTTGAAACAACGTGTCCCTTTAAATTCTGTTTTCTTATTTGTCTTAAAACACAAAGCCATGGTTTAACACAGACTCTGATCCAAAGGCCACTGAAGTCAATAAAAAATTCGTAGTTACTGTGGTGAGCTGTAGGTCAGAGTTTTCAAGCTTTTTGCTATGTAAAACCCAGGACAAGCTATTATAAAAAGAACTGCCTATCTGCGGGGCAAGGGGAGAGGGAAAAAAAGACCTGGTTTGCTGTTTTTATCCAGCTACTTAAAAATGTCCCCTTCACATTGACCAGAATTAAGTCAACTGATGTTTTTTTTTTTTCTGAGCAGAATGCATCTGACAAGAACAAGGAAAGTGAATCACAAGTTGAATTCAAAAATCTAAGTAAGTGAAAATATTGATTTACTTGTTTTTCTTATACATAAGGGTGATATACAGTAGAAGCACAAACAAACTACACGATTTAGACTCTGTTGGAGGGAAGCCTTCCTTAGCTCTGCTTTGGGCAATCGCTCTCACTGCTGGGGTGAATGGTTTGTTACTACTGAAGTCCAGTAAGTTGCTAGAAATGGTCTTGATAGGAGAAAAAAGCATTGCAAACCAATTAACTTCTGACTATTAGCAAAGCTCCCACAGGGAGCATTAATTTTTAAAAGTAGACAAAGAATGTGTTATGAGATCCTTGTAACTGTGTAACTGTACTGAAATATGGAAAAATGCTACAGCAAGTCTCAATTGTTGTAGATATTCCTTATCAGTTTCTAGAAAAAGGTTATAAAGGTCCAATTTAGAAAAAGTGTTTAAACATATTATGAATTTTATTTCATCTGAATTGGGCACAAGTTAAACAAATTGCTAAGTTCTTTGCATACTAAGTAGCAAGTATCTGCTTCTGGGCCAGGTTCAGATTTCATTGTAGTCTTCTTTCCCCTAAATTCGAGCCTTAATCACATGAATTAGAATTCCCAAGGGAATTCTTGGGTCTAAAATCTAGGAAACACCACTTTGCTCCCAGACCCAGGTCGGTCTTCATCTCTCAGACTCCGATATTGTGTGCACATTCCTTTACAGAGCTCCAGCCTTCTGGGCTCCTTCATTTACAGTTAATTTAAACAGGTAACTTCACATCTGTTCAGAACAGGGATTTCTTGCCCTACCCTGTTCAAGAAAAATGCAGTGCGGGAGAAGATACTAAAACCTCCGAGTGCAGGTCCCTATCTCTGATCATGCTCAGAGGTTGAGACTGCAGTTCTTCCTCCTCCCCTCTTCTGTACAGTTTCTGGTTGCTCCTTTCTGTTTTATGCCTTGAAAGAGACAGTTACTTTTATGTTCCCATGCTGGGATTGCAGAACCATGGAAAAACATTGCTACCAGTAAAATATGTGTAACTGTTTTCGAAATGTTGGCGTGAGCCAAGAGGCACTATCAAAGCCTTTGCAGAGGCATCAAGCCAACTTCTCAGATTACATTGTTTATAATCTCTCTTGGGTTATTTCCCAGTAACTTAGAAAATGTGTGACTGTTTTTGTATCTGAAAGGAGTTTGTCCAGTGCTGAAGCAAGAATATAAGATCTGTACAAAAAAGGGCTGTGTGTCACGACAGGCAGTCTTTAGGGTTCTGAAGGGTTGTAGCACTTCTTTTACTCAAGATAGTTCAACCATCTTCTGAATTACACTTTCTTTTTTCTTTCCTTCTTCTTTTTTTTCCCTCCTCTCCTTGTAGCATTGTTCTGAGCCACATGATCAAGCCAGGCTTTGTTCCACGCTACTGCTTCCAAAGCTGCTGACACAGCAGATGCGAGAATACAGGTTCATAGAGTCGCGAAGGGATAAATGGGCAAATTTACTTAATGCTCGGTGTTGCAGAAGTCCTTGTGCTTAACGTTTATTCTCCACTGGTTAGAAAGGACAAGCCCAACTCAACTGGTACTTTGTTAAAAATAATTTCCTATAAACTGCACTGAAAGTGGATACTTTATGCTATTCATTAAAGCTCAGTGTTAGACTTCTGATTCCAAACCCAACGAAAGCAGGTACCCATGTTCAATGCCCATACCTAATATACTGGCTTGGTAGATACCAGAATCCTGATTCAAGAAGACAGAAGATCACTGGCAGGAACAGAAGAAAATGAGTCTAGAAAAGAAAAAGCTGTCTTGAGAAGATTCAGTTTTCATTGTTAAACCAATGGGTTGCATTTTTAATATCCCACCTTGGTATTTTTTCCTCCTCTATTAGAAAGAAGTTCATAACAAGTTTACATCTTTTAATCTAAGAAAAATGAACGGACCTCCCATTGTTGAAAACCTCTGTACAAACAGCAGAATTATTCAGACTTGCAGGAATAATTTCATTACAGGGGTTCTTCTGAGATGCTTTTTTCATTAGAAAAAATTGTGATTTTCTCCCCATACAACAAAAAACCTTTGGCATTTTTATAACGTGTAATAAAATAATCACTACGATTGGGCTTGCTACATATTTTTCATTGCAATCTAATTATGGGAGATGAAATAGCTCTTTTTTTTTTTTTTTTTTTCCCCAGGCTGAAAGGTGACTTTGAAGAAGAAGGAGAAGTAAAGCTTCCCACATTGATGATGGATTCTTTTTTTTCTGCTATTTTGATAAGAAATGAAGCTGAAAATCTTTGAAAGCTTTAGAGACAGAATTCCTACAGAAAACAAGAGAATGAGAAGAGCGTCAGGTAGCAGTGTGAACTTTTGCACTGTCTTGAATATGTGCTGCTCTGTGGAAGAACCGTTTCTAGAAGTAAGTGGCATTTGTCCCCAAAGTCCTGTTAAGGCTAAGTGTTTCTCTTACTTGTTCCAGTTAAGTTTTATTTTCTTTTGACTGATGTCCAAGAAAAATTAAAGTGAATCCTAAATTCAGCAGCCAACTGCTAAAATCAGTACTGAATCTGAGACAGACATTAGTTCCATGTGCAGTCACCAGGCTAATGTGCTAAGGCACTGAGATCCCAGGATGAAAATTAGAAGAATTAGTTGCTGTGCTGTCTTTATGGGAGACAGAACCCTAGCTGTAGTACTTATGCTTTCATAATGTCATTTAGCTTTTGAAAATAACTTGGAAAAGCCCACTACTACAGGCCTAGCCTGCTGTGATGCAGCATGAGGGTTTCTCAATGTCTGTGCTTGTACTTTGTTGCTCTACCTAATACATCCCTTTCTAGAAGAGGTCATGTATGCTTCAGGAGAACTGGGTCTCTGGCAAAGGGACAGAGTTAGAAAATGCCAGAATGTTACTGACCTTGATCTAGATTTGCAATAACTTTTCTGGAGTATTTGGTGATATTCTCTTGTCACCTGAGCTAGTTCTAAATGAACACTAGAACATGTAGTTGTACAGTTTATATTTCAGAATTTGTCCGGGAGACCTACAATAAAGGAACAATGCATTCGGCTGAGGGATGATGCAGAGAACAGTAAGTAATAAGGAGTTCTGTTGAGATCTTTATTACCATTTAGTATTTCATGTATACTTACTTAATGATGTAGTTGACACCAAGACCAACCATTCATTTGCAGGACTGGAGAGTTCAATGCTTACTAAACCAAGAAGTCTCGAGTCATTATATACCGAGTACCTTTTAAGAGGTGTGTTTTCAAATACATTTCAAGGTAAAAGTATATAAGGGAAATAATGCAAACAACACGAAGAACTGAAAAAGCATTTGCATAGAAATGATCACAGTCAGTCATGATGTCCTAAATTGTGCCTATGTTTTAGGATGTTATGATGATTCCAGGACTGATTAACATATTAATTTTATGAAAATAATAGAAATGTACTGATTTAGTGCATTGCTCTCTTAAACGAGTCATAAGAAAAGATTTATCTCAGTTATCCAGTGGTAAAAATTATATTACTCCATTTCTTCATCTTTAGTGCATGTAGTAACACAGAAAAATCACTTTGCAAAGTGCTTTATATCAAGGGAATTCCAGTCCACAGTGAAGGAATGCACATTAAAATCATGAAAAAATGTACTTTAACATGATTCACAAAATGAAGTAGTATTTATGAATGCTAAAGTGTGTTACACAACTATATGCTAGTGAATTATGCATACATGTTAAAAGGGAACATGCTTAACATTGGACTAGAAAGAATCTGTACTATAGTTGGATTTACCGCTGTTGGTCAAATACACACACACACACACACACGTAAAATGAAAGGGAAAGTTAAATAAAATTTATTTTGCCTTAGAAGCAATTCTCTTTCAGTAAAATGAAACAACTGTGAATGTGGCTTTTGGAGTAGATATGTAAGAAACAGTTGAGACCAGTCAGAGGTCTAGAAAACATGAACTCTGAAGAAAGATTTTATGAACTAGGATCCTTTTAGATTAAAAAAAGAGAAGGCAAGGGCTAGGTGACCTCCCTTCCAGCTTTATATTTCTATGGTAATAAAAGGAACTGAAAGAGGATCACTGCATCCAAAGACATAATCCTACCCTTCAGTAAATGAAAATAATTCCAGTATAAATGTTGAACTGTCACATATCCTGAGGACTTATGTAAAGAACTAAGGGGACATCAAGGGGACATCAGTGTCCTTTTAGTCCCAGAATGAACAGGAAATCATCTTGCATAGGATGGCAGGATTTGGGTTATATACAGGAGACTGGAGTGTTAAACTGTCGCTCTTGCTAGATTCTACTGTTTTTTTATTTATAAATATTTAGCTAGTAGGTCAGATGATGTTTGGAACTATATGGTATTAAGCAAGTAAATAAATATATATATATTTTTAATCTGTAGGTGGTAAATGTGTTTACAAAAATATTCACAAGGAGCACCTGGCAACCTCAGCAGGTCTTGACAATGTAACTTGCTAGTGAGACACTTAATCAATAGTATACACGAGCTATATGCCATATGGTCATATACTTTTCACTAGGATGATAAATGGTATTTTAGCTTATGAAAGTCATCTTTATAAAATTGAAACAATTCTTGCAAGCAATCAAATAAAAGGTGGGGAAAGGTGAACTCATTCAAAACTGGTATAAGCTAACTGGGAAATTCTCAGTTCACTGTTCTCCAAATAGTCTGTGAAAACATTCATGGGTTGTTTTTATTTTTCCCTTTGTTAACAGCTGTACAGAGATGCACCTTTTATTTTGTGAGAATAGGTAGGCACCAGAGGGAGAAGATGGATGGAAGATAGGGTGCATAACAAAGGCTGTTCAAGGTTTGGAAATTAAAGGTAAGGGAAATGCTGTAACCAGACATATAGAAAATCAGTGATGGAATGAAGACTAGAATTTCAGCCTCTTGATGCCTTGTGTAGTGTTTCACCTCTGCCATCATTTCTGAGAAACCAATCCTGCTTATCTTCAGTTATTTCTTGACTATGCTTGCTACTCTGCCTCTGCATTTCCATCCTGTCCAATGCAGTAGAGAGTGAGCAGTACAGCAGGCTTTAAATAGATGCTTTTTCAGACTATGTTCACATTTATTTATTTATTTATTTATTTATTTATTTATTTATTTTTATTTTTAAATATAGCAGGAACACTGAGCATGTGAAATTGTTAATATTTTCAGTTGATTAGATGAAAGAAATATTCCAAAGGTTACTGGTTCTATTTTAGAGAAATTACAGCAATGCACTCTGTCTTTTGGACAATTGCTCTGAAGACTTGTATAAATCTGGCACATTTCTTGTATTTTTTTAATTTAATTCTTGAGATTCTGCTCGGGAAGGAGTAGTTTTAAAAATTCATTATTATTTGATTGCAAGCTGGATGTCAGCCAGCTAAATTTTTGAATTTGAAAGAAAATGCAGCATCAGCTTCTCTGGAACTATAATGGAATGAAACCCTCCAAGCACTCATTAAAAGGGCTTCTGACATCTAGCAAAATTAGAAGAGGTGTAAATCACTGAAATACCATATGTGGATTTGAAATGGAATACTTAATTCTGGAGAACCAAAACCTAAGGCTATGGGAAAATTTAACTACACCAGCATAATATTTTGATGATGGAAAGAGTAATACCATTACAAAGGCTTTATGTTTAATTTTAAAAAATGTTTATTGGGGGAATCTCCATTGATATCTAAATTGCTATCTGGCATATAGGCAAGTGCTTGAGGAGCAAAACTATGGCACTTTAATAACTTTCCTCCCCTGAAGATTTTCTAAGTGATTTACAAATATTATTGCAAAAGTCTGACTGTAAAAGCTTGGTAATAATTATTTCTTCCCTTAGCTTCCTTCTGATTATTTTATGTCCCTTGATACAGCTCATGTCAGAGAAGCTTGCTATTGCTCCTTGGTCACTCCAGGATGGAGTTGGTTCCATTGTGGAGACAGAAGGGACCAGGGGCTATGAAACAGCTTGCCTTTGATTTTCAACATATTTGAAATGCAACTGAAAAATGCCATTTTTTTCCCCAGTAATGTAACAGTAGTAGCAGCAGTAAATATTTCTGCTCCTGTTGTTTCCACTGACCCTCGTTAGGACTGGGGCTTCATTATTGTGGTGCCATGCAAATTTCAAAGAAAGAATGCCTGCCCTGAAGTGTTTGTACACTTGGAGAGCAAACAGGCATAATGGAAGTGATGTGAGTGCATTACATGAACAAAAAAAAAGAAGAGAACTCTCTCACCTTGTTATACGCGAAGGGCTTTTATTGTTGTATTTAAGGAGTTCAGTTTTGATCCCTTTTGACTCTATGTGGAATACGACTTTGTGAGATCATATAGTTTATCACATGGTTTTCCAGTTTTTTAAGTCATCAGGCTGTGATTCAGTATGGTGTTGCCCTTGTGAAAGCAGGCAAGGATTCATTTCAGATGCAGCAAAAGTGTAACTGCCCCACCATAAAAACCTGTTTAAACAGAAAATCATTTTTATTTTCTTGTTTATATTGCATATAAGAATGGAATACTTCTGTACAGCAACATACGTCATTGTGATGGGGTGGATGAACAGAGTTTGATTGCTCAAAGGGAGAAATATGTTCATCTCTTTCAGCCAGACAAGGTGGGTCTTGGGAATTACATTTTAAGAGGAATGGTGCTGAAGGCAAGGGAGAGATCATGTGAGAAAACCAGCATTCGAGGAAATCTTATGCAGAATTTCAAATTTATTGACTTATGAATAAAGACATTCTTCAGAAAAGGAATGAGCTTTGAAAGACTCAGGATATGCAGCACTGTGCTGAGAATGAGGAAGAGATTTGGTCCCTTCTCATTGTTCTCTGGAGTGGGGAAGCAGAGCAGTGTGTTGGGATCAAAGGATGCCTGGTAATTTATTTTGTGTCCTTTTCTACAGCTACTTTGATATCCAGCATAAGCTGAAATGAATAACGTTCATTTCTTGAGGAAAATGTGGTGCATTTGAAAACCAGTGTTCAAATGAGCAATAATCCAGTCTGGCTTCCTTTGTGTTATCCAAGGCAGCAGCGTCTTCAGCTTGAGATAAGGGTAGGAAGACTGCTTAATTTCAAAGGCTTTCACTTTTATCTTGGACTGGGAAATCTGAATACTTTAATGGGTTTAGGTTTTTAATTTAATTCCAGGTTGCTCATCATTTCACCTTTCAGCTGGGCTATAGAGATAATTCAATCATATTTCCCTTGACAAGCCATCTGAATTACGCGTGTATTTCTTGGCATACGTGAAAGTCAGCAACCATAATAGAGAGCATGACAGACTTCTTCTTCAGTCCCTCTTTCTTTGTCCTTAATTTTAGGACGGTTCTGGTCTTGCTTCATATTGCAGATGTCCTCTGACACAGGCACATGAAAGACAGGCCTTGGATGAAGCTGTAATGTTGTACTTCTCCATAGACGTCATGCCAGAAGGTTCAGAAGTAAGGCCAGAGAAAAGTCATCCAGCAAGAAAAAGGATCCAATCTGCACAAAGGATACGATCTGCACAAACAGCAGATTTGGGGAGGTTTGGGGAGTGGGGGCTCTATTTTTGCCCAGAGCTCAAAGTAATATAATCTATTCACATATTTGTTCTGCTCCATATATATATATATATATTTTTTTTTACAAAGACTTATTTTACTTTTTTTTTTTTTTTTTTTTTTTTTACACCCTAATCTATCTCCACATTACGTAAGATTATATGACTCAAATATGAGAAAACTGAGGAGGGTGATGAAGAAAGAGGAGGGTGATCACCAAATGGGTTATCAAGAAAGACACTAATAAGAGATAGTAGTTTCTTAAATATATGTTGGCACTTATGGTCTTTTTCCTTCAAGTCCCAGAGTGTAGTACCTGAGAAGTTTATTCTCTTTAATTGTAGAGAACAAAAATATGCTGAAAGCTCAGTCTAACCCTACCCTGCAAATGACAAGCTGTCATTCTGCCTGTACAATTTTCTGACGTTCTTCAGAGAGATGTGGGCATCCGTTTTTGCCCTCACAGGAAACATCCATATTGTCTGCTATTTATAAAATTGTCATTCATTTTGTATCTGTATTCATATGCAACCTTGGACATCAAATGGACTTTTTATTCTAGGCATTTATGGTGCCCTACTAGAGGTTTTTGCTCAGCTGGGGAAGCATTACCAGGATCTTAGTTCTTTGTGTAGGCAGCTTCTATGTAGGTGAGGGGATGTAAGTTAAAAAAAAAAAAAAAAAAAAAGAAGGCTGCTACAGTAACAGAACTTAAGAATTATGGTAATAATGCTTGAGCGTGTGTGTGTGCACATGTATGTTCATGTTGAGACAAACCACCAAACCGTAAGGTATTAGGACCATGTCAGACTACTGCAGAGTGCTGGGTGATGTAGGTAACGCAGTATAATTTTGTAAGGCATTAATGCTGATCATATCCTTTACATGAGAGCTCTGTACTATGCTTCTTTGATAGAACCATGAATACTAACAACAGAATTAAATAATTAAAAAATAATGCAACTTATTTTCTGTTTCTGTTTGGTTTGGTTTCAAAGTCATCCAGATATTACAAAATGAAAGCAGTAGGTGAAATGCTGAGCAAATTTTATTTTAAAATCCACATATACTTTTGTTTAAAAATAAAGGTAGACTGGACTGTTAAACAACAGCTTAACAGTATGCAAGAAAAACTCCTCTTTCAAATATAAATATAGTGTTTTTGTCATTAATTATCATCAGAAGAGTTTTATAAGCTCTGTTTTACTATGTGACATTTTCCTTTAGGGTGGGTACACTGAAATTCTCCTCATGTAAAAGTGAGGAGCAATTTGTAGAATTTCTTTTAGTCTAGGATTTCTTTTAGTCTAACTTCCAACTGCCCTTAGCACAACAACAACATCAACAAACAAACAAACAAACAAAACCCACCAAAGAACAAAGAAGATAAATGAAGACAGGCCAAATTTGGAAATGATAGAAAAAAAAAGTATTTAAGTTGACAAAAACAGGGAAGGAAGTGAACACATGAGTCAGATTGAAACTTAAGTTAAAACTTTATAACTTGTCTTATATTATAGTAGCTCTTCAGTCAGTAAATTATTCAAACAAAGTTTATTACAAATTATTTTTGGCAGTGTGATTAGACATTTGAATTATTTGAACAGATGGAAAGTGTTTTGGCCCAAATCATGTTTTTTCTCACTTTGTTTTCTGGTAAATGACACAACAATCTTCTCATAGTCTGGAAAAATGAAGGAATGAGAGAAAATACAGAAGCACAAAACACAGTAAATTTAATTATACAGCCGTGTGAAAGAAAATCTTGTGAAATAACAGTGCTTCCACAGTGTTTCAATGAGATTTTTTTTTTTTTTTTTATCCTTCCTGTTCTCAGACTTTCTTTTAGCCTGAAGATATTCATCTTCACGGCACAACAAAATTACTTGTAATTAGTGGTATAACCAATCCAGACTGTTACCTATAACTTTGCGGTTCTCCATCGTGATACTGACGGATATTAACAACTTTTCTTGGCAATGATGAAACCTCAAAAGTGCTCCATAAGATATAATTAAAAATGTTATTTTGTAATCTTGTTTTGAACTTCTTTCTAATATTTAGTGTGGCCATGTGCAGCTTTGACAGAAGTAAACTGATACGTGGAATTAATTTCTGCGGGACATACGTGCGCCTGACCTTGTAATGACAGTTGAAGTCAGTGGGGCTGGGATGAGCACCTGTGACAATGAAATTCCACTGTCTTTGCTTTGAGCTGGTGAAATCATTTTGGGGGGACTTAGATAAGAAAAGCATCGGTAAGAGATGGAGAAATTGGAGGGCAAAAAAGGATCAAAACCAAGGGACAAGCTGTTGTAATGTGGCATAATCCTTGCGGAAAACAGTAGTCTTCTGATAGGCACCACTATAGAATTTACTAGTATTTCAAACACAGATCTGTCCCATTTGAAATGAATGTGAATATTATCATGGAATGTGTGACTTGTTCTGTGCTTCAGCATTTATTTTTATTTTATTCTGGCCTGTTTGTGCTATTTCATTATACTCATCAACATATTTCTGCTTTTTATGATTTTCTTTTAGATTTTCAGATCGTTTGAAGAGTTCTTGATGCAATCATGTTAATTTTTGCCGTACTTCTAATCTTTCCTCCCTGTTAGGATAATTTGCTGTTGTGCCCTTATCTTGTGTATTTCTTTTTTCCTTATCTCTTCTCAGATACTTGCATTTCCCTGAGCTATTTGAAGTCCATTACCCTTATTTTGTTATTTGCAATTTAAACGAAGAGTGGAAGACTTATCATTTTTATGATCTCTTTCACTTGAATTAACTTCCACTTTAAGATTCTCAACCATTTCCTCTGAAATAATTTGAATTAAATCTAAAATAGCTACTTTCTGTGTAATTTCCTCCACTTTGTGAAAGAAAAATACAGTAGCTAGCGTGTTCAAAGAATTGAATAGACATTCTATGTCCTGCCTTACTCTTTTTTTCCAGCAGATCCCAGTTGGTTATACTCCCATCTAACCACTAGGTCCTGCCATTTAGGTATTTGTAGTTTCTGCCATTTTGATGTCTCCAGTAGCTGTTATATTGAAAATGCTTCCTGATCAGAAAATCTTTGGTTTATACCCATAATTAAGATAATTTTATTTTTATTCTCTTGTATATTTGAACTGGTATTCAATAAACCTTCCTATCACTTTGTCCTAGACTTCAGAAGGAAACACACCCTTTAGAAGCCACAACACCTGACTTCTGTGTCTGTTCTTCCAGGTTATGCTGTGCCTTTCTGCATCGGCATTCATTGCTGTTTACTGAGCCCCATTGCTGTAACATCAGTTTACTCACACTAATTTGTCAAGACCATAATGTCTAGGTAGTTACTCCTCAGACTGCTGTATCTGTGGTTCTGTATTTCAGATGTTTGATGGGTCACTTTGTGTTCTCCATTTCCTCTTGTGATGCATGTCCACCCTCAAATTTTGCAGCCAGATGTCACCCCAGGCATGGTCTACCATTATTTCAAACTGCAGACGTAGAAGGTATTACTTCATATCTTCAGGAAAATTAATATATTAAGCTAATTAAATAACTGCTTCTGTGCTTGTCAAAATATTATATTTATACATGAGAATTATTCTTTCAAATTACTGAAAATAATTTCCTTGAATTAATGCAATATGCCATTTAGATTCCTGGCATATAATGCCTGTTTCGATACTAATACTTAGGGAAAAAATTTAATCTACTCAGTTCTTTTTTGACATCTCTGTAGAAGAAAAGACAAGGATCAATGCATGCATAGCCTCTCATTTTTCCCAATTTTATGTAAATTAGAGGGCAAAAAATGAGCACCATTTTATTCCACTATGCCTGCTACAATCACTGGCTCATTTTCCTTGTTGCGGCCTACTTGCACTTGTTTTTCCTTTTTTTGGAAGTATCGCTTTCCCAAGTTTAATCACCCAGATACTCAAGTGTTAGCTGAGGACACAGAGAAGTGTACATATTTTTAACTACTTAAAAGAGAACCAACAGGAAAATTCACTAGGCTTCAAACGTAGTACTTGAAAAGGAAATAAATCTTTTAGCAAAACCAAATGATTTCTTTACAGTGTTCAAACAAACAAACAAAAAAATGAAAAAGTAAGCATTCTAGTGGTCACTGCAGTAGCTGTTAGATATTTTTAAAAAGAAAAAGTAATAAAACAATGTGAGTTAATATTGAAATGGAATCACTAAGGTTAGGCAATATCAGTCCAGAGGAGCTGAACTGTGATATAAATATGAAGATGAAAAATTTATTAATCAGAATACTTATTGTAGGGTTGATTTAACAGTTACCAAACATTTTGTGATTTTTTTTTCAGAGATGGAATTTGTCAGCCTGAAAATATGGGCTGAGAAGTCATGCTTTAGCAGCCTTGGAAGAAATCAGTGTAGTAGGTATGAAGCACTTGGGTAAAGAATAATGTGATGAAGAAAAACTAGAAGGACATTAATAATAGTAAATGTAGTCTTCATAAGCCTTGCAAATAAAAAATAGAGTATAAGAGGAATTGGATCATATGGTTTGTTTTGGTTTTCAAAATATTTTAGTAAGGCTTTTTCCAACATCATTCAGCAAACTAGCCTTATCCAGAAAAACATGGAAAACTGTGCTAAATTCTGAAGGAGGAGCGTAAATCCCAGTAAAGGCAATAGATTTTCATTAAACATGAAACACATTTTTCAGCATTTTGCTGAAACTTATGAATAAAGGGAACAAATAAAGAATACAGGTAGCAGTGGCACGAATCCTAAAGATAATTTCCCGATTTAGAAAGGAATGAGAGAAAATAACTCAGAGTAAATGCTTCCTCAGCTAGAAAAATTCTAATAGCAGTGTCCCTTTGGGATCATTAAAGGTATTGGATAAATTCAGTATACCTACTAATGATGTGTTAGAAAGGTTGAATTGTGAGATGCAGCTTTGCTGACAAAGAAAAATGCTCTAGCTTAGTCAAGATTAAGCAGGATTGTGAGAAACTCCAGAAGGAATAGCAGTGAAAATGAAATGCAACAGAACAGATATAGAAAAATTCTCAGAAGAAAGGACGCTTGCAATGGAAAATACAAGTGTTTTCCAGATAATTTATAATATATTCCAGATAATTTGGAATATATTGCAGGATGCATCAAGGTTTCGGTGTGGAATGCAGTTACACGTCTCTCCGTGGAAAGCATGTCAGCCATCTAAATCTTTTTCTTAAAAAATAAAAACCAAAAATAATCAAAGAATTGTAGTAAGGGTCAAGATCAGTGTTGATGGAGAAGAATCATATTAAACTGTCAAGAAATGCCAATTTCTTAACATTTCATTCTTCCTACTCTCCAAACCTTTCTGTTTACACGTTTTAGATCTACTCTCTTAACACTGGGTAGGTACGCATAGCTTTGCGACCAAACTGTGCATAAAGTCTGGAACACAATAATAACGTTGCCTTGGGTAAGGCAGCAAATTAATTTTGCTTATGAAGTGTAACTTATAAAGCAGTTTCACTGAGCTGATTGAAGGATGGGTATTCACTTGAGAGATAATTGAAGAAATATTCAGAATAAAAGTATTCTTATGGTTCACTGCTGGAAAAAAAAAAGAAGTTATTCAAACCTAGTTTCTCTGAGACTTAATCCTGAAAATGTGAAAGCATGAAAGATGCATATCAATCACAAAGAGCACGGCTTGAAATGATCACTAAGACTGAACCTGGCTACCCACTGCCTTTATAGATGTTTCTATTTGACATTAGCTTGAGTTTTTGTATGACCTTAAAGTCGTCTGTAACTTGCTGTTTCTCCTTGAGAACTTACGAAATCTGCAGGAGAGTCTCAACCAGTATTGTATCTCGTGAACAGGTCAAATGAGCGTTTGACTTTCCCATATATACTTGTCACAGGACACTGATGGCTTCAGGTGTAATTGCTCCCCTCTGACTGATTCAGCTGCTGAACTAATCAATGTATTTTCATTAATTTTCTTAAAGTCCGAAACTTCGAAACTGATTCCATGCTTTTTCTTTCTTCCCAATGTGAATTAAAAATGTAAAGAAGCTCACTTTTTGTCATTGCTGATAGGATTTAGGTTTTTCCTGGCTTCTCTCTCTCTTTTTTTTTTTTTTTTTCCTGAAGTTTCTTTCATCTTTACACAAACCAGAAGACTAAGTGCAATTTACTCTTGATGCAAATCTGCAGTTTTAACATAGCTGTTTAAAAAAATGTAATTTCATTTTTTTTTTTCCCAATGATAAAATTCTGCAAAGGAACAATTATTTCAGTAAAAGTCTGACTATTTTTTTGTACAGTAGATTTTACACATTAACTTATGCACATGGATGAAAACATAGAACTGACCCTAATTTGCTTTTCTACATATATTTTTGATAAAACATCATAAACATTATTTTCCTCCTTTCTTTTTAAGTTCTTTCTGAGTCTAGTAAGCTTTCTACAGCTTTTTCTGGTTTTGTTGTTTTGCAGTTTGCTTGCTTGCCAGTACTGATTGAAGATGATGGTAACAAACCTGACTCACTGCTGTAGCAAAATACAAGCATGGGTGATAACAAAGTTGAGATTTTCTATCAAGGTTTCATGTTAGATGGGTTCCAATGAGTCTTCTGTGAATTTTATTTCTGTCTCAATTAAAAAAGAGTAGAGAAGGGAAGACTTAGATTTTTTATCTTACAAAAATGATGCCTCCCAAGATCTGGCTTATTGGTTAAGACAAATAAGAACAGAAAATTGTAACATGCATTATTCTCTTAGCACTAGAACCTGCTGAGTAGAGATAAATTTATTTTACCTCATGGAAGAGACGGATGGTTTTCATAGTGTCAGAAAGGCTTAGAGTGGCTCAGGTGCCTCAGTATCACTCAATGAAAAATTAGCATGGGATTTAGGAAAACAACAAAAAAAGTCTAATATTGTCCTTCATCCAAGGTGTTGTGTGTGTATTTGGAAAGAAAAGGGAAAGTCTGTACCCCCGCTCTACTTGTAAGGTTCATTAAGAAGCCTGTACACTGCACACCACAAAGCCTGTACGCTGCCCTGGTGTGTTGAGCTAGAACAGCTCTTGAAACTTCACGCTGGTGTTACTACCTCTGCTCCAGCAACCTACATGCTAATTTTACCAATATGTCACAAGACTGGCTCAGATCTAAATACCCCTGGAAGCAGTGCAGAGCTTGGCCCCTTTTACTTATTGGATCTGATAATGTCTGTCCCAAGGAAAAGGGTATAGAAAACTTTTTTTTTTTTTTTTTTTCCTCCTAATATCCCTGCAAAGAGGTCAACCACAAAGGTAGTATTTTTTCTCCCTCTTCTATTCAGCCGGCTGTATAGTTCTCAGCATCACTGCAAAAACATGTCTGCACGATATACCCTAAATAGGACTGAGCATCCTTTTTGAAAGATATTCTCTGCAGCAAGGCCTGATTGGTGTCAGCCTGTAGGACAGGGGAAGCTGAACAGGGAAGGGTGTGTGTGTCTGTGTGTGTGCATGTAGAGAAGGCGAATGGATTCTGCTGTGTTCTTGTCCTCAGGGTCCTGCAGAAATACTGAAAAAAAAAATGAAGACATCTGTCTCAGAGGGCTTTTTCCCTTTATCCATTCCACCATGCCTCACAACAGCAACCATATAGATCTTTAAATACATTTAAAGCTGTTTTGCTGATGAACGCAAATGTCTCAGTATTTTTGAATAGCAGTGCTTAGGTTTTGATGGTAATATGACGGAAATATTCTTGAAAGATTTTGTTTGATATCCCTTCTACTTTACTACTCTATTCTGTATTCTCATCTGTTTTTATCCAGTGACTTAAAACTTTTGAAGAGTTATTCAGATGCTTTTAAGTTGTTAATTCTATGAAAGATTTTTAGTATGCTAGCCCTTCAGAAGTGTAAATGTTTTCTATGTCAAGAACTGGAGGGATGAAGGGTGTAAAATGTTACACTTCCAAGAAAAGCGGAACTTACAGATACGCATGTAACGATGAAAGGATTGACAGATCTGACTTCTCTCAGCCAGATCTGTTAGCTTCATCTGATGTAAAAAAAAATCCCATCAAATGAGGACAGAAGAGAACCAATATTGGCATTTGTACATCATTCATTTCCCAAGGTAATGAAATGTCTAATGCATTGATGTGATGTACAACAGCCAAAAGGTTTGCATTTCTTCATTTTCATAGCTTGTTACTTTTTAGCCAGGAGATATCTGTATAAGGTTTTCCCTCTGCTATTCTAAATCTATAAACCTTTATATTCGTGTTTCAGCTTTTACATAGGATTGTTTAAGCAGTAAGCGTACTGTCATACTATTCTCTGCACCGTTCTAGTCCATTTCTGATGGCCTGTTTGTGCTTTTGTTCTAGCTTCATGGAACAACCATACCCAATATAGGTTTATATTTCTCTTGTATTTTCATTTTAGTTTTTATGTATTTATAACTGAAGAAGAAATTTAGCATTTAATGGACAAATGCACACTGATCATTGTGCTTTTGAATAGACCTTTTGCCTGGTTAAGGATTGTTGAGAGCCTAGCTTTGCTTTTGATGTTGATTTTTACAGACTTGGCTGACTTCTGTAGATCTGAAGCAAAATCTTTATTCAGGCTGAGAAAAAGATGGTGCAGGCTTTAGAACTTTTTTGGTTGGTATAAAGGAATTGAGAAAGTGGAGGAGGAATGTATCTTCCTGCCATGTTAAGCAAGAAAAAATTGTTGCAAGTGTTTCTGAGATTAAAGAGTAGTCTTGAACTGACATTGTGTCTTGGACTAGAATCTTGTATTAACTGTGTTTCTGGTCTCATAATGTTATTTAACAGAGGACAGTTGTTCAGCAGCCTTAATCACATGTAATATTGCACAATTAGCAGACTGTTCAGCAAAGGCTTCAGTCTCAGCATTTTTTCATAAAATATAAAGCAGCAACACAATTTCCATTTCCTCTCATTGCATGAACTCAACAATTCATTACAAAACACACACAAAGAGATGCTTAATAGCTAAGAAATGTGTCTGATCCAGAACAATGAAATGATCTATCTCAGCTCTGTTAGGAAGACAATGTACAGACTCCTGGACTGAGAGCGGCTGTGGTCCTCCTGACAGCCTTCAGAATGAAACAGGATGAATCACTTTTCACCTCTGCTTTCCCCACAAGCAATTTCAGGTGTTCCCTTAATTAAGATTGCAAAGTGCAAAGATTGTTTCTCCGCAGAGACTCTGGTTGGACTCTTACATCACACGAAGTACAAGTAGATACTGATGGGTTTTGTTGTGCTCCTTACTGTAGTACGGATGCACATTGATTTTTATTGGAAATTCCGGTGAGGATTGAATAGTATACTTGGAAAAACAGGCCAGTCTGTCAGGCTAAACCACAGCCCAGCAAGGAGTTCCTCTCACTCCAAGGGTGAGAGCTGGGGAAGGGTTGATCTGGAGACAGGTCCAACACAGGTCACTTCAGACCTGCCAGTTTTGAAACACTAGCAGGAGGTGAAATTAAATACCTTTCTATGATTTTATTGGAATAGAGACATCACGTCATAAATTCTCAATTTCAGTGTTATGAGAAAGTTTCAGAGGTTTTGATTGCTAATGTCTTCGTTATTGCTAGACAGGGAGGCTTGTTATTGTTTTCTGATTATAGAAACATGTTATAGCAAAGTTGAAAAGAAAACACGGGCTATGTAAGGCACATTTTGCAGAAAAAAAAAAGGGCAGCTTTATTACGATTATTACTTCTGTGCTGCTCTGGATATAGAGGTGGGAACTTTTGTTCCTGGTCATGGGCTGTAAGTGGAAGGCAACCTCTTGAACTGTGGAATGAGAAGATGGAGTGATTTGTAGGAAGGCAAGGGCTTCTGAACAAGCCGTGACATCTCTCCTGGCGCTGACTGTGACGATTTTAAAGAAAACTGCCCGGGAACTTTGCAGGGCTGGGGGCCAGTACCGAGGCAGGTAAGGGGCCGGGGGGTGCCACTGGGGCTGTGTACCGGCCGGGGGGGGGGGAGGTCAGGCGGCGGCGGGGAGAAGCCCTGAGCTGGGGGCTCCCCTTCCTAAGGGACCCACGGTCCCACCACAAAACCCAAACGGGAGCAAAGCTGGAAGGGGGCCGGGGGTCTCCGAGGTCCCGGCGGCTGCCGGCTTTGTGAGGGGGAGCGCAGAGGAAGGGGGGGGGGGGAGGGGGGTGGAATGAGGGGGGCAAGCCGTCGCTGTGCCATTTCACCCCCCCCCCCCCGCGGAGGTTTGTTGGGTATATATATATATTGTAGCGTGTTTGGGAGAGGTTTGCGAGGTTTCAGGCGCAGGTGGCTGTGGCTGGAGCTGCCTGGGTGCCGGGGAGCTGAGCCGGCGGTGGTCGCCGTCTCCCTCAAACCACCACCACCAGATCCCCCCCGAGCCCCCTCTCGCCGCCTCTGAGGGCTCGTCGGCGGGGTCCAGCTCCGAGCAGCCCGAGGAGAGCGGGGGTTTCAGCCCGAGCTTGCGGCTCCGAGAGGAGATTACAATTAGCCTTTAAAAATGGCTGCTTGGAAGCTGTCAGCCGGGACGCGGCGGGGCCGCTAACTCTCCTCATCCCCTCCCAGCCTCTCGCTTTTCATCCCCGCGGGGGTAACAGCGTTGTGAGGAGGGTCTCGGAGCCCCCTGATCCTTCCCCCCCCTCCCCGGTGCGGGGCTGCCGTAGCGGCCCGGCCGCCCTCGCTGAGTGGCGAGAGGACGGCGGCGGCCCCCGCCTCCCCGCGCTCCTCCTCGCCGCTGCCTGCGTGTGTGCCGCGGGCGGCGGGGCTACAAAGGAGAAGGGGGAGGCCGGGGCTACATGGTGGAGGGTGGCGTGTGTGTGTGGCTGTGGGAGAGAGGGGGGGACGCGTCTGGCGAGGAGAAAGCCCAAGGTCAAGAGGCAGCTCTCCTCCTCCATGGAAGAAGACGGCAGCGATGAGCCGTGAGGAGGACGAAGAGGAGAAGGGGCGGATGGATGGCTGAGGGCTGCCGGGCTTCCCCGCGGGAGTGAGGAGACGGCGCCGAAGGGGCCGGAGGAGACAGCGCCGGGGTCGGGAGGAGGGAGGAGAGGAAGGCCAGGAGGAAGCGGGGGGTTTGAATCTCCCTGCCCGGCTCGTTTCTCCCTCAGGGGAAGCTCCTGACGCGGCGCTGCCCCAGCTGCGAGCCCTCCGAGCCTCGGCCCATGGCCCCCGCGGCGAGGATGGAGCCGGGCGGCGCCCTGAGGAGAGCGGGGGCTGCCCCCGCGCCCCCCGGGGCCGGGAGCCCTTTCCCCTCCGCCTGCTGCTGCTGCTTCTCCTCGCTCCTGGACGTGAACAGCTGGCTGCTCTTCTATGCCTTCCTGTACCTGGCCCTCTACGCCCAGGTGTCCCAGTCCAAGTCCTGCGACAAAATCTCCTGCTTCTCGGGTCATTGTGTCAACTCCACCTGCGTCTGCGACCAGGGCTGGGTGGGAGACCAGTGCCAACACTGCCAGGGCAGGTTCAAGTAAGTCTCTGCGTATTACCGGTCTCTTTCCTTCCTCTCAAGCCCAGTGTTAGCTCTTTTCTTGCTGGTTTCACCTGCCTGCATTTTCCTGTTGTTATACCCCCCCTTGTATCTGCTGTGATGTTGTTTCTGCCCGGTGGAAGCGTGCGACAGAAGTTAGGGGTGAAATAGGCCCCTCCACCTCATGCTCCCTCCCTCGAAGGATACAGGACGCCGTCCTGGGGTGGAAAACTGTACCTGGCGGTGTGAGGCTGGAAATAGGCTGCTCTGTGCTGGGGGAACCCACACGAGGAGCAATCGGCCTGGAGCTGTGTCGCTGCTGTCCCTTCTGGAAGTGTCATGGAAATGACATGGGTACTTCACGAGGCTGCCCAGCGAGCAAAAATTACTGGCAGATGTGAAGGACTTTTATCCTGGGAAGTGATGGTGCTTTGCTCATTTCAGTCTTGTTCCCTTTTCTCGCAAGTGTTTTACCCAAGTTAGGGCACGTTCAGGGTGACATAAATATAACAGTTACTGAAACGTACACCACAAGTGATGAGGCTTGCAGGAGAGGCACTGGTATGAATGTAAAACATGCTTGCCAAGGAGTGAGTGGTTAGTGATGCTGGAGCTACCCTCTCATTCTTAAAAGTGAATGTGATACCGAGTCATTGATCAGCAAGACAAAACCGTACACTGACACTTGCTTTTCCCTATGTAGTTGAAGAGAAGACTTAATTTATAGGACTGTCACTTCCCCCCGCCCCCTTTGGTATCAGGGTAAAGACTGGCAGTGAAAAATGCTGTTGCAGCTAACAGTTTGCTGTTATTTCGCTATATAACCTTGGACAGGACATCTCATTTCATTCCTTTGCAAAACGCCACTTAAAAGCAGGAACTCTGTTTATTAAGTGTATTGACATCTACAGCTGGAAACTGTCCTAATATTTAGCTAAAACAGCCTATTGGTGAGGCTGTATCTTACAGAATTCAAATTCTGTCTTTGGAAAGTACTTTAGCAGGTTAAAGTTGCCTATTTTAAAACGTGTTTCTGAGGACTGAAATCAAGCTAAATAACTCACGTGTCTTTTAAGTGTTTAATCTGTGTATTTAATCACTCATTCCTAAATAAAGGCAAGGTAACTCAAGCAACGTGTTAGCTTGGGAAGTTGAGGAGTAGCTGGCATGCAGACATGTCAGCTGAAACAACGCACATGCTGCAGAGAGCAGCAGTTCACTGATACTATTCGGTGGGTTTCTCCGTCAGGGAGACTGCAACTGAGTCATAGAGGAAATAGGAGGCAAATATATACATCCCATCTGCATATGAACTTGGTGGTAATCTTTGAAAGTTGCTCATCAGCTACCTGCAAGCATTGAGGGCGCAGGGCTGGCCTGTGCCCTGGCACAGCGGGCGATTGCGTGGGGAGGGAGGCCCAGGTGAATCTTCTTTGTGTGTGCTGGGCGGCAGCAGGCAGGCTAGCCAAGCATTTCCGTGCTGTAAAGAGATTACTGGTAGCCTTTATCTCGACACCAAGCACAACAGACCCTAACGCTGCAAGGGCTGAAGGAAATTTTCATCTCTTAAATTTCAAAGCTTTTTGTTAGCGTAGGCTCTGAATGGTTCCTGCAGCCTTTAGCGAGCCCTTAAAGGTATATCCTTGATTACTTGTTAAAACGTTTATTTCTTTATATTGTTTGTATTTTCGAGTGAACTTAACAAGCGGAGGAGGCATGGTGGTTGCATTTTCTTAGCTCACTTCTGGTGGAAAGTTAATAATCCATCCCCACCTAGAGGAAGTTCTGCCGGAGTGTTGAAGGGGCACCTCTTCCACGCTCAGCCAATGCAGGGTTAATCGGCGTGCCTTTGGGAGTTCTGGAGAAATCAGAATAGATTTCCCAACTCTTCTGTATTTTTTCATGATTATTTTTAGAAATGACAGTGGTGCTTGCATTCAGATTTTTTTTTTTTGTCACAGAAGAGAGCTTTTTCTGTCACATTGGAAGCCAGTTTTTTGCTGAGGACACTTTCAATACCAGTATCTTTGATAGCTCGTCGTTAATCTTACAAGCAGAATACACTCTGCCATGAAAAATAAGCGTTCTGAGTTCTAATGCTTCCCAAGCCCCGCGAGCTGGGGATGGTATGAAATATGTTAATGCCTGCTGCGATGCGAGCAGCAACTCGGAGTGGCTGTGTTTTGAATCTTGCAAATTCAGAAGGGTGTCGAATGGTTGATGAGCCAAGTCTCCGTGTTTGCGGAAGAGTTGGAAAATGAATGTTAGTCTACCTTATGGCCAGACGATTGAAGAGCTTTCTGACTTCTGCAGTTGTTGGTAGCTTCGCTTAATCATCATAGAACTTTTGTATGTTGTTTCCCTTTGTCTGTGCAGGGTGAGCATCTGCTGTATGCTCAAGTAGCCATGGCTGGATTTTTGCAGCTGTAGGACTCTTACTTGACCGGTCATGTAGGACGTGCATCACCTTGGAGCAGTTGCTTCTTGCAGGAAGAATTATTATGAAGAGTGCTTCAGAATAATAGAAAGATTGAAAAGTATGCTTGGCTATTATAGCTACATTAAGCATTATGTATTGTAAGTATGATGCATACCGATGTTAATAGACCATTGTGTATTCTAAATATTTATATTATTTCATACTTTCAGCAGTTTGAAGTTCCTGGGTGTGCCCATATTATGCAAAATTAAAAATGACTTCTTGTTTACTCTGTGCAATTCAGGTCACTCTGTTTTCTGACACTAGATCAACTGAGGAAAAAGATTTTTAAGGGCAAGCTTAAACATAGCAAAATAAATGGGTCTTTATTCTTCTTCATATAAATCAAACATGGTTATTTTTCCTCTTCTGGGAATGAGTGACTTGCATTAGCAAACATGAGGAACATTACCGTAAGAGAAATACTCTACCTAGGGGCAGCTTGGGACCATTAATTCTTTTGTGACAGATAGGTAGCGTTTTTGCTTTTCCTTTTATTTCTTTCCTAGACCGGGAAATAACAGCATAGTAGAGAGACATCAAAAATAATTGATCAGTCTTAGTAAGCAGGTGTCAAAATTAATTGACAGTACTACAGTAGCCTTGCATTTCCCCCACAGAGCTACTGAGTAACTGGAATACTTTGCAAATGGATGAAAGAAGGGTGGATGGAGGAAAAATGAGTGAAAAGACTCCCCAGCACTATTTTATTACTTTTATGTATCGACTCTTGCATTTATTCCTTATATAGTGAAGTTTGTGATAACTTGTTGCGTACATAACCAGCCCAGTGGTGGTGTTCTTGCTGTGTCCATTCACACCTCAGGAGGGGCTGGGCATCGTCCCTGCCGGCTGGTCAATTGCTCTCTGGTCCAAAGGGCTGTCTGAATGCAACGCTGCCTTATTTCCTTTTGTTTAAAACACTTTTTTCCTTGTGTTCTGACATTATTATTATATTTTTTTCGGTACCGGAATTAAAAAGGGAAATTTAAATATAAAAAGCAAGAGGAAGGAATTCTGCTTGCTTGCTTACTGGAGACAGGTGAAAGACAAGAAAGCCAAAGGGGAGCAGGGTCAGTTTTTATAGCACGGAGCCTCAAGCAGCTCTGTTCTCAAGATGTTAAGACAAACACAAGCATAAAAACACAATGTTGAGTTGTATTTTCACCTGGTCATTTTACTGTAGTGCACTTACATATTTTTTAAGCAGTAATATTCTGCAGAAGTTTTTGTGACTAAACATGGCTGTCCAAACATACTGTACTCTTAATATTACTTGATTTTTTCCTACATCATTATGAAAGCAGAAATCCTTTCTATGGTATACATTTTCTTTGAATTACAAATAAATAAATAAATGGTATTTGGAGGCCTGGATTGGAAAACACTTCCCTCTTTGGATCTCACCATGTTCTAAGGAACAGTGGAAGTGACTGTTAGGTTCATGCATGAAAAAACAAACAAAACCCCAAACCTGCAGGTAGGTTGCTAACAGTTCCACTGTGCAATCATTTCCAGTATAGGGCCCATTTAATTAAAACAAACAAACAAACCCTAAAGCAAACAAACAACAACAAAAACACGTATGTTAATCCCAAGGCAGTGTTTGGTAGCTGCTTTCTTCCCAAATGAAATTGCCAGCAGTTGTCAGATCCAGCAGAACAGAATTTCCATGCTCCGTAATACTTGGCAGCTGCAGCTCTGATGTTGCAGATGCTGATGGCTTTGCATATTGCAGTCAATCCAGACTCCAGATCACACTCACTTTCTGATCTTTCTGTTGTTGTTTTCCCTCCACCACCTCCCTGAGCGAGGTCCACATTTTTTGGATGCCTGAGGGAGAGATTCTGCTTTGCCGGTGGGCAGTGATGTACTAAAGCTTTAGTCTGTCTCTGCTTTGTTTGAAGACTGTTTCTCAGACTTGTGGAACTTGTCATCTACGTGTGACTTCTGTGCCTCCGTGGACCGCTGTGGGCAGCGCGAGGTGGTGCTCAGCTTCCTGCCTAGGAGAGGATGTGGTTGTTCTGGCCACGGGTGATGTTTACGCCCATCCCTTCCTGCAGAAGGGGTGTCACTGCTGGGCAGCGCAAACCTGTTGCTGGCTGCTCCTCTCTCCCATTTCACCTTTCTACAGAGAATATCAGCTCTTCCCCTTGGTCTGTAAGGCACTTAGCTGCGGTTTAAAAAGGATAATTGGAAAAGTACAAACACTTTTTGTTAAAACAGAAGTGTTTGCTTGTCTTTGAAAACTGCCCATTATTGGGAACAGCTCCTGCAGATTCTCTTCAGTGGTGTGGGGAGGCAAACCCCAGAAACTCAGCTGTGCCTCGGTTTCGGGAGCCTCAAGTGCTATTGATTAGCAGGCAGCCCAGGTGCCTTATGGCCAGAGTGAGCTGGAGAACAGCTGAGAGAAAACGGAGAGTTTGGGCCTGAAGCCAGGTCAGGAAGCCCTCTGATGAGGTAGGGATTGGTGTCTAGCAGCTACATGTTCAAGTGTTCCATACCATTTCAGGCCAAATAAGCTTTAGCCTACCTAATTAAGTTTTACTAAGTTATAATTTTATGTGCAGCACATGCTTTTCTGACCTTGCTACAGCGAAATTGTGAGAAACAAAATGACTGCAGCTGCTACTTGGAGGCATGGTGAGGAAAATACTTGTATTGTACAGTCAGCTCCCTCTCTTCTAGTAAGCTGTATCTGCAGCTGAAACATTTGCTGAAAACCTGGCCTTGAATTGCTTTTGCTGAGGGATAGGCTTTTGCTACAGGTACGGGAAGTCACGGAAGTACTAGGCTGAGCTCAGGTGATTTATCCTAGCAGAAGTAAGAAAATGACCTTTGCATGTTGAGCCCTGGTCATAAATTAGTGAAAAATCCGAGCGTGTTCCTAGTTGCCTCCTGTAATCAGCAGGGCTTTGACGTTCCTGCATGCTTCCTCCGCACTGCCTCGCAGGCATGCGGTGACATTGTCGAAGGAAAAAGTCTGGCAGCAGGGTCATGCAACAGTTTCTCCTGCTCAGAGAAGAGTAAACGGCTGGGTAAAGAACAACGTCTTGGCCAACTGCATCTTAACAGCAGGAGTAAGAGAAGATCATGAGTTCTGGGGGAAAAAACCCTGATCTTTTGTATAGATTTTTTTTGTTGTTGTTATTTTCCCAAATAAATAAAAATGCATTTTTAAACTCAGTACCATGCTGCCTTGCCAATTGACCAGTTTGTCCCTCGTGCTTCCAAGCAGAGGTAGAAATTTCTTCCTGTTAATCCCTTTCTTGAGCTGTAGCAGGGTCTGTGTTAGGAGCAGAGCTCCTTCCTTTCTCTCTTTCCCTACCAATCCCCTGAAGTGACTTTCTTGTAGTTCTGTGCGTGTTTTGCAAAAGGAGATGGCAATTGGGAAGGAGGAAGCTGGGTTAACGCAGCATCGCTTCTACGGGCAATAAGGATAATACAACTGAGCCCTTCCTAATGTATTCCTAGGCTTTTCTCGGTGGGCTCTGGAGTGGCTGAGAGTGCAGTTCTGGTTGTGAGGTTTCAGGGGAATTCTGGTGTTGCAAAGCCAGGTAGTCAGGGGTTTGTTTTTGCTGCGTTTGTTCACCGGGGATGCCTGTTTGTTGGGGATAAGACCGCAACACTTTTCGCTGATGCTGTGATATTAGAAAAGCTGTTTGAACTGTTTCTTGTGTGTGTTTTGTTGTATGTGTTTGTTTGCCAGTTTTAATACTCTTTTTTTTAATGTGTTGGAGTGAGACAGAATCACCAAAAGGCAAACAATTGTTTCAGGAGTAGATGTAGGATGGGAAGAGAGCAGTACTCTGCCTTGGTAACGCTGTTCTGGGCAGCTCTTTGGATGTATTTGCAATCGGAATTCAGGAGCTTTTAAAGCCATGGAAAAAAAGTGGTTCTTCTCCTTACTAGTGATATGTTGCAATTGCATATGTAAAATCACAGGAGGAAGTAAAATGGAATATTTTCAGCTTTTTTTGGTAAACTTAAATTAAAAATGGAAGCTCTTCTTTCCTCCTACAATCCATAATGAAACTGTAGAGCTTACTGCCACAGGATGAGGACAGATGTACAAAGCAGCTATGAGCAAGACTCATGGTTGATGCCATGCTGTTGAAGTTCCAGGTTCAGAACTGAACCTGGTGGTGGTTAGGAGATAGAAGGGCCATTTTACTAGTCGATGTAATTTTCTAATTTCAGCCTTAGCTAAACTTTAAATGTATGACATTGAGTATGCCTTTCCTGTTTGGGTGGCTATACAAACGGGTGTATATTTTTGCTGCTATGAAGTGTGCAGTGTCTGGGATGACGTGCAGATGAAGGCCAGCACCCTGTGTCCCATTTCTGTGTGAACTTAGAGTTGTTTTATTCCATAAATCTGATTTAATTAGCTTCAATTCTGCTTACCTATAAATGCATTCTACGACCTTATGTACATTTCTTCTTTGCTCAACAGAATGTTTATTCTGATAGTTTCATTTCTTCTGTAAGCCAGTATAAATAAATAAAGCTTTTCATACTATTCAGTGCCTCTGCCCCTTCCTTTTAACTTGTTGGTCTGTTACAGTTTTCATGGTGATTGGCACTGGAACAGAAGGCCAAGACTGTCTTTGTTTATTTAATAATGCACAAGTGTCTGCTGTATGTAGTGATGCAGGCTGTACCAGGCAGGTGAGGACCTTTGAGAACATCCCCTTTAATCTTCTTTGCCCAGCCCTGGGTACCTCGTTGTTACGGAGGAAGACCGAGCATATCGATCTATTCAATTAGTGCAGCTCCGGAGGCAAGGTTCTTATTGCACTTCTCAATTACCTCCTGCGTGTTCTCCTTAATTTCTAGAGCTCCTATACAAGATTCCAGTTTCTTCAAAGACAAAACATTTTCCAAGTACAAGAACCTTCACAACTTGAATGGTAAAAGGCTGTCAAATTTTCTTATTCCAGGTGAAGTCCTTATTTTGATCTAAAACTCTGAGTGCTGCTGTCTGCAGAACTTGTGCAAGCAAAGTGTCCTTAAATTGCAGATTGTAAGCAAAATCATAAAGTTGTTTAAGAAATGAACTTTATAAAAAAGCTACCATTTTACATTTAGCTGCAGCCACTTCATCCTTCCCGCTTCTCCTTGGCTGAATCTTTCTGCTTCTTGTGTAAGCATCAGTCTTGCTGCTGAGAGTTGAAAAGTACCAGCAGGAACACCTCTCGCCACTGCCCAAGGGAGGCAGCACGATGGGGAAAGGAAACTGTCCCTTCTAGAAATGGTACAGATTTCTTTTACCTTAATTTTATGTGGGACAGTGTCCCCATTAAACTGGCCCAAGTTCCATCGTACGTGGTGAAATCCTGAGTCAGCCTATCAGCTGCAAAACTGCCTTGGTCGTCAGCATGACCTGTATCTAATTCAAGACAAGCACATAATTAGTCTTACTGAAGTCAGTGGAACTGTGTGTACGAATTAATACCTTTGAAATGCCTTTTTATAAGCCAACATGTGTATGTCTATGTAATTAAACTATTGGGAATATTATGATTTAATCTTTGTAAAATGTGGTGGCTGTTTTGTTTAAAATTTTATTTTAGTCGTGATGCTCTGCCAAATATATCTTCCAATGTGAATTATTCTCCGCATGTATTAAGATTTTAAAATATGTTGATAGCTCCTGATAAAGGGATTTTGAATTTGTAAGGAATGCATTTTTATTTAAATCGTGTTTTAGAAAGTGGAAGCATAAGCCACACAAGCGTACTAAACTTCTCTTAGAAGCCAAGCCATCTGCACCGAGAGGTGTTTGTTTGAAGGAATTGTCCTTCTGGAGGAAAAAGAAAAGTTTTCTATTAGGGCGTGTTTTTTGTTGTTGTTCAGTACTTCATATATTGTAATGTTTTCTCTGGGTTTTTGTAGACAGCACCAAAAACAAGCGCTCTGATTACCTGTTCTGGCAGCTTGCTTTACGTAGGCTGTAGAGTAGCTCTGACTTAGTTCCTGTCTGAGCAGAACATATGCTTTAGGAAAGCAGCTGATTCTGTCTGAAAACACTTCTAGTGATTGAAAGCCCATTGCAGACCTCTCAAAACTCTTCCCCTGCTTGATATTCCTCCCCGTTTCCTATAACCAGCAGAACCAAACGCATAATCCTCTAAATCCAGGAAACCTGCCCTAGCTCTTCCTTGTGGTGCTTGGCTGCGGGGCTGCACGTGTGTGTTGTGCTGGGGATGGAGCTGCGCTCTCTTGGAAACATCCCTCCTCCCCTGAGCAATAGGAAACCGCTGATGTGCCAAGTCCATCCCCGTGTGCAAGCCTGCGACCATCCACAGGTTTGGATCCAGTACAAGTTACCAAGGGGCTTGTGGATGCTGGAGCCTGGTTTGTCCGCAGGCTGAGCGCTTCGGTGCTTGGCCCAGTGATGGTGGGAATGGGGCTGACGATCCTACCAGCCCCAGAGCCTGCTTGCCATTGCTAAGGATGTGTGAAAAGCTCAGCTGCGTTGCACGGACTCAAAGGTTGTCTGTAAATAATATGTACATGTCTGAGCGAGTTATAGCATTTAATGTTTTTAATTTAATTTGGCAAATGCACAGTCTCACGCTGCGCACCCCTTATTTCCTCTGACCAAACGAGACACCATGAATATAGTTCGGGATGGCACGTTGCTGTAGTTCGTGTCATCTTTTTAAGAAAAGTATGAGTAGTTTGTGAGATGGCAGCCTGTCACACCGCACTAGAAATTAATTAATGTCAAAATGTGGGCAGAAGAGATAATGAGATGCTACAGGAATACCTTGGGATATTCTTCCACGTGTGAACTGAAGTGCTGGTGAAAAAAGCTTTGTTTAAAACACTGCTTTGTAGACAATAGGAAAAAAAATGCACTGGAAAACTTGTGCAGTATTGAAGAACATCTCTCTGCCAGTGTCCATGGAGATTCTAAGGAGCTGCACAGTCTGGTCTCGGAAGGCATGCTGTGAAGTTTACGTAAGGAGTGGAGAAACATGGTGACAGCTGAAAGCCTGGGCATGCCAGTGAGCTGCAGCAGTTACCAGTCGTAAAGGACAGAGGTGAGCTGCTATCCAAGTGCACGTTTTCATGTGAGGAGGGGGAGCTGTGGGAATTTTCCACCTCGCATTTTCGGCTGCCCTATCTATTATTAAAAGCCTACTGAGGGAACATCAGGGCTGTGCTGATGTCGGAGCCCTGGATGTTTGCAGTGCCACAAGAGACATCAGACCTGAGGCTGTTGCTCCGTGTCCCTTCACCAGGTGTGAGAACTGCCTTCAGCTCCCAGGATTCCTGCAGGCAGAAGAGCCTAAAGCTTTTAGACCTCTGGAAAGCAATTTAGCCACCAGCACTATAGAATATTCTCGGGTAAACATCTTAATCTATTTGTTAAAGCAACAGTGTTTTTGCAGAAAATAAATGTGTTATAAAATCTCTCCCAAAATGTGGAGCTTAGGTCCGTCATCTGGAAGAAACGGATACCAGGATCTGTTCAAGCTGGTGTTTTAGTTTGTGCAGCTATGGATGGCAACCTGCTGCTGCCCTTGTGTGATGGCAAAATATCTGGTTTGGTGATCCTAGTAATCCAAGCTGACTGTAGAGTATTTCCAAATTTTAAGCAGCACATGCCAGCAAATCATGATTTGGGTAGGGAATTTTGAAGCCAGGGTATTCTAGGATTACCTGGCAGCTGGACAAGTGCTGAATTACTTAAGGCTTGGATGCAGACACCTAAAATGACACTCAGCGTTGAAATTTTCTTATGGATTTAGTCCATAATTTCTGTGCTTCATTGTCTCATCTATAAAAAATAAAATAACACTCCCTGTAAGATTAAATACGTGAGGTGATCCATGTCTGCAGTGATGGGGACAGCTAATGAGCGAGGTGCTGTTTCAGAGAACGGAGAATGCATTTCTTCCTAGAGTGTGATAAATACTATGGCACGAAGTGCTGCTGTCCAAGTGGTGCTGTGTATCTGAAATATGTGTAAAATAGCTTTCTCATTAGGTCAGATGGACCTGAACCTAACTTGGAAGCAGCGTGTGTTATTGCAGAATACTTGAAGAATAAAGTCTTTTCTTATTCAAAAGAATCCTTGGAAAAACAGTTTGTACCTTGTCTGAACCGCTGGTAATATTTTACTGCAGTTGGTAGCAGCCCAAAAGGCTTAACTCCCAACCTTGAATTAAAAGCTAATAGCATAATGTGAAATACAATCATATGCAGTACTACTTAACAGCTATTTTGAAGTTGCCGCTCAGCTTTTCTGCATAAAATGACCTCTATTAGACGTTACGTTCCTGTACCAGCATCAAAGAACCGCGCGTTTCCAATCTGCAGGATGTTTGCCTTACGCTAGTCCAGGATCACGAGTCTGGACCCACAGTCTTTAATTAAATGTAGATTTTTATTGCGGACATGTACTTTTATGTATAGACGTTTGTGTGTTCTCACGTTCTCTCAGCTTCCTCCCTTTTACTTTGAAGGCTAATAATTTGCCTTCCGTGATGAAGTGGATAACGTTGTCATGGAGTTGCAGGAGACTGGACTGAAGAACAATCAGATGTACCACAAAAGGAGCAGACCTTGGCCATATACGTTACCAGGTGCTGCAGGGGAATGCGAGCAGCAATGATCTTGGTCAAACCCTGTCAGGAGAGCTGGGGCTTGTAAAATTTTGGATTACGCCAGAGAGGTTCAGGGAAACCTTCTGTTCAAGGTGTAAGTAAAATGTAAGGCACCATGGAACAAGAAGACAAACACGCGTCATCGATGTTGGTTTTAACTCACTTAGTGAGAGGGGGAAATTAACCAGAAAAAAACTACTAGCCACGTGGTAGTTTAAAATATGCTCCTGCTTGTAATGGATAGCAGTGGTGAGTTAAACACTGTCAGCTTCATTTTCTTGCTATGTATTTCTGCATTCAAGACCTGGGAGAACTTTGATGTGCTCTAACTTCTTATATGAAGGACGATTTGGTAACTCCAGCTTTAGTACAAAAACTGAAATGCTGAATAATTTAACGGCAGGGTAAGTTCCATGTTTAACTGTTCTTTCCTGAGTCTATACGGTGTATGTGAGAGAACGTACTTCTCAGAGAGGAGAAAAGAAGAAAATCTAAAGAAATGCAGAGTAACCCCCACTAAGGATTTACGTTTATTTGCAAACGCAACTTGGAGACTATACTTGATAATCAAATGTATATGGTATATATATATATATGGTATATGCAAGATATGCCAAAACAGTTTAGGGGAAGAGGGGATTGAACTTGATTTCATAGGAAGAGTCACAGAGCTGCTCTAAGCGAATTAAGCTGCACGCTTCTCTAGTTCTCTCGTATCAGTAAAGCTGCTGTGTTGGCTTCCAAAGTCAGCTAAGGCTCGTCCAGAGGATAACATAAGACATTGGACAGGAGCTGGAAGGTGCTCCTGAAAAATGAAACTACAGGAACAGACAGCTGGTTTTGAAAAAATAAATTTGCACTTGTGTGCGCAGATGTAATAATATTAAGACAGCTGTTAGAAATGTTTTCGCAGATGTTTTCTAAAGCCTTATTCTGATACAAGTAATAAATCTAGAACATCTATATTTAGAACTTTGTTTTTATGGGTATTTTCAATTGTGTAGCACTCTGCAGGAATGATCTGTGAGTTAGTATGATACAGTTTTTTTTCTAGAGTTTCATTTTCCAGTTGCTTATAGGAGTGTATTTTTCAGGGAGTGAGGTGGGGAGCCCAAGCCCTACGTGCATTCAAGAAGGTACCTAGCCCCAACACATCTCTGTCTTAATTTGCATCTTGAATGAAGTACTAAGTAGTTGGTCACCAGAAGGGCCTTGAGGAAAAGGCATTTTTTTTTTTCATCTGTTTGACACGTGGGAGACCTGAGGTTGCATAAATATTTAAGGTTACCTGATGAACAAGCGACGGACCTGAAATAAAAGCTTGGGAATTTATACATTTTTTTTGGTAATAATTTCCCAGTCCTCATCCTAGGAAAACGGAATTTTCTAACGGTATAGTACTTTGCTGCAGGTACGCAACGTGGAGTGCTTTGCTTTCTTGGAGGCCTTTACTGTTGAACATTGTCAGATGTAGGAGATGATATGAATCTTCTCATTCAGGTATGGACCCACAGTCGAGGAGTTTTGTTAACAATATTTTTCGACTTACTGTTCCAATACCTGATGCCTTTCAGTGCCTGCATCCGGGCCTCTGTTGGTGCCAGGATAAATGCTGGTGTGGCCTAGAGGTTGCTGAATATAATTGAAAGAATTGACCTTGAAAAGTGTTCTCCACTCAGATGAGCCAGGACATCAAATCTGGGCTGAATTTCTGGTTGGTCTGTCCTCTTTTTTTATTTTCAATTATCTTTTTGTGTCTGCGTGTGTGGAGGGACAAGCAAGCCACAATTTAATGTGTTAATGTAACGGTTCACAAAGCCGTTCATTACCAGGAGAATTGCTGAGTTTATTTTCAGTTTTATCTGCATCATTAAGGTGCACTTACTGCTTTTTGGGGTTTGTACACGCTCAGAAGTCTGTTCAGGAACATAAAAACTCTGCCGTGATGGGCAGCTGAAAGGAAGCAGAATATTCCTTTGAAGTCAGACTGAGGCTTTCTGCCGTTGATTGGCTGTGTTGTAAAGTAGCAGTTGGGCTTTGAGAGCAGAACTGGTGTACGTTAGATTGCTTCAGAATGATGGGGGCTTGCAGTGTTTTACTCATCTTTTTTTCCCATGTTTTGGTAATTTTAAGGTCATACACAGTAAGGATTAAAAAAAGACAAAAACAAACAAACAAACAACAACAACAACACACCCCCCCCCCAAAATATTTTTAATTGTAGTTAAAGCTCTTGCCTCCTAAGGATGGTTCCTTCTTGTAGAGAGTCTAATGTAGTCTAATACATCACTCGTTGTTCACAGTCACCTTATTTTTTTTTTTATCATTCTGACAAATTTGACTATTTTAATTCCCATCTACTAATGAAGACCAAAGCAGATGCAAGGCCAGATTAATCATATTCCTTATCTTTAAATACAACAATTAAAATTGAGTCTGTTTTCTGTGATGGAGGAAGCATGGTGCAATGAGTGGTATTCAGACTTCTGTTGTAACTTTCCAATCTACACATTTCATTCTTATCTTTATGCAATTCGCTGGGTATGGTGGTAAATGACCGTGCTCAAGACTGGGAGAATGACAAATCTAACATATGCGAAGCTTGGCAAGAATGAGCATGGCGGTGCAACATCTTGAGTGAAAGGAATATTCTCTGTTGTTCTCACAGTTAGGCTGTTGCAGGCTTAGACTTCAGTGTATCATATCACTTAGTCTGGTTGGTGCTACTTGAAGGCATACTTCTTTAAATAGATGAACACTATTTTATGAAGGAATTTCTTGACTATCCTATGTTTAAAAAACCCTAGAAATGAATGAGGAAAAAGCAACTTTTTTTTCCCCACCTCCCTGTTTTTAATTGCACTGGAATTCCTCTGTACGTATTTGAATCTTTCAGTTTCTCAGATTATTTTTGTTTGTTTTCAATGGACTAGAAGTATCTGGGAGGTTTTCAACCTATAAGATACCATGTCATGCAAGTTCATTTTCAATATATTTTGTATTTATGAGGAATACATAGAGTGAGATGGATAGTTGCTTCAATGACCAGATGGCTTTATTTTCAGGTTGTGAGAGGTTTGTTTTCCAGAACAGCTGATGGTCATTGTTGATTGTCTGGTTTTTGCTTATTGTGTTTCTCTTGGTAGGATACACATGCCTTGTAGTTACAAAAACCTCCTTGTCCAAAAGGTTTTGTCATTGCTTCCGTAGAAAAGTGGAAAATGGAAATGGAAACTTCTGTTTAAAACTTTGGATGGAGATGCGTGGGAGCCTGCAAACCATGGCTCTGACGTGAACCGTGGAACAGAGGCTAGCAGGTTTGTGTGTGAGGGAAAAGTTGCATGTTCTGGTCACTAAGTATGAGCATGACAAGTTCGTTTGTGCCTATGCTCAACAGTATTAGGCCAGTAATGTTGTTTGAGGCATTTCCATACTATGCGTCGATGGTAACTTGAGTTACGGGCTGCATTAACTCTGGCTTGATTGCTTAGGGTTAGATTTTCTTAACGGGTATCGGAATTTGGGAAGATGCTACTGGGGCTTTAGACTACCAGAAGGTTTATTTTTTATTTTTTTTGGCTGTTAAATTTTATTCAGTCCAGATTGATATTGAGTATCCATATTGAGTCCGGATTCACTTGAGTAGATCCTTAGGGAGTTGTGTAGGCTGCAAATATGCATACCAAAGTTACACACTCAGGTAGGAAACGTAATATTGCATATCCACGTGGATACATATTTGATGTTTGTATATCAGAAATGCTGTATATTTGCTCATCTAATTAGACATGTTGGAGTTGTGAGCTTTTTTTGTGTGTGTGTATGTGGTGTTGGTGGGGAAGAAAGACTTCTTCAGAAAGTAGTTTCTAGAAACTGTGTGTTTAATGAATCCAGTTCCAAGGTGCCACCTGCTTACAGAAGTATTTGCTTCCGGTGGGTGAATGTGAGAGAAACTTTCTCCAAGGAGGTCACTCTGTGCGAGGTAGAGGACTGTTGTAGGAAAAAGGTGAAATGTGAGCATGTCCCCAAATAGAATTTGGGGCCTGCAATTCATTCAGGATGGGAAAGGTTTCTTGGTTTTGGAGACTGACCAACTTTCATGAAGGTACAACCATCAGAAGGCATTCCTGGGTTTAGTTGTAGGACTACAATTTAAACATCATTTATGCCTTAATAATTGTGGTATAACAAGGAATAATATGACTGTTCATATGGCACTCGCAGTTAGATTGCTGGCCTGATTCTCAGTTGCTATGCTCTTATGAGGATGTAATTAATCTCTTTGGGGTTTGTCACTTAATTTGAAGGTAAATCTAAGGAAACTTGTGTGATGGAATTGAGGTTCAGGCTCTTAAAATTTATTATTTTTTATTTTGTATATGACAACAATGCATCTTTCATTTGCAGGTGTTGAAATGTGTGCTATCCTACAATTACTCTGTATACATAAAATGTGTACTCTTGTACTAATGCATCACCGTGTTACATTATAGAGTACTGAGTTACTAAATAAAAGGCAGCAAGCACAATAGGTATACTACAGCAAAGCGAAGAAAAGGTGAATTTCACAATAAAAGAATGTCAAGATAATAGTAGGGAAGGCTGACATCGACAGTCTGTGTCTGTGATACTCTGTGCAATGTGCTTTTCAAGTTTGCATGGCTGGATACAGTCAATCCTTTCTAGAAGGATTTTTAAATAATATAAATAAGAGGCGGTGAAATCTTCCTTTCATCTAAAGGACTGTTGAGGGCTGCATTTATCTTCCTGGTAGTTTTAGTACCAAGCTGTTAAGGTGTTGTCCCATGCTGAGAATACCTTTATTTTATATACAGTCCTCTTAGATGTGATTTAATCACATTGGTGTTGCACACAGAAAGGAAGTTAGTAATTAAACTCTGCTTTTCGGATTGTGGTTCCAAATATTTTTCTTGAACGTAAAATTTTCAAAGGAACACTGTCTGTGTTTTATGTATGGGAAGCAAGGGAAATGCTAGCTCCTGTTCAAGTAGCATTCTCTATCCTCTCCTAAAATATTTTTAGTTTATGCTTGTCAGTAGCTTCTTTAGGAAAACCAGAACAGTTGCTATGATGAGCTCTCTGGGAGCATTTCTCTGTGTAGATGCAGAAGAGGAATTAGAATCCTGCCTTGGAACAGAATGGGCCCTTGAAAAACAAAACAACACGCAGACCACAGCACCTGACCATTATTTTGGATTCTTTTGAGTTTATGCTAAAAACCGCAGAAGGAAAAACACTGAAGATGAATATTATCGTTTGGTGCAGGGTTATATGCTGGGAGGCGGGGAGACTTGAAATCTTCTCATTACTATTTTATGGCTGATGTGAAATATGAATATTCTATATCCATTTCTGTTGCTTCCTCAAACTGAAGCAACATTTTAAATTTCTCCTTTATTAATTCTTCTTGTGAATAAATGCTAAATATCTTATTTATTTATTTTTCCTCCTGAGAGAATTCTTATTTTAAAGTAGCTTTCCCCATAGCTTTTCCTGTTTGTTTGGGGATCTACACAAACTACTACAGACTGCTGGTTATAATCAACATTTTCAAGGTGGGGCCTGGAATAGTGGGGAAATGTGGAGGAAATATAGGAAAATGTTAATCAAACTGATCTTTCAAAGAAGTACTTGGGGATCATTCATCATCATTTATAATGATTTCATTTCTACGAAGAGTGCTTCTTACCGTCTTTACAATAAAATATGTCATATTTTCTTTTTGGAGCTGCCAGTCTTGTGCCTCTCTGTGAGTGATGCTGGAGCATGCTCCTTTGGATGCACGCTGACAAGTATGAAACATGTCAAGGAAGGCTGGATTTTCCCGGAGAACGATGGGGAGTGTGCTGAGCCTAAAGCTACCCTCTATCAAGTGTATTAAATTTCCAGGTCAAGTTCTAATGCAATTGTAATTTTGCAAGGAAACAGTTTGCAGAACTTGCTGAAGCTGTCGGTATTTCTAGGTCCTTAACTTGTCATATTTGTCCTCCACGTGGGTTCTGATGTCCTTTGATGTTGGCAGAGGAAATATGTCATTGAGGTTAAAATATTATATTATCTGGGCTGTAGTTCTCTTGGATAAGTTTAAGTTCCAGGTCTTTCAACTTTCCATAAGCTGTCAAAAGTTTTAGTGATTTTCTGGTCTTTCTTGCTACAAGTACATTTTATATTTGTGAAGCTTTATGGAACAACCAAGACTAAAGAAAATATGACGGGTGGTCATCTTGAAAAAAACTCAGAGGTGCTTACATTTGGTAACAACACATTGCTATAGAAATAATCCAATTCAATCTTAGCACTTTCCTAAATAGAAGTATTGGTTGCTGTACCTCTCTGTACAGCATATTTCTATGTGTGCATATGTACAGAGATAAATAGATTTATAAATAACATAAACTTTTTCTATACTCTTCAAGAAACCTTGGGTGCCAGTTGTCTTCATTGCCAAGAATTTTAGAACTTTCAGAGGAACTCATATTTTCTGCATAGAAGATACCCATCTACTGTTGCATGGACTGCAATTTGTATAAGCCAACTTCCATGCCAAAACATGCAGCATTTTAAAGCTTAGGTGCACACAGTTTATAGAGGTCTTCCAGAGCAGACATTTTTTGGGGTTTTTCATCAGCAGTGCATGGTAATTTCATCAAAATATTATGTTTTAAGTAATGACTGAACTATCATAGTAAGTTGGAGATAAAGTTAATGACAAATTATTCAGCAAAATATTGTTAGTAGAAGAAGAAAGGAGGATTTCTTTTTTATGTGTAACGCTTTGATTATCATCAAGGCTCTGTTATGTTCAATTTCTGTTTTTTTCTTTTCTAGATGAAAGTGTTGCAGGTGTCTGAAACTGCTAAAAAGTTATAACCCCAAAGCAGGGAATAAGTAGGTAGCTTAGACATAGTGAGGAGGGAGCAGGGCAGCAGGAGGGAGTTATAATTTACCAAAAAACATGATCGACATTGAGAATGAAAATTAAGTCTTAGAAATGTCAATTTTGAGCAAACATAAATGTTGAAGTTTCTTTACTACCTCTATTGTGGTACAGCTTTCCTAGCACGCCATTGGGCCTGACATTAGGAATCACAACTAGCTATTAATATTTTATTGTTTGTAGGATAATTGAGAATTATTCAGTCCTGTTCATATGTTAATTGATAGTTGTCATCTGTTATTTAAATGTAAGCATTTAAAATTGCCAGATGCTTTTGCTTCAACTTGCGAGTTTTTATTTCAGTATGAAACTTTACCATGATGCCTAGTTTCTGAAGTCTTTGAATCTTTTTTTTTTTTCCCTTTAAAGTGCTTTAGCTTTCTAATGACTTGCCTGCCTTCTCAACATTCTGGTAAATTGGGATTAATTAAGAAGGTGGGCAAACTGGGATTAATTAAAAAGACTTGTCTGTAGAGCAGCTGGGATTTGTGTGATTTTAAAGGTGAAGGCTTGCATATAAAAACAAAATAATTCTGCAACTGGTAGATTTCTATATGTGTGTTGAGTGTATTTTGCATATCTGTATGTCGACATATAAATATACTTGATAACAGGATTTTCTGGAGTCTGGCAGGCCCGTTGAAGCGCTGCTGGCCCTTCGGCTGGCAGCAGCTACATGAATGCCTTTGCTTAGCAGGGCCACCGCAGGAATACCTGTGCTGGGGAGTGTAAGCAGGGAGGAGGAGGATGACCTTCATCTCCCTGTGTGCTCATACTCGAAAATAACATCACTGCCACTGCATTTGAGCTGTGTTCGCAGGTTGCCCAAGGTTTCAGGAGAGCTGGGCAGGGAGATTCACCTGTCAGCACAGATGTGATATCCAGCTTCGTGCAGCTGAGCACATCCCGTTCTGAGAGGAACTGGAGAGTTGCTGGGAGGCAGAAGAGGTAGCTGTTATGAATTGTTGTCCTCAGGGCTGGACAGCAAGATGAAGAATTTGGAGTTACAGCGTGGGCTTGAATATCGCTGATATCCCATTTCAGGTTACAAGTCACTGATATCCCATTTCAGGTTACAAGCTGCTCTCTTCTTTCTGTTCCCCCGGATTCCAGCCTGGTGTCACTGGCTGGTGGCTGACATCCCTGGCTGTTGGCATCTCTGCCGAGTGTTCATAATGTTTTGTTCCTCCCACACGCACGGCAGGATTCCTGCTCCGTGCTCCCTCTTCTAGGGGCAAAAACATCAGTTGTTTGCAGGGACCCAACAGCTGTGAGAGCATGATATTTATTTCTGGCTCTTTAGTCACTGAACTAAAATGAAGACTTCGCTACCTGTAAGTGGCAAACGCAGTTCTCCACTGTTAGTTGTACTCCCATACGTTTTACATGGAGAGAGTGTCATGTACTTAAAAACAAACAAACAAACCCCCACCAAACCCTTCAGAAAAAATATGAGATTCAAGCAGCTATATAAAAAAGTGTGCTGTAATGACTTTGAATGTATGATTTAAATAAAATGATCTTTAGTAAACTTTTTTTTCCTGCCATACATAAACTTGGTGGAGTGAAATGGTGGCATTTGGTAACTAAACACATCATAAACGTGTTCAGATGTTCTTCTCGAAGCTCACTTTGACTTTCTGAATGTAGACTGTTAGTCTAAGTTTGTTCTTACTATCTACTGGATGCATGCCTCATTTTGTGTGCATATAGTCTCTTAGCCAAAAAAAGCTGCTCTCTCTCCATTTGGTTTTCCTTCTGTCCTCTTTGTGTGCCCTGAGTGTCATATTTTTTTCCTTGGACTTCATTACAGTAGGATAAACCAGGCTCTTATTTCTTTTAGTGCTCAGATAGGCTTCTCTGTTCATGTTCCAATTTAATCTTTCCTATTGTGTTTCCTGTGCTTTAATATTATTAACTGCCTGATCTCTTCTGGAAATCCCACGTTGTAGGATCATTTCTCTCTTTTCTGGCTGTATACCATTGGAGGCATGTAGTCATTCTGCAGCTATTTTAGTTCTCCTCTTTCTTCTTTAGTGAGCTAGTTGAAACTGTTCCTCTCACTTCTAAGTGTGTGATTTTACTGACCATTGCTAAATTTGGTCTCCTCCCAGTTAGTCAAGAATCAGCATCACCTAGTTCTTTGCATAGGACATATTTCTTTCTAATAGCATGAACAAGTTCATGCCATCAATAAATTTCACCAGCATGCCTGAGCCGTTGTTGTAAGTCTCTTTTTGAGATCAGTTTTTGACTTCCTCTACTGTCCTATGTAACTCCCCATATGTGCTGAACTTTTTTGCTTATGGCTGATCTGTTGATCCCATTTTTAGCCATCTCCTTACTTGCATTGTGGTTTTCGTATTAACTCGGTCTCCAGGTTTAACTAATTGTATAGCTTATTGGTGTCTTGATATAATGGTAGTCATTTTCGTTAAAGTTGTTTTATCAAAGATAAAGTGTGTGATGTTAATAAATTCATGTTGCATTTTATTCTGCTTTCCCTTCGCATTCATATTTTTAGATTAAACTATGAATATGGAATAATGAGAAGCTAGAGTAATAGCTTCTATTAATTCTGGGCAATTCCTTCCCATTTTGCATTAAATTTAGGTGCAATACTTGCTAGAATATGACAAATGGCATAATTTAATGTATTTAATAGAGTGCCTACTGCATAACTTGCAAGTTAATGTCTTGGAGCTTTTGTTTCCCAGTGTTCTGGTGTAGATTCTCATCTCTAGTCTGGTAGGACAATCAGTTATTTGAATTTTGTTACTACTTAAGTTCTGATATTCTCCAATTCCATACGCTTATTTCCTGAGCTTTTGCATGATAAACATTCATTTAATTTTCTGGTATCTTTAAATTCTGTGATTATAATCACAGCATCTCTGTTTATCTTTTAAGATGGAATTCAAAGTCTTGCTTAGAGCTCTTGCTTTAGATGTGATGATTTGAGCCTCACTTGGAATTTGGGCAGTATTGTAATTCTAGCTCGAACTTCCACCTCACAAGGCAATTTTCCTGTTAGCAGTAAGGTAAGTAGCATCAGACTCATCTCCATTGCTCCATGAGTTTTAATTAATTGAAATGAAAAATTATTTATGCTGAACACCACCAGAAGTAGACACATTCGTGTTGCTTCCCTGTTTGTTTTAAGTCAGTTACCTTAATTATTAATGAGGTCAATGAAATGAAGTTCTTCATTGGGTGCTATGAAGTGATCAAATACTAGCTGTCACTGAGAGAGCAAGTTCTAGCTGTCACTAGCAAAGAAATAATATCTATTTATAAAAGGTTTCTGATCCCACGGACTCTGTTTTGCAAAGTAGTTTGGGAAATGGAATGATTTTTGTGCATGTCTAGCTATTAAAGGTAACAATTTAATCAGTGTATTTGACTAGCTGGAGTGCTGGTGAGTATGTACAGCTGCTCTGTTTTTAATCGATTATATCCATATGGATACTCAAATTGTTACTGGTACATTATGCACGTATATAGCATTCTTTCATCTTCTCTATTCTGTTTCCACACACATGAAAAGTAGTCACTGATGGAAAATTTAAATGGAAATATCTAAGAATTAAGGATGATGCATGCTGGCTTAAAAAGTGCTAATTAGTTACACTTGGTACTTAAAAAGTAATTATGCAATTTGCCCAATATGAAAAGCTTTGGTGCCATTATATGCTCCAGTAATGGCTCTATCGTTAAGTACTTATGCTAAATCAGAGGTAATAGATGTGTGTCTGGTTGATATGTTGTCAAAATAAGTATTTTTACTGGATTTCTGTTGTGGAAGAGAGATTTATAATGAAGTATATGATTTTTTTTTTTCTTCTAAATCCTGGCCTGAGGAACACTAATGTTTATACAGGGGGAGGTATTGAAGTGTAGGCATTTGAGACCAATGATCCTGTTTGCAAATAACCCAATTTTCATTAACATTAACTTCCTCAAAATATGTGGAAAAAACAGTTGACTAATCTGTCCACACTTTGCTCTTAAATAGTAAACTGTATAGTTTTTCAAGTCAGGTTCTTTCGTGTTTATTCACAAATCATTTAAAATAATGATAATAATAAAAAAGCCAGTCTGCTCTGTAATCCAAAGAAAATGGAAGATTTTATGTCAGTATATATCTGAAATACAAACTAAGTGATCACTTTTTATGTGTCTCTGTTGGTTTATATTTCAATCTCTGTTTCATATCAAAAGCAAAATTTTACAGCTTATTACTACGGAAAGAATCTCTACCCGTGCTTGTAAGAAGAAAATAAATCAGCTTTGGAGCATTTTTGAAACTTGCTGTTGATGAGTTTTACATGCTCATTAACTGTGACACTAAGATCAGTGGCTTAAAGGAATTTTAAAGGGGACGGAAACATCTAACAAGAAAAAGTTGGCAGAAAGAGCAGATAAGCCCAATACAAAGACTTTTTTTTTTTACTTGTTTGTGAGATTGAACGCATTGTGTGGCAATGAGAGCAGTGCAGCTTTCTGGATGATGACTTCTGTGGGTTTGGCTTACTATCAATGCCATGATGAGTCCTAAGATGTATTTTAAAGTGGAAAATACCTAAGCAATATGGAGAACTGGGACCTCAGTGCAAAGCTGAGCATCCACTGGGAACTTCAAACTGAGCCTTTGCATCTGTCTGAACAGAGGGCTAGCTGAAAACTTGGGTTTATTCTCATCAAATCTCTGACTTGATGAAGTAACCCGTTGTGATGAGTTCCATGAAATATTAGCAGGAATGTCTCTTCTGAGATGAGAGAGCCAGGCTGACCTGCCTGCTTTAATAAGCAGAGGGACTTCTCTTTCTGGATATTTGGGGAGATCTATTTGCCTGATTGTATGACGTTATTTTCCCCTGCATTAATCCCCACTTACAGTTCCAGTGACATTTAGAGAACGCACGCTAGTCTTATTGAATATTGCCCCATTAACTTGGAATTAACAGCTCCTGCAAACCTTGCAGCCTACTTGTGATCTGTGACACATTCTGAGTGTAACAACAGCCCCAAACAGGTCATAACTGAAGAGCTTTGTAGCCTCGTTTTATAACTAGTCACTTTTTTTTTTTTTTTTTTTTTCCCCTAAGTGGCTTTTTTCATGGTATAAATCTCCAGCTGAAATACATTTTTCAAGCTTCTGTGAAAGCATTGCCCTGAGACATCATTTCAGAAGCATCTGTTTGTACAACAAGATAGTCTACGGAGTGCTAGGGCCCAGCGTAAGAACTGTTTTATGTTACTTAATGTGATTGTGTGGTTCCATGGCTGTTACGTCCTTCGAGTTGCTTTCCTGAAAGATAAATCTGCTGAGGAAGTGGTGGTGGTTGAAAGTGCAAGTGCAGCTTTGTTAATAGCAAGTCAGATCCAAACATGACTTCACCCATGTTGTGGTGGCGGGTAAAGGACGCCTTGCTGGCGTCTCTGTTTTCTCTAATGGGAGTTTAATTTTGTGCCCTAAAAACAAATGAATGAACAAACAAAGCCAAAACCAAACAACAACACAGCTAACTCAACCAATCTGCTTTGTTTCAGTGCATTCAGTACAGGATTTAGAGGAAATAGCTGTAAAATTTGCCTTCAAATCAGACTTAAAACTTCATCTTCTGCATGACTTCTGCCATTGGGACAGTACAGATGTTTGCATCCTGATGGTCCCTTGCTTCATGCAAAGTCAGCCTCTTATACCTCAGTCATCAGTGTTTGTTACCAGGGAAACCTGCAATGCAAATGGGAGGCTTCGGAAACGTTAACTCTTGGGGACTGGAAAGAGACCAAGGGTCGGGATTCCAGAGCTAACAGATGGCCAGTGAGCCTTTGCTAAAATCAGCATAGATTTATGGTGAGCTTTCTCCAAGCTTTCTATTGTTTCACTCATCTGTGACAGTTACATACATCAAATGTAGGTGTAATTACAGCAAATGCATATTAAAGCATTGTCTGTTCTTTTTTACTTTTTTGTCTGTTCAAGTTTTACAAATAGGCAATACATTTTTTTTTTTTTTTTTTTTAAGGCAACTGTTTGTGAAATCCTTGATTTGACAGCTTTTCCAAATTTGTCTTTTAACCACACTCCAGAGGTAGTTATTCTGTCTGGCTATTTTGTGTTTAAATTAAGGATGTAGACGTGATTTCACATCTTTTAGACCAGAGAACTGACCGGTTCAGCCAAATTCACAGAAAAAGAAGGAAAAATCTGCTCTTCTTTCATTTCTACCAAGTATTCACCCTCTTGTGCATTTAATGGATACAGACTGCCCTGTGCTGCGAGCTGCTCATTCTTTTTGATCTGGAGGCCTGAGTCAGTACCTGACTCCAACAAGTCAGATTTATCAGTTTCTCCAGGCAAGGTTATCTGGTTTTCTGGAATCTTAAAATTGACTCTCACTGACTGGTCATAAATAACTTTGTGTGTGTGTGTGTGTGTTTTTTAGGCCAAGTTCTCTCTTTTCAAAAATGGTGCTTGGAACTTTTGCAGAACTACAGCTGGGACTTCTTGATGATGAGCTAAATTATGCCATCCATCCTTTATTATTCTGACTTTTCAGGATTCTGAGTGTTTCACTCCACAGTTCTTACTCCAGTTCTGAATGATCTCTGAAGATTTCTCTGAATTCACCATCATGATTGATTTTTTTTTTTTCCCTTTCTTTTTGTTCTCTGTTGAATCATGTCTGACAGCTGAGTTGTTGCAATGCTTTAGGATGTTCATATCAGCGCTGAACGTTTAAAAATCTTTCCAAAACTCCAAGATAGAGAAGCAGCAGACTTAGAAGCCACGTTAAAAACTTTTAAGAGCACTGTGTGTGGAAGAGGACCCAATTCAAGTGTATTCATAAGAGACATGGCTCTGCGTTCTGCTTTTATCCATCACCAGGGGCTGTTTAAAACTTGTGCTCTTTTTATGCAGGCATTTGTGCAAGGTAACCTGTGACCTAACATGTGTAGCCACCCCAAGTTCTAATGGATAGCAGGTGGTGATTCAGAGCTTCCTTATGACTTATTCATAAATCCCAGTAGTCACTTGTGCCAACATATTAAATGCATTACCAAAGGGGGCTCTTTCTGATTTTGAAGCAGGCAGATGTTATTAACCTCGTTTGGGCTCTTGCCTTATCTAGTATACAGAGGAAATGCACGTATCTCTTATGTGGACTACGCCGCAGTTTGGAGCTGAGGAAATCCAGACTCCTAGAGGTAAATGACACAGATCCGTAGGCTGTGGGTAGCATATAAAAAAGCTGGATAAATTGAAGCATATGGGAAAATACTGGTCTATTCAAACACGTAATATGTGTTTACAGCCTATGAATTCTTACTTATCAACATGTTTTTCCCTCCAATATATTATCTACTTAGAGGCTTAAATCTACTTCTGAAGATCAGTATGTTCTGTCTTAAATATCTTTATTTGCAATTTAGCCATGTATGTAATAAGATACGAGACGTTGGCCCATCCTTCTTCACTTTTCTCAGTTACTGCCTAAACCTAAAGAATCCCCTCTTCCTCCTTTTGGCACTTGCAAAATTTCTTATGTGTATCTGTCACTCTCACTAATGAGAAGAGTGATCAGAACTGTAGGTCCAAAGCACTGAGAGCCTTCCAACAAGTTTCTGAAGACGAGCTTTGCTGGCCTGGCCTTTAGGAGCCAATGCCGTATGCCTGCAAACCCACACCAGATGTAACGTGCTCAGGAATGGCTGTTTTATTGGGTGAAGTTTTGTTTTGTGGTTTTGATTTGCCCACAAGAACCCAGTTCATGTTGTAGGATTGCTCCGGAACCAAGGTGTTTGTGGTGAGAGAGGAGAATAAGATTCACCTGAAAAGTGTGCTCTTGGTTTGAATTTGAATGGTGACGTGGATGAATGATTTGTATTAATTAAAATACGATTCCTGAACTCACTCTTTCCAACTCTGAACAAACAGATTTTTATTTACAGATTTTTGAGTCTTTTATTTACACTTGTTTATTTTAAAAAGCAAATAAGTGTGGTGACTTGACTAAATACAACTCTAACGTGGGATTTTATTAAGCGAAGCTGTGTACATTATGCTATGAATTCTTTCTTGTTTCACTAGTATGCGATCAAAACAAAAATACAGTATTTGCATCTCCTTTGTAACAACTAGCAACTCCTGCAGCTTTATACCAAGTAAGTGAGACAAGGCCTAGGTCCGTTGTTAGTCAAATTTCTAGGTCTCTTCAAATGTTCAAGAAGATGTGGGGTATGTATTTAAATTCAAGAAGTACCAGTAAATACTTCCGTAAGGCTCCCTCACCAACTGAAAGCTTTTTAAAGCAGCCTTGTCAGTTCAAGTTTCCTAAAAGTATCATATGTAAAATGATATACATGTGCTGGATAATCTTATCCTCAGTAAATGGATTTGCGGCCTAAGAATTTCTGTGAATCCGAACACTTGGATCCTCGGGCTGATTCAAGAAAAAGCATTTTAAAATGTAAAGGGATTAAAAACTTGTATTCCCAGTGACTTTGTGAGCAAAGACTTAACTTATTTTCCTTATTTAAAAGCTGACGTTAGGCTGGCAATTCCCACAATCCAGGCTGAAGAAGCCGTCTCAGTCTTGTGTATAGAGATAATTTTTAGACTTGGTGCTTAGAGGCAGCTGTTTTATTAAGCTGCTTATGTGGAAGTGAAAACAATACAAGAACGCAGCCTGGCATCAGGGTGCCCACCAGAAGCACACCCAGCCTGCGGCTGGCCTCCGTCCTTGATGGAGGAGCGAGGGAGAGGGGCATCGGCTGCTTTGGGGTTGGGAGGCGTGGGGAGGTGCAGCCAAGCCACCTCTGCTTGACGTGGTGCTTTCGTTGGCCTCTGCTGCTGGAGAGTTGTGTGCAGGATGGGCCCTGTCCAGCTCCGGGGCTGGGGCAGTGGGATGAAGGTGAGGGCATTGTGAGCAGTGGGCAAGGCCGAGAAAATGCACAGAGCAAAAGGAAACTCAACACAAGTATGTGGTCTTTTTTTTTTTTCTTTGTTTTTAAACAAAACCAAACCCATGAACAATCATTTATTTACTCAATCTACTTTATTGGCCTTAATTTGTGTACTTATTGAAACTTCCTGAACTACCACGTTTTGATGAATGCTTCTTTAATTTCTTCTCTTGAAATATTGCTTATAAAGTAGCTATATTTTTAAGGCCCAATTGTTAAGATTTTGTTTCTTAGAGCGGTGAATGAAACATCAGCTTTTTAATTGTATGTTTTGAAATGCTTTAAAATATGTAGTCTTAGAGTGATTTTCCTCTCCTTGGAATTTTCTCTGGCTTTATTTCTTTGTTTTTGTATTGACTAAGAATATGCATCCATAGAACTCAAAACTGCAATACAATAAAAGCTTGTTTTGAGGATGAGCCGACAAGCCCTGTGGCTCTCTCTAGGCAGATAACACTTCAGCTTCCTTACTGAAGAGCCAGGTTGAGTTCTGCTTTAGCAGTAACGTGTTCCAGTTTCATGGCCTGGCAGCGCTGTGCACGGCGCTGGCCTTGCGGAGTTGCAGTCAGGGGTGGCTGAAGCTCAGCTGAATGATTGAAGAGCACCTTCTGGTGAGTAATCACTGAAAAAAGGGCTCGTGGTGACTGAGGTGCATGTTTAGAAAAGTATGCAAAAAAAAAGGTTTGTACTTTGTACAGGACAATTCATTTCATGTTTTCTTTTTGGCCTTTCTGTTCGAGAACAGCTCCCATCTCTTATGTTATTTTGACTCGTTGCTGGACAGACCCTTACGCTAGATGAGGTCTAATCAAAAAATACCGATACCAAGAACCTTGTGTCTGAAATCAACATTTAGCTGGGCTATGAGGGGATGCAGCATTTAACCTTGTGACAGCATTGAATGGTGTTTTGTCCGCAGCGCCACTTCCACCTGCTTTGATTACCAAAGCAACACTGTGGTAAGAACTTGGTTTGGAAACTGAGTCATATGGTGAAAGAAGGCTGTGCTGTGTCTGAGATTGCACACGTTTTGGAAGGTTTAAGATCAGCTGAAAGCTTAAGGAAAGTTGAATTTTCTGTGCTTTGACTTGTTGTTGTTATTAATGTAATAAGTTTGTGTGAATTTATCCTTGGAATGATTTTCTTTGAAAGAGAAATTATTTTTGGATTGTCAAACATTGAATCAATTTTGCATCTGTATTAGCTGATCAATTGCAACTTCTGAGTCTTCAGCTATTTGAGATGTCAGCATAAACAGCAAATTTTAGCCCCCAAACTGAGAGGGAAATAAAGGCATTCTTCTTATTATTATTATTTTTCATTGTGAGAAGTTTTTTTTTTATTTATTTTTTTTTATTTTTTTTTTTTATTCTGGGTTCTAGATAGTTTTCAAAATTCTGGATGAATATTGCTTTTGGATCATGTTGATAACACAGAACCTTTCCTTTCAAAGGATATTTGATTTTTTTTTCGTTTTTTTTTTTTTTTGGTTTTTTTAAAAAATTTTTTTTTTTTAATTTTTTTATTTTTTTTTTTTTTTTTTTTCGCCCTGAGAATTAGAAGGATAATTGTTTTTGTTAGATTGCCATATCTGCTCACTTAACTCTGCATGTAGCTAAACTTTCTGGGGAGAAAAAAAAAAAAAAAAAAAAAACTTTACTCACCTCCTATTAAAAAATAAAAATAAAAAATGGAATCCAGGTGTGGATGATGTAGACGTTGCTGTGTACGTCAGCACAAGCCTGAGGAATGGAGGACGGGAAAGTTACTGAAGAATCATCCAGGGGAGCAGGTGAAGGTCACATAGGCAGGAAAGTTGGTTCTACTTAAACATGATTGGTTTTAGTTGTCATCTTTGCTACACTGATCATCTTTCTTCAGCTGAGAACTTCCCTTCCAGACAGCTGTCTCTTTACTCAAACCAGTGTGTTTCTGCCTGAACTTGCTGCATGTTGCAGCTGGATTTGAAGCAATTGTTGCTGTTTGATGCATCTTTCAAATGCCTCTCTTGCTGAATTTCTATCAATACCAGGAAACTTGCTCTGTGCTGTACTGTTAGAGATGACCTGTGTGTGGTGACCAGGGCAGTTTGGATTTGTTCTGATGCGCTGCAAGAAACCACTAAATGACAGCTGAAATAGTTAAATGCTGAGGGGCTTAGCTGATGGCATGTTTGTAGGTTGGTGCATTAAATATTGGAAGTCTCTCTTTTGAATGATTCTGCTCCATTCTGTAGAGGAGAGGACGCAGCTGCTGAGAGCTGGGGAAGCTTCTCCATCAGTGCGAGCTGTGGTGGGTTTGCTGCTGGCCCCTCTCCTTTGGTGTGCGATGCATGGAATCGGAGACGGGGCAGAGTCAGCCCATGCCTCTCATTGTCCCTAACGTCAGCTGCATTGTAGCAATTCTCTGCTCTGGTGCATTTCACTACTTGAACCATCGCTTCTTCTCTAAGTCTTAGGGTCACTGCTTTTTTATTTTTCTTTCCTGACCCTGTTTCAGGGTGATTGCTTGCCTTCTTGTTCCTTTTCCTCTGTTCTCAGCAGCCTAATTTACTGGCTTTGGACTTCAGTGCATGGCTTTGGTTCCTGATGTTGTCTGGGCACTGTGCTGCACAGCAGACCTACCTCTCCGTGGACAGGCGTAGTTCCTGTTTATCCTGTCACCATGAGGAGTGGGCACTTGTTTGTAATCTGTTCCGCCTTGTGTTTGAACTGCGTGAGAAAAGATCAGCAGCAGCTCTGAGAGCTTCTGGTAGCGAAGTGCGATTGTCAGCCTCGGAGAGGGGAGCGGTGCAGCCTGTTGCCCCGGCGCAATGGAAGAACTGCTGCTCATGTGCAAGAGACTTTCCATCGCGTCCTGCCTTTCGTACTCTACTGAAAGGCAAGTGGGTCGTTCTAGGCAGCGTTCTCCTACCTGGGTTCTGCCTTTGTGGGAGGCTGGGCGGCTGCAGCTGTGTTAGTGCATGACAAATCCCCTTACGTGCTCTCTCCCAGCCCCAGGTATGTCTGCTGAGCTGTACTGATCACTGCCTTCCTAAACTAGGGCACAAAGGGTTTGGAAATCCCAGCAGGATCTCTAATGTTTTTGTTCGGTGAATTGGCAATTTCCCTTTCAAGGCAGGATTTGAAGAGACCGATTCTTTTTGTTGTAGTTTCTGTGCTTGGCAGGAAGAAGTTCTGGAAGAGTATTTTCTGATTCAACAATCCTGTGGTGAATAAACCTATGGAGTGTTATACTGAAGAACTTCAGAGATTTTTTTTTTGTCATTGTGCTGATACAGTACCTCTTTTAAGCCCTGAATCTGGATCAGATTCTGTAGGACAACATGTGGGGTCCCAGTAGATTATTTTTCCCCATTACAACAACAGGGGCACACAGCCATGGGTCAGGTTGCAGGAAGGAACCTGTTCATTTCCCTGGCTGTGTTGCTTGCTGTAAGATTTGGAAAACCTAGAGGCTACCTGTCAGAGATTCCTGATAGTTTTGTGGTGCATACCAGCGGCTTTCCACTGTTTTTTTTGCTTTACTGAAGAGGAAGAAAAAAAAAAGGTAATGAGGGAAGGAAAAAAAAGGTATCTTAACGAGTATGGGCTGTTTTTTTTTCTGAAAGAGGCTTTTGGCTCTTAACTGTTCAAGATCTGGGTATCAGCTGTGTGGGAATTTGGGAACCAATCAGGTAAAATGTGGCAAAAATATGGTAGCAACAATAGAGCTGTCTTAGCAGCTGTGCTGCCTGAGGTTTTGTTCAGGACTGGGAGCCTCTTGTGCAGAAGAATGTGTGCTGGCGGGAGGTGGAAGCAGAGTGTTCGTGTAAAAAGAAAAAGGTGGAAACCAACTGCTATTCAGGTGGTCTTAGCAATGCTATTTGTCTCTTTCTTCTAGATTTATATCCTTTACGCTCTCAGAGAGGGGAAAATCAAAGTTGAATTGTGAAACGATCCCAAAGCGGTGTACAATAACGCAGCCAGCGGGAGCTGGGGCTTGCAGCCTTGTAGAGGTGTTCTCCTGCCAGGTGCACCCCGTCCCTGACAAACACACGATCGGATGGCTCGATGTTAATTTGCCTAAATGACTGAAAGGAGAAGGCAGCTGCTTCCTGTTGAGAACAGGTGTTTGTTAGCAACTTGTCTTATAGAGAAAATGAGAAATTTGGGAGGAGGTGACGTGCTGGATTTCGAGCATTTGGTTGGTACCTCAGGAAGCTTAAGTAAAAACCCTGAAGTAGGTCACAAAGGAAAATGGGTATGATAGTGATGTGCAGTGGGAAACTGGAGCAGCGCCTTTCCTTTTTGCCAAGTATGTCAATGTGCATTGTCTGGGTGCTTTGTTTTGTGTCACACAACTCGCGGTATTTCATGAAGTTTAATGATAAAGTTGTGTGTTTCATGTGACACTTGTGAATGGCTCAGTTTAGGCACGTGTGTATATATCTTTATGAAGTATATATAAAAATACGTTTGTGGATTTTTGGGCATTCCATGGTAAATAAAAATAGTAAGTAACTTTATCCTTTCTTATTTCTAATCTTGCTATTAAATCAAAGCCTGTAGGCAGCCTTCCTTTAACGTGGACACCACTTAGGACTGAAATCTGTTTTTGGTAGGAGTGATGAAGGTAAAGACAGTGTCAAAATTATTTCTGTTACTTTGTTAACATGCTTAACTCTGTCATTTTTGGAAACAGAAATCTGCTTTGTAGGAAGTAAAAGTGAGAGATACAGCTCTACTACTTAAAGAAACCTAAACTGTAACACTGACAGTTTTAAAACACTAGGGTTGATGTAAAATAAGATGACCCAGAAGTAACATACTACAAACTGGAATCCTTGATAGCTACTCAGGTACGTGCCTTTACCAAATGCAATGATGAAAATATTGCTGCAGTTGGATAAAAGTAAGCAATAGGATCGCTTTGGTCTGGTGTGTTTTTTATCCACTGATAATTTATTTCTTCATTATCTTGGTAACATTTTGCTATAAAAATAATACCTGCCTGGAATGGACGCTGTGAAATATTAGAGCAATGAGGAGTTCATCTTGCTTCCTGCAGATTCTTTTGTAGCACTTGCTTAGCATAGTAGCTGTCTGGGTATACATGAGGAAGCTTTGGGGCTGCTGTTAATATTGCACTGAATTGAGGCTGAGTAGTCACAGTTGCAAATACTTCAAACCTTTTTTTTTTTTTTTTTTTTTTTTTTTTTTTT